>BTRK01000006.1:18239195-18600432 GCA_036245805.1 Pristionchus mayeri
GTTTCAATTTGGTTCGGTCATTGACAGTCTACACCCCGTTCGCATCGATAATAACACATGGACAGTATACCAAATTCACCAACCACACAAAAGGGAGATTAATTCGAAATGTTCGTCAATTCCCGACCAAAGACAACGCAATCGGTTTCAATTTGGTTCGGTCATTGACAGTCTACACCCGTTCGCATCGATAATGAAACATGGACGTATACCAAATTCACCAACCCACAAAAGGGAGATTAATTCGAAATGTTCGTCAATTCCCGACCAAAGACAAACGCAATCGGTTTCAATTTGGTTCGGTCATTGACAGTCTACACCCGTTCGCATCGATAATGAAACATGGACGTATACCAAATTCACCAACCCACAAAAGGGAGATTAATTCGAAATGTTCGTCAATTCCCGACCAAAGACAAACGCAATCGGTTTCAATTTGGTTCGGTCATTGACAGTCTACACCCGTTCGCATCGATAATGAAACATGGACGTATACCAAATTCACCAACCCACAAAAGGGAGATTAATTCGAAATGTTCGTCAATTCCCGACCAAAGACAAACGCAATCGGTTTTCAATTTGGTTCGGTCATTGACAGTCTACACCCGTTCGCATCGATAATGAAACATGGACGTATACCAAATTCACCAACCCACAAAAGGGAGATTAATTCGAAATGTTCGTCAATTCCCGACCAAAGACAAACGCAATCGGTTTCAATTTGGTTCGGTCATTGACAGTCTACACCCGTTCGCATCGATAATGAAACATGGACGTATACCAAATTCACCAACCCACAAAAGGGAGATTAATTCGAAATGTTCGTCAATTCCCGACCAAAGACAAACGCAATCGGTTTCAATTTGGTTCGGTCATTGACAGTCTACACCCGTTCGCATCGATAATGAAACATGGACGTATACCAAATTCACCAACCCACAAAAGGAGATTAATTCGAAATGTTCGTCAATTCCCGACCAAAGACAAACGCAATCGGTTTCAATTTGGTTCGGTCATTGACAGTCTACACCCGTTCGCATCGATAATGAAACATGGACGTATACCAAATTCACCAACCCACAAAAGGGAGATTAATTCGAAATGTTCGTCAATTCCCGACCAAAGACAAACGCAATCGGTTTCAATTTGGTTCGGTCATTGACAGTCTACACCCGTTCGCATCGATAATGAAACATGGACGTATACCAAATTCACCAACCCACAAAAGGGAGATTAATTCGAAATGTTCGTCAATTCCCGACCAAAGACAAACGCAATCGGTTTCAATTTGGTTCGGTCATTGACAGTCTACACCCGTTCGCATCGATAATGAAACATGGACGTATACCAAATTCACCAACCCACAAAAGGGAGATTAATTCGAAATGTTCGTCAATTCCCGACCAAAGACAAACGCAATCGGTTTCAATTTGGTTCGGTCATTGACAGTCTACACCCGTTCGCATCGATAATGAAACATGGACGTATACCAAATTCACCAACCCACAAAAGGGAGATTAATTCGAAATGTTCGTCAATTCCCGACCAAAGACAAACGCAATCGGTTTCAATTTGGTTCGGTCATTGACAGTCTACACCCGTTCGCATCGATAATGAAACATGGACGTATACCAAATTCACCAACCCACAAAAGGGAGATTAATTCGAAATGTTCGTCAATTCCCGACCAAAGACAAACGCAATCGGTTTCAATTTGGTTCGGTCATTGACAGTCTACACCCGTTCGCATCGATAATGAAACATGGACGTATACCAAATTCACCAACCCACAAAAGGGAGATTAATTCGAAATGTTCGTCAATTCCCGACCAAAGACAAACGCAATCGGTTTCAATTTGGTTCGGTCATTGACAGTCTACACCCGTTCGCATCGATAATGAAACATGGACGTATACCAAATTCACCAACCCACAAAAGGGAGATTAATTCGAAATGTTCGTCAATTCCCGACCAAAGACAAACGCAATCGGTTTCAATTTGGTTCGGTCATTGACAGTCTACACCCGTTCGCATCGATAATGAAACATGGACGTATACCAAATTCACCAACCCACAAAAGGGAGATTAATTCGAAATGTTCGTCAATTCCCGACCAAAGACAAACGCAATCGGTTTCAATTTGGTTCGGTCATTGACAGTCTACACCCGTTCGCATCGATAATGAAACATGGACGTATACCAAATTCACCAACCCACAAAAGGGAGATTAATTCGAAATGTTCGTCAATTCCCGACCAAAGACAAACGCAATCGGTTTTCAATTTGGTTCGGTCATTGACAGTCTACACCCGTTCGCATCGATTATGAAACATGAACGTATACCAAATTCACCAGCCCACAAAAGGGAGATTAATTCGAAATGTTCGTCAATTCCCGACCAAAGACAAACGCAATCGGTTTCAATTTGGTTCGGTCATTGACAGTCTACACCCGTTCGCATCGATAATGAAACATGGACGTATACCAAATTCACCAACCCACAAAAGGGAGATTAATTCGAAATGTTCGTCAATTCCCGACCAAAGACAAACGCAATCGGTTTCAATTTGGTTCGGTCATTGACAGTCTACACCCGTTCGCATCGATAATGAAACATGGACGTATACCAAATTCACCAACCCACAAAAGGGAGATTAATTCGAAATGTTCGTCAATTCCCGACCAAAGACAAACGCAATCGGTTTCAATTTGGTTCGGTCATTGACAGTCTACACCCGTTCGCATCGATAATGAAACATGGACGTATACCAAATTCACCAACCCACAAAAGGGAGATTAATTCGAAATGTTCGTCAATTCCCGACCAAAGACAAACGCAATCGGTTTCAATTTGGTTCGGTCATTGACAGTCTACACCCGTTCGCATCGATAATGAAACATGGACGTATACCAAATTCACCAACCCACAAAAGGGAGATTAATTCGAAATGTTCGTCAATTCCCGACCAAAGACAAACGCAATCGGTTTCAATTTGGTTCGGTCATTGACAGTCTACACCCGTTCGCATCGATAATGAAACATGGACGTATACCAAATTCACCAACCCACAAAAGGGAGATTAATTCGAAATGTTCGTCAATTCCCGACCAAAGACAAACGCAATCGGTTTCAATTTGGTTCGGTCATTGACAGTCTACACCCGTTCGCATCGATAATGAAACATGGACGTATACCAAATTCACCAACCCACAAAAGGGAGATTAATTCGAAATATTCGTCAATTCCCGACCAAAGACAAACGCAATCGGTTTCAATTTGGTTCGGTCATTGACAGTCTACACCCGTTCGCATCGATAATGAAACACGGACGTATACCAAATTCACCAACCCACAAAAGGGAGATTAATTCGAAATGTTCGTCAATTCCCGACCAAAGACAAACGCAATCGGTTTCAATTTGGTTCGGTCATTGACAGTCTACACCCGTTCGCATCGATAATGAAACATGGACGTATACCAAATTCACCAACCCACAAAAGGGAGATTAATTCGAAATGTTCGTCAATTCCCGACCAAAGACAAACGCAATCGGTTTCAATTTGGTTCGGTCATTGACAGTCTACACCCGTTCGCATCGATAATGAAACATGGACGTATACCAAATTCACCAACCCACAAAAGGGAGATTAATTCGAAATGTTCGTCAATTCCCGACCAAAGACAAACGCAATCGGTTTCAATTTGGTTCGGTCATTGACAGTCTACACCCGTTCGCATCGATAATGAAACATGGACGTATACCAAATTCACCAACCCACAAAAGGGAGATTAATTCGAAATGTTCGTCAATTCCCGACCAAAGACAAACGCAATCGGTTTCAATTTGGTTCGGTCATTGACAGTCTACACCCGTTCGCATCGATAATGAAACATGGACGTATACCAAATTCACCAACCCCACAAAAGGGAGATTAATTCGAAATGTTCGTCAATTCCCGACCAAAGACAAACGCAATCGGTTTCAATTTGGTTCGGTCATTGACAGTCTACACCCGTTCGCATCGATTATGAAACATGAACGTATACCAAATTCACCAGCCCACAAAAGGGAGATTAATTCGAAATGTTCGTCAATTCCCGACCAAAGACAAACGCAATCGGTTTCAATTTGGTTCGCTCATTGACAGTCTACACCCGTTCGCATCGATAATGAAACATGGACGTATACCAAATTCACCAACCCACAAAAGGGAGATTAATTCGAAATGTTCGTCAATTTCCGACCAAAGACAAACGCAATCGGTTTGAATTTGGTTCGGTCATTGACAGTCTACACCCGTTCGCATCGATAATGAAACATGAACGTATACCCAAATCACCAACCCACAAAAGGGAGATTAATTCGAAATGTTCGTCAATTTCCGACCAAAGACAAACGCAATCGGTTTGAATTTGGTTCGGTCATTGACAGTCTACACCCGTTCGCATCGATAATGAAACATGAACGTATCCCAAATTCACCAGCCCACAAAAGGGAGATTAATTCGAAATGTTCGTCAATTCCCGACCAAAGACAAACGCAATCGGTTTCATTTGGTTCGGTCATTGACAGTCTACACCCGTTCGCATCGATAATGAAACATGAACGTATACCAAATTCACCAGCCCACAAAAGGGAGATTAATTCGAAATGTTCGTCAATTTCCGACCAAAGACAAACGCAATCGGTTTGAATTTGGTTCGGTCATTGACAGTCTACACCCGTTCGCATCGATAATGAAACATGAACGTATACCAAATTCACCAACCCACAAAAGGGAGATTAATTCGAAATGTTCGTCAATTTCCGACCAAAGACAAACGCAATCGGTTTGAATTTGGTTCGGTCATTGACAGTCTACACCCGTTCGCATCGATAATGAAACATGAACGTATACCAAATTCACCAACCCACAAAAGGGAGATTAATTCGAAATGTTCGTCAATTTCCGACCAAAGACAAACGCAATCGGTTTGAATTTGGTTCGGTCATTGACAGTCTACACCCGTTCGCATCGATAATGAAACATGAACGTATCCCAAATTCACCAGCCCACAAAAGGGAGATTAATTCGAAATGTTCGTCAATTCCCGACCAAAGACAAACGCAATCGGTTTCAATTTGGTTCGGTCATTGACAGTCTACACCCGTTCGCATCGATTATGAAACATGAACGTATACCAAATTCACCAGCCCACAAAAGGGAGATTAATTCGAAATGTTCGTCAATTCCCGACCAAAGACAAACGCAATCGGTTTCAATTTGGTTCGCTCATTGACAGTCTACACCCGTTCGCATCGATAATGAAACATGGACGTATACCAAATTCACCAACCCACAAAAGGGAGATTAATTCGAAATGTTCGTCAATTTCCGACCAAAGACAAACGCAATCGGTTTGAATTTGGTTCGGTCATTGACAGTCTACACCCGTTCGCATCGATAATGAAACATGAACGTATACCCAAATCACCAACCCACAAAAGGGAGATTAATTCGAAATGTTCGTCAATTTCCGACCAAAGACAAACGCAATCGGTTTGAATTTGGTTCGGTCATTGACAGTCTACACCCGTTCGCATCGATAATGAAACATGAACGTATCCCAAATTCACCAGCCCACAAAAGGGAGATTAATTCGAAATGTTCGTCAATTCCCGACCAAAGACAAACGCAATCGGTTTCAATTTGGTTCGGTCATTGACAGTCTACACCCGTTCGCATCGATAATGAAACATGAACGTATACCAAATTCACCAGCCCACAAAAGGGAGATTAATTCGAAATGTTCGTCAATTTCCGACCAAAGACAAACGCAATCGGTTTGAATTTGGTTCGGTCATTGACAGTCTACACCCGTTCGCATCGATAATGAAACATGAACGTATACCAAATT
Organism: Pristionchus mayeri; assembly: GCA_036245805.1. NCBI lineage: Eukaryota > Metazoa > Nematoda > Chromadorea > Rhabditida > Neodiplogasteridae > Pristionchus > Pristionchus mayeri. The sequence continues at coordinate 18,245,095 of BTRK01000006.1, forward strand.
CACCAACCCACAAAAGGGAGATTAATTCGAAATGTTCGTCAATTTCCGACCAAAGACAAACGCAATCGGTTTGAATTTGGTTCGGTCATTGACAGTCTACACCCGTTCGCATCGATAATGAAACATGAACGTATCCCAAATTCACCAGCCCACAAAAGGGAGATTAATTCGAAATGTTCGTCAATTCCCGACCAAAGACAAACGCAATCGGTTTCAATTTGGTTCGGTCATTGACAGTCTACACCCGTTCGCATCGATAATGAAACATGAACGTATACCAAATTCACCTGCCCACAAAAGGGGGGAAAATTCAAAAATGTTCGTCAATTCCCGACCAAAGACAAACGCTATCGGTTTCAATTTGGTTCGGTCATTGACAGTCTACACCCGTTCGCATCGATTATGAAACATGAACGTATACCAAATTCACCAGCCTACAAAAGGGAGATTAATTCGAAATGTTCGTCAATTCCCGACCAAAGACAAACGCAATCGGTTTCAATTTGGTTCGGACATTGACAGTCTACACCCGTTCGCATCGATAATGAAACATGAACGTATACCAAATTCACCAGCCCACAAAAGGGAGATTAATTCGAAATGTTCGTCAATTCCCGACCAAAGACAAACGCAATCGGTTTCAATTTGGTTCGGACATTGACAGTCTACACCCGTTCGCATCGATAATGAAACATGAACGTATACCAAATTCACCAACCCACAAAAGGGAGATTAATTCGAAATGTTCGTCAATTTCCGACCAAAGACAAACGCAATCGGTTTGAATTTGGTTCGGTCATTGACAGTCTACACCCGTTCGCATCGATAATGAAACATGAACGTATCCCAAATTCACCAGCCCACAAAAGGGAGATTAATTCGAAATGTTCGTCAATTCCCGACCAAAGACAAACGCAATCGGTTTCAATTTGGTTCGGTCATTGACAGTCTACACCCGTTCGCATCGATAATGAAACATGAACGTATACCAAATTCACCTGCCCACAAAAGGGGGGAAAATTCAAAAATGTTCGTCAATTCCCGACCAAAGACAAACGCTATCGGTTTCAATTTGGTTCGGTCATTGACAGTCTACACCCGTTCGCATCGATTATGAAACATGAACGTATACCAAATTCACCAGCCTACAAAAGGGAGATTAATTCGAAATGTTCGTCAATTCCCGACCAAAGACAAACGCAATCGGTTTCAATTTGGTTCGGACATTGACAGTCTACACCCGTTCGCATCGATAATGAAACATGAACGTATACCAAATTCACCAGCCCACAAAAGGGAGATTAATTCGAAATGTTCGTCAATTCCCGACCAAAGACAAACGCAATCGGTTTCAATTTGGTTCGGACATTGACAGTCTACACCCGTTCGCATCGATAATGAAACATGAACGTATACCAAATTCACCAGCCCACAAAAGGGAGATTAATTCGAAATGTTCGTCAATTTCCGACCAAAGACAAACGCAATCGGTTTGAATTTGGTTCGGTCATTGACAGTCTACACCCGTTCGCATCGATAATGAAACATGAACGTATACCAAATTCACCAACCCACAAAAGGGAGATTAATTCGAAATGTTCGTCAATTTCCGACCAAAGACAAACGCAATCGGTTTGAATTTGGTTCGGTCATTGACAGTCTACACCCGTTCGCATCGATAATGAAACATGAACGTATCCCAAATTCACCAGCCCACAAAAGGGAGATTAATTCGAAATGTTCGTCAATTCCCGACCAAAGACAAACGCAATCGGTTTCAATTTGGTTCGGTCATTGACAGTCTACACCCGTTCGCATCGATAATGAAACATGAACGTATACCAAATTCACCTGCCCACAAAAGGGGGGAAAATTCAAAAATGTTCGTCAATTCCCGACCAAAGACAAACGCTATCGGTTTCAATTTGGTTCGGTCATTGACAGTCTACACCCGTTCGCATCGATTATGAAACATGAACGTATACCAAATTCACCAGCCTACAAAAGGGAGATTAATTCGAAATGTTCGTCAATTCCCGACCAAAGACAAACGCAATCGGTTTCAATTTGGTTCGGACATTGACAGTCTACACCCGTTCGCATCGATAATGAAACATGAACGTATACCAAATTCACCAGCCCACAAAAGGGAGATTAATTCGAAATGTTCGTCAATTCCCGACCAAAGACAAACGCAATCGGTTTCAATTTGGTTCGGACATTGACAGTCTACACCCGTTCGCATCGATAATGAAACATGAACGTATACCAAATTCACCAGCCCACAAAAGGGAGATTAATTCGAAATGTTCGTCAATTTCCGACCAAAGACAAACGCAATCGGTTTGAATTTGGTTCGGTCATTGACAGTCTACACCCGTTCGCATCGATAATGAAACATGAACGTATACCAAATTCACCAGCCCACAAAAGGGAGATTAATTCGAAATGTTCGTCAATTTCCGACGAAAGACAAACGCAATCGGTTTCAATTTGGTTCGGTCATTGACAGTCTACACCCGTTCGCATCGATAATGAAACATGAACGTATAACAAATTCACCAGCCCACAAAAGGGAGATTAATTCGAAATGTTCGTCAATTTCCGACGAAAGACAAACGCAATCGGTTTCAATTTGGTTCGGTCATTGACATTCTACACCCGTTCGCATCGATAATGAAACATGAACGTATACCAAATTCACCTGCCCACAAAAGGGGGGAAAATTCAAAAATGTTCGTCAATTCCCGACCAAAGACAAACGCTATCGGTTTCAATTTGGTTCGGTCATTGACAGTCTACACCCGTTCGCATCGATTATGAAACATGAACGTATACCAAATTCACCAGCCTACAAAAGGGAGATTAATTCGAAATGTTCGTCAATTCCCGACCAAAGACAAACGCAATCGGTTTCAATTTGGTTCGAACATTGACAGTCTACACCCGTTCGCATCGATAATGAAACATGAACGTATCCCAAATTCACCAGCCCACAAAAGGGAGATTAATTCGAAATGTTCGTCAATTCCCGACCAAAGACAAACGCAATCGGTTTCAATTTGGTTCGGTCATTGACAGTCTACACCCGTTCGCATCGATAATGAAACATGAACGTATACCAAATTCACCTGCCCACAAAAGGGGGGAAAATTCAAAAATGTTCGTCAATTCCCGACCAAAGACAAACGCAATCGGTTTCAATTTGGTTCGGTCATTGACATTCTACACCCGTTCGCATCGATAATGAAACATGAACGTATACCAAATTCACCTGCCCACAAAAGGGGGGAAAATTCAAAAATGTTCGTCAATTCCCGACCAAAGACAAACGCAATCGGTTTCAATTTGGTTCGGTCATTGACAGTCTACACCCGTTCGCATCGATTATGAAACATGAACGTATACCAAATTCACCAGCCTACAAAAGGGAGATTAATTCGAAATGTTCGTCAATTCCCGACCAAAGACAAACGCAATCGGTTTCAATTTGGTTCGGACATTGACAGTCTACACCCGTTCGCATCGATAATGAAACATGAACGTATACCAAATTCACCAGCCCACAAAAGGGAGATTAATTCGAAATGTTCGTCAATTTCCGACCAAAGACAAACGCAATCGGTTTGAATTTGGTTCGGTCATTGACAGTCTACACCCGTTCGCATCGATAATGAAACATGAACGTATACCAAATTCACCAGCCCACAAAAGGGAGATTAATTCGAAATGTTCGTCAATTCCCGACCAAAGACAAACGCAATCGGTTTCAATTTGGTTCGGTCATTGACAGTCTACACCCGTTCGCATCGATAATGAAACATGAACGTATAACAAATTCACCAGCCCACAAAAGGGAGATTAATTCGAAATGTTCGTCAATTTCCGACGAAAGACAAACGCAATCGGTTTCAATTTGGTTCGGTCATTGACATTCTACACCCGTTCACATCGATAATGAAACATGAACGTATACCAAATTCACCTGCCCACAAAAGGGGGGAAAATTCAAAAATGTTCGTCAATTCCCGACCAAAGACAAACGCTATCGGTTTCAATTTGGTTCGGTCACTGACAGTCTACACCCGTTCGCATCGATTATGAAACATGAACGTATACCAAATTCACCAGCCTACAAAAGGGAGATTAATTCGAAATGTTCGTCAATTCCCGACCAAAGACAAACGCAATCGGTTTCAATTTGGTTCGAACATTGACAGTCTACACCCGTTCGCATCGATAATGAAACATGAACGTATACCAAATTCACCAGCCCACAAAAGGGAGATTAATTCGAAATGTTCGTCAATTTCCGACCAAAGACAAACGCAATCGGTTTGAATTTGGTTCGGTCATTGACAGTCTACACCCGTTCGCATCGATAATGAAACATGAACGTATACCAAATTCACCAGCCCACAAAAGGGAGATTAATTCGAAATGTTCGTCAATTCCCGACCAAAGACAAACGCAATCGGTTTCAATTTGGTTCGGTCATTGACAGTCTACACCCGTTCGCATCGATAATGAAACATGAACGTATAACAAATTCATCAGCCCACAAAAGGGAGATTAATTCGAAATGTTCGTCAATTTCCGACGAAACACAAACGCAATCGGTTTCAATTTGGTTCGGTCATTGACATTCTACACCCGTTCGCATCGATAATGAAACATGAACGTATACCAAATTCACCTGCCCACAAAAGGGGGGAAAATTCAAAAATGTTCGTCAATTCCCGACCAAAGACAAACGCAATCGGTTTCAATTTGGTTCGGTCATTGACAGTCTACACCCGTTCGCATCGATAATGAAACATGAACGTATACCAAATTCACCAGCCCACAAAAGGGAGATTAATTCGAAATGTTCGTCAATTTCCGACCAAAGACAAACGCAATCGGTTTCAATTTGGTTCGGTCATTGACAGTCTACACCCGTTCGCATCGATAATGAAACATGAACGTATACCAAATTCACCTGCCCACAAAAGGGGGGAAAATTCAAAAATGTTCGTCAATTTCCGACCAAAGACAAACGCAATCGGTTTCAATTTGGTTCGGGCATTGACAGTCTACACCCGTTCGCATCGATAATGAAACATGAACGTATACCAAATTCACCAGCCCACAAAAGGGAGATTAATTCGAAATGTTCGTCAATTTCCGACGAAAGACAAAAGCAATCGGTTTCAATTTGGTTCGGTCATTGACATTCTACACCCGTTCGCATCGATAATGAAACATGAACGTATACCAAATTCACCTGCCCACAAAAGGGGGGAAAATTAAAAAGTGTTCGTCAATTCCCGACCAAAGACAAACGCAATCGGTTTCAATTTGGTTCGGTCATTGACAGTCTACACCCGTTCGCATCGATAATGAAACATGAACGTATACCAAATTCACCAGCCCACAAAAGGGAGATTAATTTGAAATGTTCGTCAATTTCCGACCAAAGACAAACGCAATCGGTTTGAATTTGGTTCGGTCATTGACAGTCTACACCCGTTCGCATCGATAATGAAACATGAACGTATACCAAATTCACCAGCCCACAAAAGGGAGATTAATTTGAAATGTTCGTCAATTTCCGACCAAAGACAAACGCAATCGGTTTGAATTTGGTTCGGTCATTGACAGTCTCCACCCGTTCGCATCGATAATGAAACATGAACGTATACCAAATTCACCAGCCCACAAAAGGGAGATTAATTTGAAATGTTCGTCAATTTCCGACCAAAGACAAACGCAATCGGTTTGAATTTGGTTCGGTCATTGACAGTCTACACCCGTTCGCATCGATAATGAAACATGAACGTATACCAAATTCACCAGCCCACAAAAGGGAGATTAATTTGAAATGTTCGTCAATTTCCGACCAAAGACAAACGCAATCGGTTTGAATTTGGTTCGGTCATTGACAGTCTACACCCGTTCGCATCGATAATGAAACATGAACGTATACCAAATTCACCTGCCCACAAAAGGGGGGAAAATTCAAAAATGTTCGTCAATTCCCGACCAAAGACAAACGCAATCGGTTTGAATTTGGTTCGGTCATTGACAGTCTACACCCGTTCGCATCGATAATGAAACATGAACGTATACCAAATTCACCAGCCCACAAAAGGGAGATTAATTCGAAATGTTCGTCAATTTCCGACGAAAGACAAAAGCAATCGGTTTCAATTTGGTTCGGTCATTGACATTCTACACCCGTTCGCATCGATAATGAAACATGAACGTATACCAAATTCACCTGCCCACAAAAGGGGGGAAAATTAAAAAGTGTTCGTCAATTCCCGACCAAAGACAAACGCAATCGGTTTCAATTTGGTTCGGTCATTGACAGTCTACACCCGTTCGCATCGATAATGAAACATGAACGTATACCAAATTCACCAGCCCACAAAAGGGAGATTAATTTGAAATGTTCGTCAATTTCCGACCAAAGACAAACGCAATCGGTTTGAATTTGGTTCGGTCATTGACAGTCTACACCCGTTCGCATCGATAATGAAACATGAACGTATACCAAATTCACCAGCCCACAAAAGGGAGATTAATTTGAAATGTTCGTCAATTTCCGACCAAAGACAAACGCAATCGGTTTGAATTTGGTTCGGTCATTGACAGTCTCCACCCGTTCGCATCGATAATGAAACATGAACGTATACCAAATTCACCAGCCCACAAAAGGGAGATTAATTTGAAATGTTCGTCAATTTCCGACCAAAGACAAACGCAATCGGTTTGAATTTGGTTCGGTCATTGACAGTCTACACCCGTTCGCATCGATAATGAAACATGAACGTATACCAAATTCACCAGCCCACAAAAGGGAGATTAATTTGAAATGTTCGTCAATTTCCGACCAAAGACAAACGCAATCGGTTTGAATTTGGTTCGGTCATTGACAGTCTACACCCGTTCGCATCGATAATGAAACATGAACGTATACCAAATTCACCTGCCCACAAAAGGGGGGAAAATTCAAAAATGTTCGTCAATTCCCGACCAAAGACAAACGCAATCGGTTTGAATTTGGTTCGGTCATTGACAGTCTACACCCGTTCGCATCGATAATGAAACATGAACGTATACCAAATTCACCAGCCCACAAAAGGGAGATTAATTTGAAATGTTCGTCAATTTCCGACCAAAGACAAACGCAATCGGTTTGAATTTGGTTCGGTCATTGACAGTCTCCACCCGTTCGCATCGATAATGAAACATGAACGTATACCAAATTCACCAGCCCACAAAAGGGAGATTAATTTGAAATGTTCGTCAATTTCCGACCAAAGACAAACGCAATCGGTTTGAATTTGGTTCGGTCATTGACAGTCTACACCCGTTCGCATCGATAATGAAACATGAACGTATACCAAATTCACCAGCCCACAAAAGGGAGATTAATTTGAAATGTTCGTCAATTTCCGACCAAAGACAAACGCAATCGGTTTGAATTTGGTTCGGTCATTGACAGTCTACACCCGTTCGCATCGATAATGAAACATGAACGTATACCAAATTCACCTGCCCACAAAAGGGGGGAAAATTCAAAAATGTTCGTCAATTCCCGACCAAAGACAAACGCAATCGGTTTGAATTTGGTTCGGTCATTGACAGTCTACACCCGTTCGCATCGATAATGAAACATGAACGTATACCAAATTCACCTGCCCACAAAAGGGGGGAAAATTCAAAAATGTTCGTCAATTTCCGACCAAAGACAAACGCAATCGGTTTCAATTTGGTTCGGACATTGACAGTCTACACCCGTTCGCATCGATAATGAAACATGAATGTATACCAAATTCACCTGCCCACAAAAGGGGGAATAATTCGAAATGTTCGTCAATTTCCGACCAAAGACAAACGCAATCGGTTTGAATTTGGTTCGGTCATTGACAGTCTACACCCGTTCGCATCGATAATGAAACATGAACGTATTCCAAATTCACCAGCCTACAAAAGGGAGATTAATTCGAAATGTTCGTCAATTCCCGACCAAAGACAAACGCAATCGGTTTCAATTTGGTTCGGACATTGACAGTCTACACCCGTTCGCATCGATAATGAAACATGAACGTATACCAAATTCACCAGCCCACAAAAGGGAGATTAATTCGAAATGTTCGTCAATTTCCGACCAAAGACAAACGCAATCGGTTTGAATTTGGTTCGGTCATTGACAGTCTACACCCGTTCGCATCGATAATGAAACATGAACGTATACCAAATTCACCAGCCCACAAAAGGGAGATTAATTCGAAATGTTCGTCAATTCCCGACCAAAGACAAACGCAATCGGTTTCAATTTGGTTCGGACATTGACAGTCTACACCCGTTCGCATCGATAATGAAACATGAACGTATACCAAATTCACCAGCCCACAAAAGGGAGATTAATTCGAAATGTTCGTCAATTTCCGACCAAAGACAAACGCAATCGGTTTGAATTTGGTTCGGTCATTGACAGTCTACACCCGTTCGCATCGATAATGAAACATGAACGTATACCAAATTCACCAACCCACAAAAGGGAGATTAATTCGAAATGTTCGTCAATTTCCGACCAAAGACAAACGCAATCGGTTTCAATTTGGTTCGGTCATTGACAGTCTACACCCGTTCGCATCGATAATGAAACATGAACGTATACCAAATTCACCTGCCCACAAAAGGGGGGAAATTCAAAAATGTTCGTCAATTCCCGACCAAAGACAAACGCAATCGGTTTCAATTTGGTTCGGTCATTGACAGTCTACACCCGTTCGCATCGATAATGAAACATGAACGTATACCAAATTCACCAGCCCACAAAAGGGAGATTAATTCGAAATGTTCGTCAATTTCCGACGAAAGACAAAAGCAATCGGTTTCAATTTGGTTCGGTCATTGACATCTCGTTTAGTAAGAAGTTTAGTAATCGCATCTCGTTTAGTAAGAAGTTACGGGAATGATCGGAATGAAGTGGGAAAGTAATTAACTTCCGTATTGTTTCGAGTGCCGGTTGATAGCCCTAGTATTTCTGAGAAAGCCCTTATACTTCTGATGTACTCTACTCGATGGCACAGGATGCAGCATACCAGATTTGAGACACAGAAATAGCAATAATAGGTAAAATAATTATGCTTTCATCAGAATCGTCTGGGAACCTCAGGTAACAGAAATCAATCTAAACTGCTCTAATCACGTTGCACTCATTGGTGTTGTGCAAAACCAAAAATTTCGAACGTTTTGATCAACGTTAAGCACCTTTTTACCCATGATCCTCCTTCAAGGATTACACTCCTTGAAGGAGGATGACCGCTCTCTCTCGTCCTCCTCCAAGGAATGATGCGATTTGCATGCTGTGGAGAATCGCGAGGGAGCGCTCCCTCTCATCCTTGAATTGCCATCCCTATCAGGCAGGTGATTTTGGAGTGCGCACCTGTTTCATCAACAATACCAATGAGGGAACGCTGCCAATGACCAACCAAATTCAAAGCATTCGCTTTTGACTTTGGTTCGGGAATTGCCGAACTTGTGCAATATTATTATTTTAGGGCAGGTGAATTTGGGATGTGAGCATGTCTTATCAGCGATGTGAAAGGGTGAAGAATGCCAATGATCAGCCAAATTCAAATCATTCATGTTTGACTTTGGTTCGAGAATTGGCTAAAATTCTATTCATTCTATTCCTAAGACTAGATTTTCTCGATTATCTATCACTTCGTCTGAGGAGACCGAAAAGATTTGATGGCAGCTCACAGCAGATCCGACCGATAATGAATGGAGCGCATAAGAGAATGGAGGCCTCATTGAAAGGAATGGAATGACTTGGAGGAAATTCATCAGTGACCTGTTTTCTAATTCTCTCCACTAAAAGTTATTACTTTTGGCAACAAGTATGGGCCCTACACCGAGGCTCGAGAATCCTTATACAACAGGATTGGTAAAGAATATCGATAGTTCGAAATCCGGGAAATCGAACGATAAACTCTGCACCACATGTGCGCTCTTCATTCACCACATTTCCCCCTAACATGGAAAGATTTCGCTTTGCAAAGGCCATTAAATTTGATAACAATATCAAAATTCCAAAATATTCCGAAAATCAAAACCAGAACTTCTCAAGAAACTTTTGCATTATTAATATTTCCAGCTTGAGGTGTTCAGATCCTTACAATAGGAAGTACTCGTGAACTATCCTCATTTCATTTTACAGTTGGAAAAGACAGCACCCTATTGATTGTATTATATTTAGGCGCATGCTGTAAAAGAATCTGCGCCGCTGGTTAGGACGATTACTGCTGATTACCCAGACCAGGCGAGACAGCGTGGTGAATGAAGAGAGAGTTTTATGAGGAGCATCCGATCAAAGAACGGAAGGAGCCGATCACAGCGTCACTCGACTCACCCATTGAGAGCCATTCATTTTAATGTATCTATTAGAGTTCGAGAAACGATACGACGGACTCTTCATCCCATTCACTATCTCGAAACTGAACTCGTCGAGAAAGTTCGATGAATGTAGAGACTATTACTCAAATTCCGAACTCCATAGTATCAGTTCATACCATGCACGCTTTTCTCATTTCTTATAAGAATAAATGCTGCTGGAATAACCAATTCTATATTATCGTTCCCCCCACTCGATATCTGATAGTATTACCCTTTCCAGCTCAATGCCATTTACTCTTCTGGACCTTCCATTCGATGTATTGGTCAAAATCATCGCACTATTGGACGGAAATTCGCTGCTTGCTCTGAGAGGAGTAAGTATCATTCATTTGATTCATTTCATTATATTTCTCCAGGTCTGCTCGGTTACGAAAGAGCTGGCAGAAGTGGCTGTACTCAATCGAATCGAACCTCCTCTATTTCACAATATTCAGCTGTCTGAACTGGTACGCATGTCGATGCACTTAGAGCGAATCTCAAAGTATTTTCAGCTCGTGGGAGATGTTAAAATCGATTTCTCTTTCGAAATAATTAACCCAACTATCCACAACTCTAAAATCTTCATAATTGCTGCTATGAATTATCTACGCGGATCCATCTTGCCTAAATACAGAGGTAATAATTGGAACTCGTTTATATAGATTTAATCTCTAATTGATTTCAATTGATTTTTTCTTTGTATTGTGGGAAGAGAAAGCGTAGTCCGTGGGTGGCGAGGTTTAGTAAATTGTTTCTAAATATACGCGGAACGTTTTCTCCTCCGCGTTCCGCATATATTTAGAGACAAACGTTCTAAATCTCGTCACCACACCACGGACTACTCTTTCTGTTCTCACAATAGACTTTGTTTCTGTTTAGTAGACGATTCACTACAACTTAGTCAATTGCAGAAATTGACTGTCACGATGTCGTTTTCTGAGGCATCAGATTTCTTTAATCGACTCATACCACTCTTACGTGGTGCTCACTGCAACACTCTGCACTTCAACAATATGGCTCATTCATCAGAGGCAAGGTATGTTTACTATGACTTGATAGAAATTTATTTTAATGAAACATATTTTCAGAGCTCTTTTGCATCTATTAATCGATCAGCTTCAAACAACAACAGTTCATGTGCATCTCATTCGGTTCATGCTGGAGTACAATGCTTTCAAGATTCTCAGTAGCCGATGCTCTCATCTTGACCTCTTCGATGCTTTTATCGAACTGGACCATCGAGAGGCAGATAAATTGATTCGGGTATGTTTAAATTATCATGTTAATATTAAAGCGCTTTTACATGAAAACCTACAAGAAAATAGAATCTACACAGTTTTCAGTATCTTACAAAAATTGTTAAATCAATTTGTATACATTTTGAATATTTGCAGATGCTGGAGGGAATTCCTTTTAAACAATTTTACTTCACTACTCGGACTTCCGAGAATATTCGACGCAAGAAGGAAATGGGCAGAGAAATCACTTGTCAAGTGATCAAGAATCTCCATTTTGCGGAAGCTAATCAAATTATAATCAAACGTGACTGATACTATCTTCCAACTATGATAACTTTAGAGAAATCCAACTGCATATTGAATAATTCCACTGTGTATTAATGTTTAGTCACTAAATACAAGGAGATGACATTTTTTCTTGTCCATGTCGACTTATTGGTCGCGATTGTTCCAGATTATGTAATTTGTGCATCATACTAAATCACTCGTTTCCGGTTATTTTGATTACAAAGAGGCCATGACGGATTTACGAAGGGATATAGAGAAACAGAGAAAGGGAATGGGTACAAACGAATGAGATGTCTTGTAGCGCAATCGAAAGAGCATCAAATGCCATCTTACATTTAGACACCTGTAGGATTACGAAGGGAGGCGAGTTCTTCAGCGACCTACCTTCCATATTCCAGTTCCACTTACCTCGTCACGCAGTTGCCCATCTTGGTTATTATCACTTCTATTTTCCGGGTTCGACTGGTTGTAATCACGAAGTGAAATTGAAGAAGCGAATGCAGAATTACGAATACGTTTCGCAAATTGTGATGACACCATCCCTGATAAGAGTACGATTTGCTGATGGGATATGCTGCTATGCACATTTATTGATTGAATCTGTAGATCGAAGAATTTCATTAGGGTGTCCCATATTTTCTAAGAATTATTTTAACATTTTTATTTTCATCATTTTATCTGCGGATAACAACATTCCATCAACAATATTGGCCCCACGTATTTCCTCAACCTTCTGAGAACTGGGTCTCGATTCTTCACTTCCAGATAGCTAGGGGCTTGGAGTGAATACACATACAAAACTCACCCTCCAGATTGTCTCCGTTGTTGAGTCAACAGGAGATCTGAATGCGTGGTAGTCGAATGGGGGAAGGTCTGGGGTGAATGGTGTATGAGGAAGACTTTCGATGTTTAGCTCCTTCATTTTCTTCTGGGTGAGTATCACATGATGGGAGAGACATGAGGTGGATGATTTTTTCTTGACTCTCGATTTCTGGAAGCACTCGGCCATTTCCTCAACTTTTGTTCGAAATATTTCGATCTTGAGGGTAATGCCATGCGGGAGAATAGTACCCAATCTGGAAAACATGAACATGAGGAGTTCTTCTTTCCCGTGAGTCTTATTATTCGGGAAAGGCTCCTGCTTCTCATCGGAATTGATCAATTGCAGATTCAACCCGGGGTTGTCGCACGTGATCTACGCTTGACCCACAGCTGTGATCATGCGGATCCGACAGATCTTGATTAGCTATTTGTACTTTGTCTTAGCCAGACCATTAGAATTCACTTGACGGCGCTTGCGTTTGTTCCTAGACTGTTGAAGGAGATGGAACATTGTGAATTTATGAGTACTGGGCTTGCCCTCTAACTCGTGCAGACTATGTTTGGTCTCACGCTGTTAGAATCCTTTTTCTCACCGTGGAAGATAGGGCGACTATAGTTGGGTGGTCTTCGAGCTCGTTCCTTTGAAAGGCGAACAAATTGTAGTAGGTGGCAAGGAAGTTGCATGGTGACCCCCTTGTGCTACCATCGTTGCGAGCCTCGACGGATGAGTGATCAAGGGTGGAAGGAGTGGACTAAAACTAAGAGATAAGGCCAACATTGAACCTCGACCATTGCTAGAATGCATGAAGCAACTCAAATACATAATGATACAATTCCGACCCTTTTTGTACTCATCGAATATCTACTAGATATTATCTATCGATCAGGTTGTGGAACGATTTTGGTGGCAGTTGACATTTCAAGCGAGGAAGCAATTTAAAACTATCTCATCAGTGATGATCTCACAAAGGTGCAGATGCAAAAATGAGCTGAAGTATAAGAGGAATGGCTCTGTCATAGATCGAATCTTCGGTGGATCGATTCCATTTTTGCCATGGAAGTATCACCTGCGAAACCCCGAGAGGAGGCTGGCTGTAATGCTTGTATTCCGACGAGGAGCCCCAGACCTTCCGAAAGAAGGAAGCACTCGGAAAGAAGGATTTTCTCACATTTTTCTGTTCGAAGTTTGGCCCCATCTATTGATCAATTGTTCCCTAGAATGCCACAATCAAGGCGTTCTTCACTATTCAGATGCTGATGATATAACCGTCAGGGCACTACGTCGGATGAGAACTAAGAAGTCATGCCGCCTTTGATACATCAAAGAAGGAATGACGTCATAGTTCTCATCCGTCCTAGTGCCCATCAGAGTCCCTCCTGCACTAATGAGCTCATCTTGCTAATGGATAATACCCGATCTCACCACGCATCACACAGAAATGCTGGAAGAACTTGGCATCGGATGATTTCTTCACCCACCCTACTCTCAAGACTTTACGATGACTTTGCGATAACCACTGCTTCATGTCCCTTTCGACTTCTGCGCGTGAAGGATGTTCCTGACAGAGACGCTCTCAAGTGAATCCTGTGAAGTTACAAGAATGGATCGACTCGAAACCGCAGACCTTCGGGAAGGGAGGGGTCGAGACTCGGAATGATGGAGGGATGTAGTGAGAAGGAAGAGGATGATGCATTGTTGATTAAATATTGTACCTTGGCGAAGAAATTACTAAAGTATAAAAATGGGGTACTTTATTATGACATGCTTTCGCGTCGTGACTCAATTAAATGTACGGCAGCCGTAGATACTGTATTCTCAAAATCGAATAACTTTTAGCAAAATCAACAGCGATAAGTCATTGTCTTTTTTTTAAATAGAGAAATCACGCTCATTTAACAGAAAATGCTTTACTTCTGGAATAAATAAAACAATTATAATGATTTCAAACTAAGTATAAGGAACTGAGTAACAATTATGTGGAATCATAGTCTACAGTGGAAGGGTAAGAATGATAAAATTGCACAAACTCGACTGAGATATTGTGAATCGATCAGTTGCACTATATTAAAACTGTGGGAGTAGAAGGGGTTGGAAATTAGGCTTGCCACCTGATCGATTCAATCATTGTGTATCGTAGTGGGACGGGTCGTCTCGAAGATCTCTCTCGGACTAGGAAGGGCGAGGGGAGATGAGCAAGCGAGAGAGAGAGAGAGAGAGAGAGAGAGAGAGAGAGAGTACTCCTCCTAACGACCAAGAACACGATAAGATCCCCGTTGAAGGAAGAGTGGGCGTCGGTTAATTAAGATGACATCGATTAATTGGATGGAGAGAGCAAAAAGGATAAGAGTGCGAGGAAATGAGGGGGCACGATAAATCATATTCGAGAATATCCCAATTTTTTAAAAAAATGTATCAAATCGGGGGATAACGGGGCACAACAATTGGTTGAAATGGGGAAGGGAGATCTAGTTTATTGTGTGTGTGCGAAAGGGAGCTGGAAATTAAGCGGTGCACGATAGCCGATCATTATAGGTTGATTTTGAGAACGGACGGAAGGTAGGGATGATGACTGAATGGGAAGAGCGGAGGAGAATGAGGAGGGAAAAGGCAATTGATAAAAACGAAGCAAAGGAAGAAACAAAATCGATCAACAAGAAGTGAGGAGAGAGAGAGAGGGAGACGCAAGGAAAGGGGACTGGGATACAGTAGGGTGTCGCGTGATAGAAGATACTACAGAGTAGATCGAAACACTCGGAGGTCGGTAGTTGGCTCGTCGAGAAGGGGATGGGGGTAGATCGACGGGGAGCAGCAGACTCTGCAATAAAAGCAATCAGTAATTGTCTCTCAATCAGGCAAGACTACCGTAGTACTTCAATCAATTACCTAATCAGGGACAGTACTCGAAATTAATTGCAGTTTACGCGATACCGATCATATTTTCCTGCCTGCATAGTAAAGACATGACGATTTGTTGTGTTTTATTGGTCCGCGAAAGTATTGAGAGGAAAGTTGATTAGACAGAGAGAGACGTTCGAGTTGGAGTCGGAGAATTACAGCAGGACAGGCATTTTATTAAAATAGGTTGTGCACTACATGCAAACAGGTGTTTCTTGGTTTCATTGAATTCTTAAAATGCACAATTCACTACATCGGACGCAACTGGGCACAAATGATTACTTTATAGACTATACTACTGCGAGAATTAGTGCTCCAAGCACAAAATGAAGGTGCGCATTGGAGAAAATTCACATCCAAGTGATTCGATGTTCTCCCAACTCGCACCAGGTGCTCGGACTCTCTTCATTCTCTTTCCTCGGAAAGAAAGAGTGTGACAATTGAAGAGAGTCCGACCAGAGCAAGCAATTCAATCGATAATCGATATCCGATACCGTATCCACTCACCAGCGCATCTCATCCTCGTCGGCGATGTCGTTGGGATTGGCCATTCCGGGGATCTTCTGATTCTGCAATCGACATTAATTAGAATTGAAACTACGATGGTTCGTTATCAGGAAGCCGCAAAAATATCGCCACTGTCAAGGACAATAAACATTTTCTCGTTGCCCTTTCACCTTTCATAAAAAAATTTGCCTTCTTTAGGGTCAGGAAACTGTCAAATTAGCGTGTCAGCTAACCGCAAATTACCGAAAGTTTCGTGATATTTCGATAGTACTGAAACACTCGAGGAAAAAGCAGAGAAAAAATCCAACATCGCAACTAAATATTAAGAAAGAAATGGATAATACTCACCTGCTTCGCCTGGATCTCCTTCTTGCGCTCCTCGAGGAAGAGGTCGGAGGTGTCCTCGCCCGACTGCTCCTGGGAAGAGAAATACATCATTTTGACCACTGCTTACAAGTCGGTAAACCGATCGATAACTGGCCATCTACAGTACCTTGAGCTGTACGAGGAAGTCGCGGATGTGGTTCTTCATCGCCGTGATGTTGTTGTTGAAGGAGACGAAGCCCTTGATGATCACGCGCACTTGGTCGCTGCAAGCCAAAGTGAATGAGAACTGCTCTTGGTTAGAATAGAAACGATGATTTCACTGTTTCCGAAAGAAGAGCCAATATTCAGAAACCCTGCAATATCATGTAACACCCTAGTGATACGAAAATAAGTTTTGGTCACTTTTGCCCACATAATGAGCGAACAATTGCCGTGGAGAGTAAAGGAGTCAGTTGATCGCACTCTTGAAACCCTAATGCACCAGGCTATCAACCCCTCAGAGATTTCCCAGTCACCCCAACTCACGTGGTTGGTAAAGTGCTGCACGAAGATGTTGCCGATGTGATCGGAGATGAAATCGATGTTCGCCTGGTTGGGATTCGTCAGATTCAGCGGCACCGTGATGCTCGTCTCCAGTGCACGGAACATCAGGCACATGATCTCCGCGAAGTAGGTCATGCCTGCAATTAGTCAATCGATATTTAATGAATAGCCGATATACACGGGATACTGGAGATATACCGTACCTGCGACCGGCACCTGGTTCGAGTCGGCCACGACGGCAAGCACGTGCTGCAGCAGCTGCACGTAGTGGCTGCAAGCAATAGGATTATCATGATTAACAATCGAGAACGTATTCAATCAATAATCTCGTTCTACAATATACCTAAATCGTAATAGACTTACTTCTTGTAGAAAGTCTGCGCTTGCTCGGGAGGCAGGAGGGCAGCTTTAGTAAGCATATCCTTGAGGACGTCCAGACCTGCAATGGAAATCAATTATCGACGGATAAGTAGTATTAGTTGACCTATTAATCGATAGATTACCATACCCCTCTTGGCGATGCTGTGAGTGCTGCTTTGGACTGCCCAGACTACTGCCTCGACCGCAAGCCTGCAATGTTTCAATTTAGTTGCTGGGGCGGAAGAATTTGGGTTTCACCAGAGAAAGTTCAACTTTCAGCATATTTCACACTATGTTCTGAATATAAATACAATAAAAAGGATATTTTATCACCTCAACAATTTGCACTCCTCTACCATCATAACCACCTGTCTTTCCCCACTCAGAAACATGAATTTTCAAATAATATTTTTTTCTGAGATTCCAAAAATATTTACGTAGTCCAACAAAAAATATAAAACTTCTGTACTCATTACTATAAATTATTTAGATGAAAAAACAAAGTAATATTCCGTAAACAATCAATTGTTGAAAAACTAATCTGTATCATGTAGAACGATCCAACCTAGGATCCTGCAAGACAAACATTTAGATGCGATGATATCGAGCAATATTTAAAGTTATCAGCCGAGGACGAAATTGGCCCCTAGTATAAATTTACTATCGAATAGATGATGTCTGAATAAGCTGTGAAAGAATATACAAAAATGCGAAAAATCAATAACAGGCCCGGATGGCTGGGAAGGATCAGGTTGAAGTTTTCTCATCCATCGCTTTCTCACATTCTTTTACTCATAAACGCGACGACTCGGGATCAAGATTTCGTTCTCGACTGGTAACTTTAACCAGCTTGAGCTCTTCAGGACAATCTCTGTGCAGAGAGAGGCCAACCATTTAAGGTTGCTCATTCGCTGGAGGTCAATGATTTCGGCCACCTAATGTCGATCATTGACCATTTGGGATGCTTCTTACCGTTAGGACTCAGAAACGAGAAAAAACTTCAATCCACGGTCCAATGAAGACGAGAAGAATTCTGATCCTCAGAAAAGATGGGTGCACTATAATAAATATCGAGCAGAAAAGTGACATTGAGACAGTACGTGCGATTCATTATCGAGCAAACATAGGGACGGACAATACGGGAGCGCCGGAGTGCCCTTCGCTGGAGATTCGACCTAGCTACTTGGGAGTTATTTCATTGCGAGTCTGTATGTTCTACCCTACCTTTGCATATATAATTCTTGTTATCAAGCGATCTTGAGTTTCACTCCCCCTTCATGTGATGGGTTCAGAATCCAAAATTCTGAATTTGTGGAAAATATTTGTTTGATAAACACCAAATATCGTAACCAATAGATAATCATCTTACCGGGTACCAGTAGATATTGGAGTACTGGAATATGAATTGGTTATGATTTGGTGTTTATCTAACAATGATTTTCCAATCATTTTTTTCAATTTTGGATCATGAAAATAGTGAGTGAAACTCAAGATCGCCTGGTAACAAGAATTACATGCAAAGTTAAGGTAGCACATGCTGGTTACAATGAGACAACTCCCATGTAACTAGGTCGAATCTCATGCGAAGGGCGCTCCATTGCCAAATTGCCCATTGCCGTATTGTCCGCCCCAGCAAACATTGTCTTGTAAATGTTTCAAATGTAAGCGTTCAAACTAGCTTTCATATTCAAGTACAATTCATATATTTCATCTCCCTCCTAAACTACGATAATCACGTTTCAGGCTAATCGTTTTATGAGCATTTTTGAGCTGCTAAAATATCATCGAACAAAAAATTGAATCAACTCAATTCTGGATTCATGCTTACTAAAATGGTGTCCTCCCCTACTCCAGTCGTTCCCCCACTCACTGCATGGTCTCATCGGGCAGCGCGAGGAACACGGAGAAGCAAGATTGCGAGAGGGAGAGGAGCAGTCGGAAGAAACCCGTGTCCTGAGAAACAAAGGTCAATAACTGTTTCATAGTCATCACTACAAATTATATAAATTTTGCAAGAAATTGCTTTAGAAAATATGTTAAAACTTCTAACAAAGTTAAATGTAAATATCTGACCTTGGCGTGGACGATCTTTCGGAGCATAGTGGTAAGTGATCCTCCCAGTTTCTTTATCAGAGCGGGGATTGGCGACTGCAAGCATCTCAATTAAATACGATCTCGGAATTTAATAATTCATATTCTACTAATTGAAACGATTTAACAGTTTAAAATATTTTTTGCAGTTTAGAACCGGATTTTCGATTCTTTACTTACATGGAAGTATTCCATATCTTCAGAGAAGTCATCAGTGCCTTTCATTGCACGAGTAGAGATGGTCGTCGTAAGGCATGCGATAGTGGAGACATCCTCGAAGATCCTCATCACCAGTTCGATCCTGAGTCCTTAGCAAAATATATTTTAACATACTATCTCAAATGTCAACATATTATTCAGTTACTTAATAATGATACAAAATTCGAACTCTCATCATTCCGAAGTACCCCATCGACACGTAAATGATATTTGTATCATCAAAAGAAAATATATACTAGATTTGGTGTCCTGTTGAGATGGAACTTTTTTATCGGAACATGAGTTCCGGAAACTTTTTTCCGGAACATTTATTTGGGTACATTTTACATCAGAAACTTTCCACACGGAACACTTCAATTCGGAAAGTTCGTTTCAGAACTTTTTGCTCGGAACTTTCGATTTGGAACCGTTCATCTCAGAACTTTTTCGCTCAATCATTCATGCCCTTGCTATTCTTAATGAGCGGTCGCTAATGTCTACAACTCCGTCAGATGAAGCCTCGCCCAAGTCATATCTTATCATTAATAACAAATTAGCTCAGTAAAAATGCTCAATAACACATGATAAGTTCCAGGAAGAAGTTCTGAGATGAACGTTTCTAAAAACGAATTTCCCACTCGACGAGTTCCCATCCTCTCATTCCGAGTTGAGAGTTCTCGATTGGCAGTTCCCGGCCGATTCGTTCCGAGTCAAAAGTTCCAAAATCAAAGTTATAGAATTTATTTTCCGATATGAATGGTTCTGATAAAAAAAGTTCCATCTCAACAGGACACCCTGGATTTACAATGCAAAATTGATTCTATAATTTAAAATGTGATTTGGATTTTTGTATTTATTTAAACAATTACCTTTCACGAGAGAATCGTTGATTTCCGTCGAGGTCGCAGCGTCCCGCAGATACTGCAATGGTGGGTGCAGCGTTAATTATTTTTTAAGCGAAATTCTAATAATATTAATCAAATTTATGAAAATATGACGTAAAAAATGGAAGAAAAAAGTGGTGTATTTTTCCATCCACTCTCAAATTCAATCCTGACCTGTAGTCGCATCTTGAGGAGGTTTCCGGTCGTCCAGGCAGCATCCAGATCGGATCGCAGAGTGGCGTAGTACTTGCATAAAACCAATCCGCCAAATTTTTGGAGCGACTGACTGCAATGGAATAGCGTAAACACATTTGTATCCCAAATTTCGTCTCAAACAAGGGTAATTGGATGATTCGCGTTTCTTTCATTCATAGTTTCAACATTCTAATTCACAATGTATTCACGTTCAGCCGGGATTTTCTCACAGATTATTTATGAACGCTGGTAAAATAGACGCACAGACTATTCCAACTCAAGCAATTGGTTCCTCAACAGTCGAAGAATCAACGGAAATTAAATAAATCACTTCTTATCCATACTCCCGATTCTGCCTCTCCAAATCCCCCATTCACCCTCACTCACGCGTATAGCTGCTTCCTCCATTCCTCGGGAGTGCCTGCAGGAGGGAGGGAGGTACTGCCGAAGCCCATTCCGAGGAAGCCGCACATCGACATGCCGCCTATAGAGAAGTATTAGGTTGATTCAAAAGTTTCTTTCTTTTTTCTTTTTCAAATTTCTGCCGGTGTGTTTGAACCCTCACGAATTTCCGAAAACTATATGATACGGTCGTGATTGTAGATTACTTCCATAGGGTTGTTTTGATTCTATGCATTATCGTAAGAGGTTGGCAAATTTCAAAAACTGAAAATCGGAAAACGGTCACTTTTTAACATTTTCGATTGGATGCTGGTTTTCTTATAGTTGTGGCCAACTTGTTCTTCGAAGTCAACCAACATTAGGACAAGAGTGCAGTGTACAGATAAGAACACAAAATTCGGATTCCAACGCTCGTAGGAAACAAGGGACCCCGAAAAGTGTTGATTTCGGCGGATGAATCTCAAAATCATGATTTCGAAAAATTCAGTTCTTAAACGGGTGGGAGAATCCATTCCAAAATGCACATGTATACATACACGGGTGGGTACTTCACAACGCATCACAGTTTATTCCTCCTCACCAATGTGCAAGAATACTTTGCTCATTTATTGAAATTCCGAAAATTGTGAAAATTATTTTTCGATAATTGGGCCCATATTTCAAAAAGGCTATTCATGGCTAAGTAGTGTTGATGTGTCATATGAGATGCACAATCATAGTACTCCATAATAAACTGCTAAAGTCGAGCTCATCACATTTCTACATGGAGCTTTGGACGATTGAAAAGTCGGTAGTGCTGACCTAATTTGACAATTTCCGAATTAAACTGTCCCACCCTCACTTATCGAACCGGCCCAATATAACGCTCGTTATAGTGTGGGTGTGTCCGCATAATCTTTGAAAAATCATTTGTTCATTGGTCAACTGCGAAGAATTCTGGAGGTCAAAATGTGCATGCAAGAAAAAAGAAAGAAACTTTTGAATCAACCTAATAAATAAGATGACTGACACTAACCAATTCATGCACTGTTCACAACTCATGTGATTGTATGTCAACTTGAAAGACATTTTACGTGAGCATACACAAAATCTCGCAATGCAAACTTATTCTTTTACAGAAACAGAACCATTGGAAGAGATACAGTACTCCTACTCACCAGCAGCGGGGAAGGGACAGGCACGGAACATCTCAGACGTCAGCCAGTTCCAATAGTCGAGGCAAATTTTCAATAACAAGGAGTAGGGTAGGGAGAAAGTCACTAGTCGATCGGCAGCCCGGGTGTACCTATCTTACCTTGAAGATCTCCGTCTCCTCAACCTCCGAGATCTGCAGCAGCATCTGCAGCGCGTACGCGTGCTCCTCGCGAACGTCCTCGTTGCCCTTGCCCACCGACTAAAACATAATTAATATTAATAATTCTTTTTTTAAAAATTCAATATAGGAAAATCTGCGAATTGCATATCTTACTTCGATAACCAAAGCTGCTCCATAATCGATGAGACATTCAAATTATTAAATCATTAATACCCAGTTAAAATTCGTAATATTTAGAATCTGATGAAATCACAGTTCTATTCACGCTAACCACATCAGTTACTGAGAAGAAAGCAACGCCTGCGACATATATGTATATCACATGTATCATGAGTCAGGGGAGGAAAAAACCACACCCCGGAAACAATTCCCGACTTTTATTTTTTGTTTGGCTTCATATTGTGGTGGTAGCATACACGAGAGACAACTTCCCGAAAAATTTAGGTCGCAGGTCTCAGATCCGGCTTTTAGGAATTTTCCGGTTTTATAGCCGGCTCTACCGTAACTTAGCTCCAAGTTGTGCCACAGACTCAAAATACGCGGCAAAATGAGATAAACAACTTTTCTGTTAAGTGTGAAGCTGTGTAACTGCAAGTTCAAATAATATGAACGAAAAACTGAAATTTCAAATATAAATAAAATCATAGCGTCTCGGTAAGGAGCAAACCCAGTGAATTTTATTGCAGTTTATGGAAGCTTGACTTCATAGACACATAGGAAAAATAGTAATCGGCAACTTCAGGGGGGGGGGGGGCTTTTTTCGCACTTTTGCTTCGAAGGTCGAAAACATGAGATATCGAATTTTGAAAAATTCTCATCTCGTAGATTTATCATTTCAATCGATCAGATCAGCCATTTTATATCATTTCTCGATCAAAGAAGCTAGATAACGTTGAAAGAGCACGATATTTTCTCGTTTCAAAAAAATCGAAAATCGATTTTCAACCCTCCAAATTTGCAAAATTCGTGACCATCCTCCTCAGGATTTACATAGCTCTGGAATTGAACTCAACGTGTCATTAATAGTAGTGACTGGCATGAATACACCATTATTGGCCATTATTGGCCCTCCAGTCTTTTCCATGCCCTTCATACATATACTCGAACTAGCAAAATCGAGGCTGTCGAAATGCTTCATAATGATATTTTGACTAAATTTCAAAAAATCTCCGCTATTTTCGATCACTAAAAATCATTTTGACAACCATAGAGACAGGAAACATTGAGAAAACCAGAAAATTATTCTTTTAAAAAATTTTGAACATCGAAATTTGTGAAGTTGAGAAGAGTCTTGAAAATGAGGACAAATCCAACATTTTTCAAATATTCTGCTCTGGAAATGATTTTTAGTGATCGAAAATAGCGGGGATTCTTTGAAATTTAGTCAAAATATCATTATGTAGCATTTCGACAGCCTCGATTTTGCTAGTTCGAGTATATGTATGAAGGGCATGGAAAAGACTGGAGGGCCAATAATGGCCAATAATGGTATATTCATGCCAGTCACTAATATTAATTACACGTTGAGTTCAATTCTAGAGCTGTGTAAATCCTGAGGAGGATGGTCACGAATTTTGCAAATTTGGAGGGTTGAAAATCGATTTTCGATTTTTTTGAAACGAGAAAATATCGTGCTCTTTCAACGTTATCTAGCTTCTTTGGTCGAGAAATGATAGAAAATGACTGATCTGATCGATTGAAATGATAAATCTGCGAGATGAGAATTTTTCAAAATTCGATATCTAATGTTTTCGACCTTCGGAGCAAAATTGCGAAAAAAAGTCCCCCCAAAATTGCCGATTACTATTTTTCCTATATGCCTATGAAGTCAAGCTTCCATAAACTGCAATAAAATTCACTGGGTTTGCTCCTTACCGAGACGCTATGATTTTATGTATACTTGGAATTTTAGTTTTTCGTTCATATTATTTGATCTTGCAGTCACCCAGCTTCACACTTAACAGAAAAGTTGTTTATCTCATATTTCCGCGTATTTTGAGTCTGTGGCACAACTTGGAGCTAAGTTACGGTAGAGCCGGCTATAAAACCGGAAAATTCCTAAAAGCCGGATCTATATCTATAGCCTATAGCCGGATCTATAGCCGGATATATATATATATATATATATATCGCACCTCGACGATATTGGAGTGCTCCTTGAGGAAGGAAACGATGAACTGTGCGAGATTCGCGATGAACTTCTGGTCTCTGTCAGACGAGGACTTGTACGCAGCATTCAGATCGGTCACTCCACCCAGCAGACGTTGAACCTGATCACACAAGAATAATGACCTATTGAAACAACCCGGCGCGACTATTGAGCACACCAACTATTCCCCTCAACTCACCTCTGCCATGGTGATGACGAACATCTGCTTCAGCTTCTGCTGGGAGGCGATGTCCTCGTTGGAAACGTTTATCTGGGCGATCTCCGTCAGACATTGGAGGGCGATCGATCGAAAGATCTCCAGGGGAAGGAACTGCAAATGCACATACTTTGTATTTTCGTAAATATTAGATCATTTTAGTAAAGTATTATCAATCACAGAAGTACATTTAATGCTAGCACCCTGATCGGCCGAATCTTTAACCGTCATTGTAACACAGTTTTGCCTGGTGAGGCAACTCACATTGTTGGCGAGCAGCTCGGCGATGTTCGTCTCGAATATGTACCCGACGGGAATCCACGAGAGGAAGCGGTGCAGAGTGCGTAGCGTCGCCTCCACCATCGCAGTGTCGTAACACTTCTCCTGAAACAATATTTTAATGTTTAAAAAATAAAATAGCAATTCAATTTTTTTAAACTTACGAAGATGGCGAGGCAGAGGTCGAAGACGTCCTTGAACTGCTCGCAGAACTGCTGCTTCAGATGGTGTTCCTTGGCCTGAGTCAGATTCTGCGATCCTCGCTGCAAGAGGAAGGCGTGTTAGTGAGTGTAAATCAATTGTGCATATTCCCGTTTCACACAGTCGATGCAAGCCAGCAAACGAGCGATTTGCAGAAATATTACGATTCTTCCAAATA
This sequence comes from Pristionchus mayeri, assembly GCA_036245805.1. Taxonomy (NCBI): domain Eukaryota; kingdom Metazoa; phylum Nematoda; class Chromadorea; order Rhabditida; family Neodiplogasteridae; genus Pristionchus; species Pristionchus mayeri. The sequence continues at coordinate 18,270,619 of BTRK01000006.1, forward strand.
GAAAATAATATTTTGAATATACAAAATGAATAGAGCTTACAGATGTAAAATACAAATCCATTTCCTAAATAAATAACATATTCAATTTTTGAGACAAAAATAAATCATGGACATCAGGATATTGAAAAACTAATCTTTCTCATGTAGGACGACCCAAGCAAGCATCCTGCAAAACAAATATTTAGATGCGGGAATATCGAGCAACATAAAACCAGCTCGAGCTCTTCAGGACAATCTCTTTGCAGAGAGTGGCCAACCATTTAAGGTTGCTCATTTGCTGGGGGTCAATGATTTCGGCCACCTAATGTCGATCATTGACCATTTGGGATGCTTCTTACCGTTAGGACTCAGAAACGGGAAAAAACTTCAATCCACGGTCCAATGAAGACGAGAAGAAATCTGATCCTTAGAAAAGATGGGTGCACTATAATAAATATCGAGCAGAAAAGTGACATTGAGACAGTACGTGCGATTCATTATCGAGCAAACATTGTTTGTTTAAATATTTCACATGTTAAACTGTCAAAATAGTTTTCCATTCGAATAAAATTAAGCAAATATCACACGTCTTCTGAGAGATTGCATGAAATCGAAACCCCCCTTTGACAAAATGTTCAAAGTGCTCCGATCGCTTCGAGATTATCAGGATAGGTATCCCTAATGTCCAGTATATTTTTGTACAAGCGGATTCCGCGATTTCTCAAAACTACCTAAAATCCGGCTCTTGGAATTTAGAAAATTCATAACAAGCTCCGCAATTGAGCTAGAGTTTCGTTCAAAAAATCAAAATGACCGGCTTTTCAAGTTGAACAACTTTTGTGTTGACACTTTTTGTGTTGAGAAAAGTTTAAGTTTCGAAAGGTGCAAAAAATCATTTTTTCGTCATATGTTTTTCTCTGATTTTTTCACCATTGTGAAAAAAATCCCATGCACCCTGAGATTTTATCAGAATCGTAATCTACAACCTTTTTACACCAGCAAAAAAAATGTTTCAAGAAATACAAAGATCTAGTATTTATCGCTTTTTGGCCTCAAACATGGCGAACCTAGTGTTTTCAAGCAAAGTCGAAAATTTCATGATGTCATATTTAAGTATTATCGCTCGTGGATATCTTTTCTTTCCGTTGTCAATGTTTACTGACCTATTGTTACCTATTTCAATTGAAACAACCGAAGATTTCAATACTTCATATAATCATGAAATCAGATGTTCGCAATGATTGAGGCAAAAGACGATGTTCGCAATGATTGAGGCCAAAAAGCGATGAATACTATATCTTCAATTTTCTTTAAAAAATTTCCTGTGATAGAAAAGGTTGTAGATTACGATTCTGATAAAATCTCAGGGTGCAAGGGAACTTTTTTTTCAAGATGGCGAAAAAATGAAAGAAAATTATGACGAATTTTTGAAATTTCAGGAGCCGGCTTTTAGGTAATTTTGAGAAATCGCGGAATCCGCTTGCACAAAAAGATAGTCGACCTTAGGGACCCCTACCCTGATAATCTCGAAGGGATCGGAGCACTTTGAACATTTTTCCAAACACCACCTGCCATCTCTCAGAAGACGTGTGATATGACCATACTCAATTTTTTTTAATGTTAGATCTTATGATCAACATGCAATCAAACTTAGAAGCAAAATTGCGGTAAACTTTCCATGTACTCTCACTATCCGATAGCAGTCGATAGTCTTCCTACCGTACCTGAGCAGCCTGAAGATGTTCATGATGTTGATGCGGACGGAGTCACTAGTCCTGCTTGCCTCCACAATGTCCGTGATGAAGTTGGGCCAGTCCTTGGGCCAGTCCTTCCTTACAATCTGAAAACAAAGTATTTTTATTTCAAGCCTTAAATTATTGATTAGTGTTGGTAGGGAGAGGTTGGTTAGAACAATTAATTCCTTTCTGTAGAAAAAAATATCAAGCTACTCAAGCATACTTAGTTGAATATTAATAGAAATAGCAGCACATGATCAATCATTTGATCAATAATACCTACGAACTGGGGTTCAGTTAGCGATAAATCTCTCCTCCCTAGCGTACCTCAACGATGACGAGATTGATAGTGTGCAGGAGGGGATCGCAGGTGACCGAAGTGTTGCTCAGTGAATGCATGTGGTCGAAAGTCTTGATGGCTTCTCGTTTCTCCAACGGAGTGGAGTCCCAGCTGCAATCCCTTCTCCTCGTTAATTAGCGTAAAAAATGGTACAAATGAGAACAAATAAACGTTTAGCGCTTATTTCAATTTTTTTTTGAATTGTCAGGCTTGTGAATTTACTCCAAACATGAAAGTTGTTCACATTCAGACATAAATAATAAAGTCTATGAACTACTACACCTGTAAGTCACTGATCCCCACAGTAGTGGTATCTGGGCTCCGTGGTATCTGCTCTTTTCATGCTGCGCCTCCCTCACGATTTGCATCGCCTGAAGTTTTTACATACCTATGAAATATCGAAAATACTTGGCTAAGATGTTCGTGGGTAATATTTTGGCACAACGGTAAACGGATCAACGAGTTCATTGAGTCTGTGAATAGATAGGAAAACCGAGTCTCACATGATCCCACAATCCACACTTCGAAACTGCCAATTCGATGACGTCGGCGGCTTGATCGAATCCAACTCGACCAGCTTAAATTTAATTACTCAATCATAGAAATAATAATACTTTTATTTCTCACACTGAAGTATTTTTAAATGCACACGGAGAAATAATGCATAGCCCTTTTGCCCAAGAATCGAGCAGATCCGAAAGGTACCGGAACATGCCAAAAATCTCAATCGTCTGTATTCTAACATAACGTAGTCGAGATCGTAGGTAACGCGATAATCTCCGCGCTCGTAACCCCTTTTGAGGAAGTATTGGTAAGATTGAATGACAAACTTTACAAGACAATTATTCAACCGTCATCATAAAGATTATTATAAATATACTGAAGAAAACTGACGTAATCAATAGTGGAAGCATTGAAATCGTCGAAGAAGAAAATTCCATACTTCGCGCTGCAGAATTCGAAGCTAGCTTCACCTGCAAGAAATTGTCACCATTCTCGATATTATGGGCGGATATCTTAGCTAAAGTCATGAATAAGAGCATCCTTTGGGGATTTTTGAAATGGTTGTAAGCTCTCTTTGGTCGGCCACTGACCAGTATCTCTGTTCGTCGCCAGCGAAGACATCATGACGACGTTGATGTGTGGAAGAAGAAGTAGAAGATGAAGAAGAAGCGGTCGCGTTGATTATGGAAGGATTAAGGGCACTCTATCCGCACTCTCACGAACACCCTCAGAAGGCCTGCAAAGAAATACGTGTCTAAAAGAGTACGGTGCTTGGAAACTAATTAAGCAATGACAAATTCGTATAACCCCTCATTTTTGCTGCGATGGATATTCTCTTGGATTGATGGTGACCCATTTCATAATGAAGTTCTTAAAAAGATATAAAACGTTTATCTACCACAATCAATGTGCATGCGGTATTTAGAATGAACCGAATAGCACAAGAAAATGGGTCGGAATGTAACAGAGATTAACAACAAGCCTCTGCGAGCAACTCTTATAGTTCACAATACACCGGAATAAACACATAGCTTATTAGGATTAGTCAGACTGCAAAATAGGAATGATATCAGTTAGTGATAGGGGTGGGGGGATATAAAACGGTGGACTGTACGAAACTACATCGAAAGCTAAAACTAGGAATATCTATGGATTATCGATTATCAATCGTTGATTGTCGATTACTTCATCGATTATCGATCACTTCTTCGGAGGAGTCCGGAACGATTTGATGGTAGCTCGCAGCAGATCCGACTCGGGCGTCTGACGGAGACTGTAGCATCTGAGTAATTCGAGATTTGAATCTCTCCATCATGAATCATGAATCATGATTCATTATTCATGATTCAATCAGTTTTTTCGCCGGTAAGGGTAACTAGTAGGATGTGAGTTGAGCAATATTCTAATTGCATTTTAAGTTGATGTAGTTTTGTTCTCCCGGCCATCGGAACCGCATAGAAAACAGTTCGAACGACATGGAATAACCTTCTGTAGAAACCAAGAAGTCCCAGGGAAAGCCTAGTCCTCGTCGTGCAATCCTAACCTCACGCTCTCTTCATTTCCCATTCTCGCTCTATCTGACCACCGAGAGAGTGCATAGGAGAGACTTTTTGAGTCAGTGAACATATTTGTGAAGACCCTTGGCAAAGTGCGAAAAATCGAAATCCTCCTAAATGCGCATACATCTAGATATTAGCGAAATAAAAATGGTTGCTACCCACCCATCTAAATTAATTAAGTTTCAAAAAAAATATTTTCGCTGTTTCTTCACGAGTTGATGCCAAATCATTCAGGAATTTGGCACATATAATCCATGGAATATTATTGATTTTTTGAAACATCAGTTATTCAAATCGGATTCGAAATGGCAAAATTCGAAAATTTAAATTTTCGAACTAACGTGCATTTCGTTCCTCAGCGAGCAATCTAGAACACTAAATAAGCCACGCCTGAGCTACACTCACCGAGTACTACATCTATTCACATTTAAGAGGATTTCAATTTTTCGCACTTTGCCAAGCATATGCTCACTGAGTCAAAAAGTCTCTCATAGAATGAAGAGAGTGTTCTCTGACCTCTCGATGTCCTCCTTCGTCATCACTGCGGCCAGATTGTAGACACACTCGAAGTTGTCACGGGCGAACTGCGTCAGCTCCTGAGAGGAAATAGATACAGTATCCGCTTCGTGAGAATGCAGTACCACCAACTTATCGATCCCCGAATTTATCACTAACATTAACGGCATAAAGATAACTTAGTCAAAAAAGGTAAAAAAATAATAATTCTAGCAGACGGTTGGTAATTCCAAGTTTCATACAAAAGGGAAATTAGTGCGTTGAAATTAGAGACACAAATCAATCAAGCCATTCGAAAATCGTTTAGTTCAGTATCCCCACGATTGCCTACCAGATTTCCGGGTCTGATCATGAGCAGCGCCCGCATTCCTGCCGTGCGCGCAGCAGCCGCCTCTACAGAGATCAAAGATCAACAAATTTAGTAACATTTCGAATTACGCAATAGCTCGCAATTTGGTTTTTGTTAATTTGATTTTTATCTTTTTATCTTCGCTGTTGCTGCATCTTCGAATGAGATTCAGTTTCAAAAAAAAGTTATCGGCCGCACCTTACAATTAGCACAACAATTCTATCATTCCACAATGTTTGCCCTCTACCAAACGCCAATACCATATACCTTCTTCGATGTCAGTAACGAAGAGGATGTTCGGCGCCGGCTTCCCGATCGCGTCCGCAAGTCTGCAAAGTAATAATCATATTATTTTAATGACAGCATTAATCGTATTGTTGCCTCCTTCAGAACGCTGAGGAATTTCGTCAATTTCCAAGCAAAGACAAACGCAAGCGGTTTGAATTTGGGAGGTCACTGATAGTCTACATCCATTTCGCATGGCTAATGAGAGATGAATGCACACTAAATTCACAAATAGTGCAATCTAATTATGAAGCTTCGTTACATTTTCCCCTTCGTCCCTTCTCATTATTACACCTAATTAATAATTAATAATCATAACTTATTAGCACTCACTTGACGTAGCTGTCGTGCTCCCTCTTCGGGCCAATGTCCGCCAGCGAGAACTTGTACCGGATGTACTGCAAATGAAAAAAATAGATTCAAGGAGACAACGTATCTCTATTGGTGGATTGACGATCTGGCCTATTCTCTTGTACTCTTGGTCAGAAAGGTATTGATTCTTTCATGGGATTAATTAGTCTGTGCATTAGGAAAAAGTCAATCAAATGTACAAGTTGGATCTCAGGTTAATGCTATCATCTCCCTTTCCGTATGAGAGACCTTTCACCTTTCTTACACCTTTCCTCAGGTGTAGTCGCACAAGTTCTATACGTGTATTTTCCCTGTTTTATAAGTTGTATTTTCATCGCTCCCCCTACTCTCAAACTGTTTTGCAACTTGCATTTCTCGGTTGCTTGTTTACAACTTGCGCACATATTTGTTATATACTTGTTTTGCAATTGTTTACAACTTGTGCGCGCCCACCAGAGTCTCTCTTGCAATTAGCCTCTCTGGTGGGCCCGCATAAATTGTAAACAAGTGCAAAACAAGTATAGAACAAGTATGTGGACAAGTTGTAAACAAGCACCCCTCTCCCTACGCTAAATAGAGTTTACAAGTTGTAAAGAAAAAAATTTACAAATTGTAAACAAATAATAAGTTTAGTTGTAAACAAGCAACCGAGAAATACAAGTTGTAACGCAGTTTGAGCGTATAGGGAGCGATGAAAATACAACTTGTAAAACAGGGAAAATACAAGTATAGGACACGCATTTTTGCAACTTGTGCGACTGCACCAGAGCTACTCACCAGGGCGGCGTCTCCCTCCTTCGTGTGGCGGAGGAATTGCTCCTGTGCCTCCCTCGAGCCAGACGAGTACGTGTAGATAGGCACCAGCAACTGCAAAATATATATTTAATTATATATTTAAATAATTAAAATACTTGCAATAATCACATTTCAATGCAAATCCTACTATTTAAATGCTAGGTCTTGATCACTGGCTCAAAACGATAAATTTGCAATTTTTTGTCTGCAGGTGATTTTGGAGAGCGCACCTGTCTCATCAACAATACCAAAGAGGGAACACTGCCAATGACCAGCCAAATTCAAAGCATTCGCTTTTGACTTTGGTTAGGTAATTGGCGAAAATTCCGATCTATTCTACTCATTTTCGGCAGGTGATTTTGGAGTGCGCACATGTCTCATCAACAATACCAAAGAGGGAACACTGCCAATGACCAGCCAAATTCAAAGCACTCGCTTTTCACTTTGGCTAGGTAATTGGCGAAAATTCCGATCTATTCTACTCATTTTCTGCAGGTGATTTTGGAGTGCGCACCTGTCTCATCAACAATACCAAAGAGGGAACACTGCCAATGACCAGCCAAATTCAAAGCACTCGCTTTTCACTTTGGCTAGGTAATTGGCGAAAATTCCGATCTATTCTACTCATTTTCTGCAAGTGATTTTGGAGTGCGCACCTGTCTCATCAACAATACCAAAGAGGGAACACTGCCAATGACCAGCCAAATTCAAAGCACTCGCTTTTGACTTTGGTTAGGTAATTGGCGAAAATTCCGATCTATTCTACTCATTTTCTGCAGGTGATTTTGGAGAGCGCACCTGTCTCATCAACAATACCAAAGAGGGAACACTGCCAATGACCAGCCAAATTCAAAGCATTCGCTTTTGACTTTGGTTAGGTAATTGGCGAAAATTCCGATCTATTCTACTCATTTTCTGCAGGTGATTTTGGAGTGCGCACCTGTCTCATCAACAATACCAAAGAGGGAACACTGCCAATGACCAGCCAAATTCAAAGCACTCGCTTTTGACTTTGGCTAGGTAATTGGCGAAAATTCCGATCTATTCTACTCATTTTCTGCAGGTGATTTTGGAGAGCGCACCTGTCTCATCAACAATACCAAAGAGGGAACACTGCCAATGACCAGCCAAATTCAAAGCATTCGCTTTTGACTTTGGTTAGGTAATTGGCGAAAATTCCGATCTATTCTACTCATTTTCTGCAGGTGATTTTGGAGTGCGCACCTGTCTCATCAACAATACCAAAGAGGGAACACTGCCAATGACCAGCCAAATTCAAAGCACTCGCTTTTGACTTTGGCTAGGTAATTGGCGAAAATTCCGATCTATTCTACTCATTTTCTGCAGGTGATTTTGGAGAGCGCACCTGTCTCATCAACAATACCAAAGAGGGAACACTGCCAATGACCAGCCAAATTCAAAGCACTCGCTTTTGACTTTGGTTAGGTAATTGGCGAAAATTCCGATCTATTCTACTCATTTTCTGCAGGTGATTTTGGAGAGCGCACCTGTCTCATCAACAATACCAAAGAGGGAACACTGCCAATGACCAGCCAAATTCAAAGCACTCGCTTTTGACTTTGGCTAGGTAATTGGCGAAAATTCCGATCTATTCTACTCATTTTCTGCAGGTGATTTTGGAGAGCGCACCTGTCTCATCAACAATACCAAAGAGGGAACACTGCCAATGACCAGCCAAATTCAAAGCACTCGCTTTTGACTTTGGTTAGGTAATTGGCGAAAATTCCGATCTATTCTACTCATTTTCTGCAGGTGATTTTGGAGAGCGCACCTGTCTCATCAACAATACCAAAGAGGGAACACTGCCAATGACCAGCCAAATTCAAAGCATTCGCTTTTGACTTTGGTTAGGTAATTGGCGAAAATTCCGATCTATTCTACTCATTTTCTGCAGGTGATTTTGGAGTGCGCACCAGTCTCATCAACAATACCAAAGAGGGAACACTGCCAATGACCAGCCAAATTCAAAGCACTCGCTTTTGACTTTGGCTAGGTAATTGGCGAAAATTCCGATCTATTCTACTCATTTTCTGCAGGTGATTTTGGAGTGCGCACCTGTCTCATCAACAATACCAAAGAGGGAACACTGCCAATGACCAGCCAAATTCAAAGCATTCGCTTTTGACTTTGGTTAGGTAATTGGCGAAAATTCCGATCTATTCTACTCATTTTCGGCAGGTGATTTTGGAGTGCGCACATGTCTCATCAACAATACCAAAGAGGGAACACTGCCAATGACCAGCCAAATTCAAAGCACTCGCTTTTCACTTTGGCTAGGTAATTGGCGAAAATTCCGATCTATTCTACTCATTTTCTGCAGGTGATTTTGGAGTGCGCACCTGTCTCATCAACAATACCAAAGAGGGAACACTGCCAATGACCAGCCAAATTCAAAGCACTCGCTTTTCACTTTGGCTAGGTAATTGGCGAAAATTCCGATCTATTCTACTCATTTTCTGCAAGTGATTTTGGAGTGCGCACCTGTCTCATCAACAATACCAAAGAGGGAACACTGCCAATGACCAGCCAAATTCAAAGCACTCGCTTTTGACTTTGGTTAGGTAATTGGCGAAAATTCCGATCTATTCTACTCATTTTCTGCAGGTGATTTTGGAGAGCGCACCTGTCTCATCAACAATACCAAAGAGGGAACACTGCCAATGACCAGCCAAATTCAAAGCATTCGCTTTTGACTTTGGTTAGGTAATTGGCGAAAATTCCGATCTATTCTACTCATTTTCTGCAGGTGATTTTGGAGTGCGCACCTGTCTCATCAACAATACCAAAGAGGGAACACTGCCAATGACCAGCCAAATTCAAAGCACTCGCTTTTGACTTTGGCTAGGTAATTGGCGAAAATTCCGATCTATTCTACTCATTTTCTGCAGGTGATTTTGGAGAGCGCACCTGTCTCATCAACAATACCAAAGAGGGAACACTGCCAATGACCAGCCAAATTCAAAGCACTCGCTTTTGACTTTGGTTAGGTAATTGGCGAAAATTCCGATCTATTCTACTCATTTTCTGCAGGTGATTTTGGAGAGCGCACCTGTCTCATCAACAATACCAAAGAGGGAACACTGCCAATGACCAGCCAAATTCAAAGCACTCGCTTTTGACTTTGGCTAGGTAATTGGCGAAAATTCCGATCTATTCTACTCATTTTCTGCAGGTGATTTTGGAGAGCGCACCTGTCTCATCAACAATACCAAAGAGGGAACACTGCCAATGACCAGCCAAATTCAAAGCACTCGCTTTTGACTTTGGTTAGGTAATTGGCGAAAATTCCGATCTATTCTACTCATTTTCTGCAGGTGATTTTGGAGAGCGCACCTGTCTCATCAACAATACCAAAGAGGGAACACTGCCAATGACCAGCCAAATTCAAAGCATTCGCTTTTGACTTTGGTTAGGTAATTGGCGAAAATTCCGATCTATTCTACTCATTTTCTGCAGGTGATTTTGGAGTGCGCACCAGTCTCATCAACAATACCAAAGAGGGAACACTGCCAATGACCAGCCAAATTCAAAGCACTCGCTTTTGACTTTGGCTAGGTAATTGGCGAAAATTCCGATCTATTCTACTCATTTTCTGCAGGTGATTTTGGAGTGCGCACCTGTCTCATCAACAATACCAAAGAGGGAACACTGCCAATGACCAGCCAAATTCAAAGCACTCGCTTTTGACTTTGGTCTGGGACTTGGCGAAAATTGTGCACTAGTCTAGATTTCAAATTGCGCATTAATGAGACAATTTAAAATAACATGACAGGAGAGGAGATCCCAGACCAGTGCGAGACTCGGTTCTGAAGGGCCCGGCCGAAGAGCCGAAGATCAAAGATCAGTCCGTGGTAGCGCCCGGTTCTGCGAGAGGCCAGGCCTGAGAGCCAAAGATCGAAAGATCAGATCTAACCGTGGTAGCACCCGGAACGAGAGGCCAGGCCCAAGTGCCAGAGTTCAAAGATCAGACCGTGGTAGCGCCCGGTTCTGCGAAAGGCCAGGCCTGAGAGCCAAAGATCAAAGATCAGATCTAACCGAGGTCGCTCCTGTATCGGGCAGGTCAAAAAGCCGAGAAAAAGAGATCAAAGATCAGACCGACGATCAAAGATCAACGGAAATCCACCGGTTGTAACGGATAATTCGACGCGATTTGCGCTCCCTCGATAAGAGACGTAGCAAAAGACACGCAAATTACTCATTGTTCGCGATCGATCAGAGAGACAAAGGGATCGGAGATCGAATCAGAGATCAGCGTCTGCACTTTGACTGCGTCTGAGATAATGAGATTGAGAAAGGATGCGTGCACTCGAGTTGGCACGTTGAATATTGGAACTCTTTCTGGAAGGTTGATGGAGGTCATAGATATGATGATGAGAAGAAGAGTCGATGTGATTTGTTTACAAGAGATTCGATGGAAAGGAGATGAAAGCCGATGGGTGAATGGATATCAGATTGTGTGCGGAGAAGGAGATGGATTGAGGAATGGAGTCGCGATTGTGCTATCCCCTCGATATTCCAAATGTTTGGTGGAAGTAGAAAGGGTGAATGAACGACTGCTCAAAGAGAAATTGGGTATCGAAGGGGAGGTAATTTGCATAATTTCTGCATACACTCCCCAGACAGGATTGGACAAGAGAATGAAAGAAGAGTTCTATGCCAAAGTTGGTGATCTATTGGATGAAGTGAAGCTTGATGAGACTGTGATCCTGGGTGGTGACTGGAATGGGCACGTAGGGCGAAGTCCCGAAATTTTCGGTGACCTGAGTGTGCATGGTGGAAAAGGATACGGTAGACAGAATGTGGACGGACTCAGATTGTTGGAGTTCGCGCAACACCACCACCTTGTTGTGTTGAACACACTGTTTGAGAAAACAGAAAGTCAGCTGGCGACCTACTATTCTGGTAGTGATAAAACGCAGATTGATTATATTCTCATGAGGAAAGGGGACAGATGGAGAGTGCGAGATGTGAAAGTAATCCCTTCTGAGGACACGGCCCCTCAGCATAAACCAGTGATCTGTGACGTGAGGCTACGAGGAAAAGCAATGAAGACAGACGTCGGAATGACTACAATGGAAAGAAAAGTGAAATGGTGGAAGCTGAAAGATCAAGATTTGAAAGATGAGCTTGAAAGGGAGATAATTGTTAGTGGAGCACTCGGAATTGATCCACTAGATGATGAGATCGATATTAATGATGTTTGGCTCGAGACTAAAGGTAACATTCTGAAATGCGCAGAAAGTGTCCTTGGTGTTACCAAAGGGAAGCGAAGAAATGACCAAGAGTCTTGGTTTTGGAAGGATGATAGTGTGAGGGTGGCGACCAGGGAGAAGCGAAAGGCATTCCAGAGATGGTTTAGAAGGAAGACTGCGGAAAGTAAGAATGAATACGTTAGAAAGAAGTTGGTGTGCAGACGGGCAATTCACGAAGCTAAGATGAAGGCGTACGATGAATTGTACGAAATGCTTGATAGACCTGAGGGAGAACAAGCCATCTACCGTCTTGCAAAGAGTCGAGATCGAGCAAAGAAGGATTTGACAGAGGTGAAGATGGTATGTGCACGAGATGGTTCAGTACTGAGAAAGGAGGAAGAAGTGAGAGAGAGATGGAAAGAGCACTTTGACGAACTCCTGAATGTAGAGAAGGCACAAACTCGGCTAGAAGAAGGTGATAGAGTAGATCGACAGATAATGGAATGGTCCTTGGAAGAAGTTAGATGGGCAATTGGAAAATGCCCTTGGAGGAAAGCGTATGGACCAGACAAAATACCGGTCGATGCGTGGAAAGCAGCAGGAGAGGCCGGAGTTTGGTGGCTATCCAGATTGTTCAATAGAATATTGAGATATATGAAGATGCCTGAGGAATGGCGAAACAGCGAGATTGTGACACTATTCAAAGGGAAGGGAGATATCAGAGACTGTGGGAATTACCGAGGAATCAAGTTGATCTCTCATTCGATGAAGATCCTTGAGAGATGTGTGGATAGAAGATTGAGGGAGTTGATGGATCTCAACCCTTCCCAATTTGGATTCGTTCGCGGCTCGTCCACCTCAGAGCCAATGTTTTTATTGAGTCAGCTGGTTGAAAGGCATACAGAGTTCAGACAGGGATTAGCTGCGGTGTTTGTAGATCTAGAGAAAGCGTATGATCGGACGCCACGAAGGCAAATATGGAGGAGCCTGCGAGACAAGGGAGTACCGGAATTGTATGTGAAGCTGATTCAAGAAATGTACAAGGATGCAACAGCCTTTGTGAGAACTCCATTCGGTCCAACAGAAGACATTACAATCAGAGTGGGTGTGCACCAAGGAAGCGCTCTAAGCCCCTTGCTGTTCATTGTCGTCCTCGAGTCGGTTCTGGGAGACTGTATGGGGAGTGCACCGTGGTGTCTGGCTTATGCTGATGATCTGTGCTTGATTGACACAGATGTTGCAAGACTGGAGAGTAAAGTGCACGAGATACAGAGGCGGCTGCAGGCGGGAGGACTCACATTAAATACGAAGAAAACGGAGTTTATGGTGATTGGTGGAGGAAATGGAGTCATGAATGATGTGAATGGTGAACCGATAAAGAAAGTGAATGAATTCCGGTACCTAGGATCGATGATTGATGAGAACGGTGGATCGGAAAGAGACGTTAGTAACAGAATTCGGTGTGGCTGGGCAAGATTCAACGCATGTGCAGGAATATTGCATGATAAGAGAGTGAGAATGCGTTTGAAAGGAAAGGCGTACAGAACTATTATCCGTACAGCGATGATGTATGGAAGCGAGAACTGGGCGATGACAGTGGCACTGGAAGAACGATTGAGTGTGGCGGAAATGAGGATGGCTCGGTGGATTTTCCGAGTAAAAATGAGAGACCGAGTGAGAAATGAAATAATTAGGGCTAAGCTCGGAATTGCGCCAATAATTGAGAAAGTGAGGGAGAAGCGATTGCGATGGTACGGACATATGATGAGAAGGGACCGAGATCACCCATGCCGAAAGATCCAAATATATCAACCACCAGGAAGACGGCCAGTTGGAAGACCGAGAATGACTTGGATGAGATGCATTCGGCAGGATTTTGCAACCAAAAGATTGACTGAGAGACACGCACTCAATCGTGATTTGTGGAGAGAGCGAACTGCTCATCCAGACCCCGCCTAGCGTGGAGAGGAAGAGATGACGATGCGAGGACTACACCAATATGAAGAATTGAAGAAGAATGTATTTTCTCCTTTCGTTTCTTTGTTGTTTTATTGTACGACCCCCATTGTTTTCTTTTTCGACCTGGATAAAAATGATGATGATGATGACAAAAAGTTAAACAAGAGCTTCGAACTGAATTGGCACATGGATTCTTTTACGCGCGTAGGTATTGTCTACGTGGAACAATTGTTCGAAGTAGACTAATAGGTAATCTAGTATTTTAGAAATAAATAAATATGAATATTCCTTGCTAAAATTAAAAATATATATATATTTAAATTTAATAATAAAAAAATGCCAACCTGCTTGAGCACGGGCAGAACATCCGGGAAGAGTCTGCAATGGGGCTCCGTTTTAATTGCCATTTCCTAGACCACAAAAGGTATGCGATTACTATCTTCATTCTTAGCATTCCCTCAATTTACCTACTAGTGAGGGAGTGCAGTAAATAGAGAAAATGGTCCACCTTCATTTGTCATATATGCAACCAGCATAATGGAAAAAAATACAAGCATAGGATCAATTCCTCCGACATAAAATAAAATAGTTGTTTTTTGCATATCGGAAACTGACTCGGCAGTGAGTTCTCCACTCGCGTAGCCCTCCTTCCAGATGTGCCCCTGCAGCTCCTTCATTCCCGGAATCTGCAGATTAGGCGACGTTTCGATTATGAAGTCATTCCAATTTAGTGACTAGGCACATTCACGTTGCAATACGAGGTGAATATTTGACTGTTTGAGGAAAATCGATTGTATGACTCAAGGATAATACGCTAGTTTCACCGTGATCAAGGATGGAAGGACAATTATCGCATCTATAATTCTGTACTTGGATCATTCCAAAATATCTAAAACACTATGCTCAACGTCTGGAAGCCAGATGCTAAGCCACTGGAAACTCTGCTTCACCCACCTTGAGGTCCTTCTTGATCCAGTATTTGACGTTGCGAACGATGTCGCCAATCGCAGCCTCATCGTTGCTCCCGATCGGACGGACCTGTAGGTAGATCAGTATATGGAATACGGTAGTTAGGGATAAGGAGAATACGAAAGTCCCGCGATACAAGGAATCATCTGCAGAAGGGTTCCGAAAATATTCTAGCCACCTCTCATAAACTGAAAGCTGACATTTTATCTATGAAGATTGCACGAGAGAAATAGATTGACGTTTCAATTTCACCTATTGACCTATTCGGAGCTAAATTTACGTTTGTAGAGTGATTCATATATCAAAAAATTAAAATCGCTTAGAAATATTGAGAATTGCAAAGGTAGCGAAATCAAGAGAACGAGTATAATATTCGTGATTACAAGAGAGCTGAGTAAATCAGGTATATCGGAAACCACTCACTTCCTTGTCGCCCTTCGCTATTTCGTCCGCACTATCGGCACGAATTCGAGCGATTACCTGAAGTTTAGATGTGTTAAGCGTCAAAGTTGAGCACGCCTACTTTTATCAAAACTGAGATTCCCTCGTGATTCTCTACCATCACAACTCACGTGCTTTCCCAGTATAGGAAAACCCCGCTCTCGCTCACACTCCATCCCCTTCACTTTTAAGCGACTAGCTCAAGTCCGATTATATCCAACATATAAATTGATCCTAGAAGAGAATCCGCTTGGATTATATTACAACTACTGAACCTGACGAAATAGACACAGAAGGGTTTCCACTAAACTGGGAAAGTGGCCATGTTTGTGAGAAAGTTGAAAGTTGTTCACCTCATAGCCTTTATAAACCAATCAAGAACAATTGGCCGGATAAACATCGTACCTCTTTCACGTGTGGCTCGGCAAAGTTCTTGCGAAGAAAGGCCTCGGCGCGCTTCGAGGCGTACGGGAACAGCACATCCTGGAATTATTCTATGTTCTGAGAGCTGGTGGTCCTTATAACTTTTAAAAAAGAGCTGCTGGCATACGCTCAGAATCACTTAGTTAGTCGTCAGCTTTGCAACTCTCAAAAAGGTCTTGTATCCAACCCAAAAAGGGCTTTTCAGGGTGAATAGAATTACGCAGGATGACGAAATGCTTGAGTAAGAGTGGCACTACGATGATTCATATGACGATAGGCACTGCTTCATGGCACAATCAGCTCGAAATGGTAACTCACCCGCACGAATGAGATGGTGCAGATGGTTCCCTCGAGGTCGAGCACAAGCGCGTCGTACGGCCGCGTACCCTCTATACCGCTCATCCTGTTAATTGACAAGATAATTAATAGATTGCCTCCGACCAAACAGGATGTAAAGGAACCGTAAGCAATGAACAGAACGATAAGGAATCACACAATGGAATCAATCAAGGCATGAGGACAACGAACGATAATCAAATATCGAAGTAAAACAGAACATAACTACATACCGACGTGATAAATAACACAAAATGGCTTTATTTTGATAATTCTTGAGCATTCGAATGACATGAAGAAAGTAAAAGCTATCGCGGTGCGATATCAGATCACGAGAGTGCATCAATCAATGCCAGGGAAGGCCAAGCGGAGCTGAGGGCTGTACGTTAAGAAAGAGAGATAAATGGCAAAATGGGCAGCTTGTCGTTCTAATGGGAATAAAAACAATCAAAATATACGGATAGAGCCACGCAACAGTCAAAATTACACGAGAAGACTAGACTACAAAGTACAATCCTCTTTTGGCAAAATGCCAGACCGTATTTAGTGTAGTTATCAAGAAGTGATTTTATTGTTCAACTTCACTAAAAATTTACATAATATTTTTCTTAGTTTAGTTAGGATATTCTGCATTGGCAATTATTGAACAACAGATCAAACCAAACAAAATGTTTCTGTTTATGGAGCTATTACTGTAGCTCTGTATATGAGTTTGCGAAAACAACAACAACGATTGCAAGAAAAAATTGTTTATCAAACCTAATTTGCATACGGTGAAACGATCGATAAAGTTTAATCAAACCTAATTTGCATACGGCGATTCGTTCGAACGATCTCGTCTTCGAGATTCTACAGTAATAGAGTGCTACCCAATCCTACCGTAACCCACCCTATTCACTAGCCGCGCATTCCTATATTCTAGACATTGAGAGTGGGGTGAGTACTCTACCTAAATTAAAGAGATTCTTCCGTTTTCTTCTTCTCCTCGACGACGACATCCCTCCGACGAGCGATGACTGAACGAGGGTGTAGAAGAAAGTGAAAGCACCCCCTCGTATTGATTCTCCTCGAAGATGACGGCGATGACGACGACGTAGAAGACCTAAAATTTGATTATTATCGATCGATCGGATATCTACAGTAAACGAAGAAAGCGATGCAGGACCTCCAGACTACGATCTGAAATCAAAGGGATTACCGATTGCGACAAGATGATACGGTACCTCCCAGAATTCATTATGGCCTCTTAGTCATGGGCCCGAGACATCCTTCCTTCCGAGAGACGACCACCTGAAATTGGTTGGATTATCGATTGATCGATGGTCTACAGTGAGACAAGAATGCGTTGCAGGACCTGAAGAAGACGATCTGAAATCAATGCGATTATCGATTTTCAAAAGATTCTACAGTACCTAACGGAATTGATAACAGCCTCTTAATGGTAGGCGTCGTGACATCCTTCCTTCCGAGCGGAGACGAAGATCTGGAATTAGTGGAATGAGCATTCTTTTATTTTGATCTTTGATCTTAGTGTCACCCTCTCTGGAGAACAGAGTACTAGAGTGAGGCATGTCAAGTGCGCGTTTGAGTACATAAATACTCATGATACGGCAGTATCGAAGAGCTTTTTATAGTTGAGATGGTGGTCTTCGATAGCAGGAGGATCGATAATGATCGGCTGGCAAGTAATGATCATGATAATTTGGGTTGGCTGCAAGAAGATTTGTTGATATTTCATTCCAGAGTATTTGGCTACGGTGGTCCTCTATAGTTGAATTTTCACGACGTGTAATGAATTTGTAAAATAAAAATGGCCCGAGTTCAGCTACATTTGTCTGTCTTCCGGGTAATATTTGTATAATTTTACTTCGATTACAGTAATCTGCAATAAACGCGATTGATCTTTGAAAATGAGCATACTTTTCATCGTCCGGTGTTTGCTTTGCTAGGATTGAGATAATTCGAGTTTGGCTGTGCCGTGAGCTCTAATGCGAAGGGGGTACTGTAGATATACTGTAGATACTGTAGATAGGAGGAATAGCCTGCAGAGAAGAGAAAGTGAGAGGAGGAAAATGAGAGGCGACTGCTCCAAGTGACGACGTGGGAAATGAATGACTGAAGGAGAAAGAGGAGAAGGAACTGCTCAGAGCAAGGGCGAGAGGGGTGAATGAGTGGAGGAGAACGAAAATGAGGGGGGGGGGGGCAGGGGTAAATGGGATTATTTCGCAACAAACAATTTCATATATAAGTAAATTTATGTAATTTGGTTGGCTATACTGGTATACTGTAATGTCAATCCGTAGATTCTGTTCACTTCGGCACAAGGCCGGTTGAGAACTATGACATAATTCCGCATTTGATGTAGCCTTTGCCATAGATCTCATCCGACCTAGTGCCGTTGATTCTGTTTCCACTCGATTCATTATTCCAGGCCAGATCGCCCTGATTTCGATTCTTTCTCCAACGTTGTCCCAGATCATAATGTGAGAAGTATTCTTTACGACCTCCCTTCCCTTTTCTGTCTAGACCAATGAGAATGGAAATAAGGGATTACTAAACCTCCGTATGAACAACTTTATTATGAAAGCTACTGAATAAATTTGATCATCGCAGAAATTGCCCTCTCACTGCAGGTGCTGCAGAGTTATTTCATCTATTCCGTAGGTTACTGCTGATTTTGCGAAAAGTTGTATCTTCATTCGCCACTCTGACCGGTCAGAGATTATACAAAAGGCTATCAGGCAAAAGTACTTCTTCCTCGACTGTTCCTTTCCTCGCCATATACATTTCACGGAGTGTTTGTTGTTACCATCTCTCTCACGGCCTTACAATCGCACGAGTGGTGGTCGGGCACTGTACGAAATTCAAAGAATCAAATGAAATGATGCCGATTTAGGGAAGATGATGCGTCAGATGAAGAGGCGGTAATGTGGGTGGGAAGACATAATATTCTGAGAGAAATGCTCCCTCGGATTATGTGAAACAAAGAAACATTCAATTCCAAAGTGATAACCGATACGTTCTGTGATCATCAGGTCTGTGACATTTCCACACCTCCAGGCAGCAGTAGTCATCTGAGAAGGGTGAGGACTCCCGATGTCAGAGAAATACGATAGTTCGCCCTGAGAGGAGAGAGAGACTCGATTGATCGACGGAGCAAACAATGCTTCTCAGGTAGCCAAATAGAGGAGGAGAGCGACGTCAGACAAAGCGAAGACAATTGTGAGGGCAGTTCGTTCTTTTCTCATCCCGCCGGCTATCGTCCATCTCTCCCTCTCATTTCCACGTGTTCTCTAACTGTGCATTTTCCCCCTTCCGGTCGACCCCACGGAACAACAGGTGGTAGAAAGAGAGAGAGACTGCCTTGCATGACTATCAAAAGGCCCCCACTCACTAGTCCACTGAAAGGGCGTTCGCTCTAGAGCCGCGAGATTAGGGTCGATTCGACTCCGAAACAATATGGACAGAGCGGGCCGGGAATAGTTTAGCGTGTCCCTCCTGCTCAGATAAGGCCTTGACTAACATCCATTTTCTCGCCCAATACTTGTTTGCGCCTCTAACGCGAGCGATCTCGTTCCTAAGAAGCGCTCAACTCGAGACTGAACTCGTGCTATCGTGCTTCCCATGAATCATATCTCAAAATTAAAATTAAATAAGTAAATAAATATTTAAGTAATTTTAGATTAAAAATGACGTAATGATAGGTACGGTAATCAACAAATCCGCTCCATCGCGCGCTCAAACTCGAAAAGTACTGTATAATTCAAATTTATTGATAGGGTCCGTGGCCCAGGTTTCTTCAACGTTTTTGAGCTATTTGTAGCTGCGTTCTTCGCGTTTTCCCTGTTCATATCACTCTTCCAGATCGCAAACACTGCTTCTAACCAGCCGTTGTTATCCCATAACAGCGCGATCTGTGACAATCGCATGATTTACGAGCGCGAAAAGACGGGGGACGATTTCGTTCCCATGCCTGTTCGCTTTCACTTCTCTCCACTTTTTGCGCTCCTTTCTCCTCCTCAGAAGGTGCCCGTTCGCGAATCTCCTTTTTCTGCTCTCTCTAAACACACTGGCTCGCACTTTGACCGATTTGGTGTTGGTTCAACCTCTCTAGCAGGGATTACCCCCAGTGACTCAGCCTTCTCATTTACGCTTCTGATTCATTCTTGACGTTTGGTTTATTTCAAAAACGTTTGTGCGAGGAAACGCAGCGTTCCGTTTTGCACAGTTCGCATCCTGTTTTCGCTCGGCGTTTCACCCGCGATCCGAGTGATTCGAGAACCCTCTTGAGCCACATCCGTTTCGCAATCGTCAAACATCCATGTCTCTCTCCCTCGCTTCCCTAGTTACCTTATTCCGCGGGCCTGTGCTGAGTACTTTCCTCGTTCTCCCATTCTCTCGCCCCTCCTCGTTTCTCTCCCCCTCTCTCTCACTCCACCTTTCCTTCTTGTTTCGCATAATCCGACTCGAGGCGCGAGCTGATACGCGCCATTTGCATGCCGCCACCGTCTTTCATCTTCGCCTGAACTAATCCAAAGTAGTGCCACGGGTCCCACACCGGAACCAGCCGGAACCAATATCTGATTCATGCCTGGGGTCGGGCACCTTTTGTGACTAGGGAAGGCGAGCCTCTCCCTATCTTCCCTCCTTTCCCAATTCTCATGCTTATCACCCCAGTGACTACGCGTCATGTTGACTTTCGTCCTCCCTTTTTTGTGTTGCTTGAAAGCATGGCGAAATCGAGCCTTCTTCGTACAGATATCGATCGCTTATTGTAATATGTGCTTAATTAATTAACTTGTGTTGTGTCTTAATAGCTTTGCCACCGCGCGCGATGTTATCTATGATGTATCCCTTCCGTTTTCGCTCTTTCTCTTCCTTGGGGAGATCCGGTAAGGAGTAAGTGGCTGTCGTTTTGTCCACGGGGCAAGTATAGGTTATGAGTGGTCATTCGACTCTCTCCGTTTCACCTGCTCTCTCGCCGGTTTAATAGCACGAGCGTGTGTGAGTCTGGATTATGGATTGGGTGCTGATGTTTTGTCGGGGCGATACCACTTGTCAAGCTTGAGCTCTTATCGATAAGTCTGTGAGAGATGCTTAGTGCTCGTTTTTCCTCGGATGATCATGGGTGTCGTAACGGTAAAAACTCCCGTTATTATCACTTTGTTCCGCTTTGATTTACATTATTAGGCAGTGTGCTATGCGCGTATCATTGTCCCTGCACTTCCATTTCCTTACGAAGCATTTCCGCGGCCACGATTCTCCGGGTATCAGTGTGTATTCGAATTGCCTACTTTCTCGTATTTATCTTTTATTTTTTTGATAACTCCACACCTGAATGCTGCTAATATCTCATGAATATCGGTGGCCATTCACCATGATGCCTTGCTCTGCTTAGCCCTGCGAGAGAGTGTGCCAAATCGAGAGAGCGCGGTCTTTGTTCGCGAGAAACCACTCTTAATCGGAGCTCGCGGTCATTTTCGAGAAGTCTCTTCGTCCACTCAACTCTCTTTATCCCTCTTTCTCCCTCTTTGTCTCTCTCTCTCTCTTCCATCACCGTAGGGGGGACAGGTATCTCTCGCTCCCACTGTTGACCCATCTACTTTCGGCCTACCTACTGCTATTACAGGAGTGAGGGGAAGGGGAGAGAGAGCGAAAAGAGCCGCTCACCCCCGGGGGCGACAACTAACTGATTGCACTACTGTTTGAGTAGTCGACGCACTCTCTAGATTCTCTGTGCTCTCTTGCCTGCTAAAGAAAAGCAGTTCTGCTTCGATGGGTGATCTGCGATTATTGATCGATTATGGAAATCCCACGCTGGCTCGAACACGCTCTGGGGGTTATTCCATGCGAGTGCGCAACGTATCAATTCCATGATGCGCCCCTCTTGATCCTTTCAATGCTCGTCCTTTCTTCTTTTCCCTTTCAAATGGCCCGACTCTCCTAATTTCGCGTGCTCTCTCGCTGCCTCTTCGACGAGAAAGTACATAAAATTGAGAGAGTGCATCTCCTCAAGAGGCGCGCCCGTTTTATGAGCAATCGTTGCTCTCATTAGGGTGGAATGGAACAGCGCACACCGCAGCCAACGAGGCGACTTTGACCTACCCACGCCTACGGGCTGCGTTTATTGCCCGTGTTATTAGTGTTTCACGCGATTGTCAGTCGTCTTCCTATGCTTGCAGACTGTGACCTCTCATCGAATGGTGGCTGCGATATCTTTGCGCGTCGTGCTCACAATTTGTCAGAATTCACTAGGTTACGAATAACTTCATGGGCGTTATGCTGATATTTCGCCATTTATGAAAAATGTTCTCACTCACTTCACGCGCTTAATCATGTGTTAGTTCTGCACACTGTAGAATGCGTGTTTCATGCTTATTGTATCTCGGTTATATCAGAAGACTAGCATTCTCGTTCTCAAATTGACAAACAATACTGTTCGTAATTTCACTTCGGATTTTTTTTCATGTTGTTCACGCATAGCTTTCTCCTCGGTATTTATATATTCAATTATTATTATTGTTATTTTCTTCTTCTCAGCGTGCCTCTCCTCTCTCGACTCGATGATCAAGGCGCAGTGAGTGAAGGAATCAGCAGCAGAAGATGATGATGAGTGACGGAGGGATGACCCTCGGCAGAGGACACGCCACTCCCATCGACAACTACAAAAGAGGTACGGTAGGGAGTGGGGAGAGGCAATCGACAACTGACTGGGAAAGGTACGGTAGGTTACTGTGCTCTTAGAAAGTGTGCTTTGCTGGATGTCTCCTAGTGCAGTAAACCTTACCCGAAATATTGTATTTCCTGATCAAACATTTCTTATCCCTAGTGGCATTCGTGCTGCGTCGATACCTTGTGTATCGGTGCTCAAACTTTTACTGATCGGGCGATGTTGGATCCTCGCACAAAAATTCAAAATATCATTACTCAGTAGCTCGTGAGAGAGTGTTGTGAAAAAAGGAAATTGATTCCGTCCCATCTCTCCAGGTGCGCGCGTCTGGCACCGACACGCCGAGCTCGTATGGATCGCCGGCGAACTTCAGACTGACGTCACCTTCTCGACGACGTCAATTCGGATACTCCTCGATGATGGAGAGGTATGGAACCATTGCCTGTGTATTTTTTATTGGAGAACTGATGAATATTACGCAAACTTGGGCGGAAATAATTCTTAAAATCATGAGCCAGGAGCGGGAAATCACCTGATCTCTTGATGGACTCTTTCATACCTTCTATTTACATTTCTCCCTTTTGCTCTCTTGTATTCAACAGCGTTAATATACCGTAGCCAGCGATTACAGTACCCCATTACAGTACCCTTGTGATTGCAGACTGTGGAGTACCCTCTGAAGTCTCCTGACCAGCTGCCCTTCCTTCGCAATCCTGAAATCCTCATCGGCGCCGACGACCTCACGACGCTCTCCTACCTCCACGAGCCAGCTGGTACGGTAATCTGATCATTTTTGATTGATAGTTACTGTAGTACCATTTGAAGGGTATTGATTGGTGGTTGTGTTTTGATACCATATGAGATTTGAACAAATTACGATGGTGATGTGCTATTGTGCTTGTAGGTGTAGTGAAACCGTGACACATCAGGTGGGTTAGATGGCTATTTATTTGAAATATTTTTCTGATCAAGTATCGAGATGGGATTGAATATGGTGCTGAGCAAATGTGATCTTTGTGAAACCCTGATCTGTCTAGGGACAACCAACTTTGCAAATATTCGATATGCTACGATGATATTATCACTTACCGTAATCCTCATTCCTCTCCAGTCCTGCACAATGTTGCCTTCCGTTTCGTGGAGAAGGAGGCTGTCTACACGTACTGTGGCATCGTTCTCGTCGCCGTCAATCCGTACGCAGACTGCAGGGATCTCTACGGAGACGAGATGATACAGGTATACGGTAGGGAGGGGATACTGTGGCATGCATTTATCGATCCAATGGAGAAGTACGCTAGCGGCAGATCGAAATGTGTTGAGTCTTGTGAGAGGTTGATTATTCCTTGCGACAGTTTCACTGACCTGAGATAATAACGGGCGACTAGAGATGTACGAGTAGCACCGAAGTGCCAGTTTCCTATTCATGAGTCCACTTCTAATCTTTGATCTTTGATCTCTCTCTTGCAGGTGTACCGTGGCGTGGGCAAGCAGGTGCGCGGCCTCGACCCGCACATCTACGCAGTAGCTGAAGAGGTACAGTAGAATTTAAATAGTTTGAATTCCCTCCGAAAATGTACAATTTTCATAAATTTGGTCATTTCCTACAGGCATTCTACGATCTGGCCGAGTACGGGAAGAATCAATCGGTCATCGTGAGTGGAGAGTCGGGAGCAGGAAAAACCGTCAGCGCTAAATACGTCATGAGGTATGGTTTTTGGGTAGAGAGGAGTGGGGTACGGTAGCCGTGAGACTACAGTAGGAGTGTTTGTTGTTAATGCAATCGGATAAGTTATGAAAATATTTACCTTCCTCTACAGTGAGACTGAAACTGAGTCGTTACTAGGTGATTGTTGCTTTCAATTTTTTCCTATTTAAAATTATCCTTAAACTAATTATTGTTTGTGCAAATTTTGGTACACTGATTGTTGTCTTGAAATTGTGATTTATTTCTAAATAGCGTTTAAAATCGACAGTTGGTACTCACGCTCTTCTACTCTTCCGCGCTACCTGCGGCCAAGCTGATTTTTTGTTACACTGTCTGGCTCTCTCTCGGTTTGGCGCGCTCTCTAGTTGCTAGAAAAATGAGAAACTGTGTAGCAGCCCCATCCCACGTCAATTAACATGGGAGGGGGTTGCTTTGCAGCCACATCCTGGCCACGCTTAGACTAAACTAGCGCGGATAATTATAGCGTTTTGGAAGACCGTGGGTACTGAATAATTTAGTGAGAAATTGCATGAATATTTCGGAAACCTGGAACAAGGTTGTGCCCAGAGCTTACTGGTTTTTGTTTCAGACGAAACTTCTTCTTCTGCAATTATACTAATTAGCTAGTAAATTAATTAAGTACGCATTACAGATACTTCGCTTCGGTGGCGGGTTCTCGCAAGGGCGGGCCGGGCATCGAACAGCGAGTGCTCGCCTCCAATCCCATCATGGAAGCCATCGGAAATGCTAAGGTGAGGGGAAGCAACTCTATGAATTTTACGCTCTGTAGAACTGCGCACTCTGCATAGGGTAGAGCGTAATTTTTTACTCGAAATGCACGATGGAAATTTTTTCGAAAAACTTGGCAATATTGGTGCCTCGTAAGAGCGAATATCTGAGTGAGTGAACATATTTGTGAAGGCCCTTGGCAAAGTTCAAAAAATCGAATTCCTCCATAATGCGTGTATGGATAGTACTCGGTGAGTATAACACGTAGGTCACTTATGGAGTCATCCAGGTAACGCTTTCCAGGAAATATAGGTATTTCGAAATTTTTCGAAATTTTATTTTTCGCAACGATTTCGAACGAATGAAATCTTGAAAAATCCGCAAAATTCAAGTGATCATACTAAGTTTCATGCCGAAATGTTTTCAAATCCTTCAGAAAAAATAAAAATTCTGAATTTTTTGACGAATAAAAATTTTATTTCGTTCATATGTGTGGGAATGTACACTTTTTATTTCAGCGTTGCATAGTGCAGCCATGTGGAATTCTTCTATCAACGTATGATAAAAATTTGAGGGCCAGATTTTGAGAAATTGACGAAAAAGAAACAAAACCTCGGAATTAAGCTAGTTTGTGATGAGCTCGATGGCCTACCGTACTCCATCCTAGACGTAGTACTCGATGAGCGAGATCGACCTGCATTATTAGAATGTCGATATTCCTTCTCGCGCGCGGGAGCGCAGGTTTTTTAAAGCTACCGTAATCCATGTAGAATTACGATAGCTGTTAAAGACCTGCGCTCTCGCGCGCGCGAAGGAATATCGACATTCTAATAATGCAGATCGATCTCGCACATCGAGTACTACATCTAGGATGGGGTACGGTAGGCCGTCGAGCCTATCACAAACTGGCCTAATTCCGAGATTTTCTCTTTTTCGTCAATTTCTCAAAAACTGGTCCTCAAATTTTTTTCATATGTGGAGAAAAGAATGCGACATGGCTGCACTATACAACATTGAAATAAAAAGTGTACATTCCCACCCATATGAACGAAGTAAACAATTTTATTCGTCAAAAATTTCAGAATTTCTATTTTTCTGAAGGATTTGCAAACATTTCGGGCTAAAACTTAGTGAGTATGATCACTTGAATATTGCGGATTTTTCAAGATCTCATTCATTGGAAATCGTTGCGAAAAATAAAATTTCGAAAAATTCCGAAATACCTATATTTTCTGGAAAGCGTTACCTGGATGACTCTATAAGTGACCTACGTGCTATATTCACCGAGTACTGTTCGTACACGCATTATGAAAGAATTCGATTTTTCGAAGTTTGCCAAGCATATGTCCAATGGCTCAGATAGTCTCTCGTAAAACAATGATGTCGAAACCTGGTGATTCGGCGATGCCCGCTTGCCTAAAAATAGTTGAGGCTTCTTGTGTGTGATCGTTGGACTGCTAGCAGGAGTAAAAACAATTTGAATGAAAGGGAAATGATAATGTTTCATTGTGCTTCTCTTCTGCACTTGATTATCTTGAAACGAAGAAGAGATTACAAACCGATTGCATGTACATAGATTACTATTTCAGATTCCCACTTTCTCTTCTTCCTCAACAAATCTAATTCCCCTTTCCTTTAGAAATAAAGTTGGCCAGATCGAAAAGATTACATACCGTAATCCTTCCCCCTTACCGTAATCCCAATTGCAGACGATTCGCAACGATAACTCGTCCCGATTTGGTAAGTACATCCAGCTGAACTTCGGCGATCGATACGCCATCTCGGGCGCAGAGATGAGGACCTACTTGCTGGAGAAGTCTCGCCTCGTCTTCCAGGTATACGGTAGGAAGCGAAGAACTACAGTATCAGCGAGGGCGTTCGAATCTGATTTCTGTGGAATATGGTATCCTCTGTAACTCGTAGATTACGGTAGACATTGGTATAATGCTAATCGCCAACTGATGAAGCTATTTCAGGCGCCGAACGAGCGGAACTACCACATCTTCTACCAGATGTGCGCGGCCAGAGATCACTCACTCCTGCAGAGTATGCGACTCGGTGAGGATACGGTAGGATTACGGTAGTTGTGGGATTAAGAGTACGGTGGATTTGTGTTCACTGGGTCAGAGAATTATTATGATCAATAGCAAACAGTGTGAGAAGTTGAAAGAATGGGGCTTTGCATAACCGTGATGATTGTCACCACCCTGAGAATTCTGGTTGCACAATTGTTTCTAGAGTAAGACAAAATGCGGATGGCGATCATAGTGTACTATGTAGCTGCAAACATACACTACAAATAGTGGTTGTCACATTATTACTTTTAAAAATTTTTTGATTATTACTTTAAAAAGGGTACATCTTTTATCATATCAGGCGATGCTGCATGCTCTTCCTTCCATACGATTGGATATGAATGAATGGAACTTGAATGGTTTAACTTGGGGGTATTAGTATGGTCTTAAGGCGTTGCGATACAGTAGCCTTGTGCGAAGCTGTTCAATAATCCTAATGGTGTGCTCGGTGCAGGTTCGGCAGACGACTACTTCTACACGGCGCAGGGTCGGGCGAGTCTGCTGGAGGGAGTCGACGACGGACAGGAATTCGGAGAGACCGTCAAGGTGAGAGCAAGGCAGTAGAAATAAATTTGAAGGGGCGAGTGCATCGCAGACTAATTGAACCATTCCATTTTAGTAAACTTTCTGTTTCTTTGTTGAATTGATTTTTGATCTTTAATAGCAACCCTTCCCTTCCAGGCACTCACAGAGGTCGGCTTCTCCCCCGAGGCGCAGCGCGATCTACTCAAGGTACCGTAGTTTTGTATCTTTAAATTTTCTTTAAACTGCGGTATTTTAAAATTATGTTTAGTGATTTATACTGCAAATAATTAACTAATTAGGTGCTGGCGGGCGTGCTGACGCTGGGCAACGTGGCCTTCTCAGCGGGCGGAGGAGACGATGCGACTGCAGTCACGGTGAGAGATCACTGGTCTTTGATCTTTAGTCTTTGGTCCTGAGAGTTTGTCCATGAAGGATAATAAAGATTGTCTAAAATATTGACTATTATTAGGTTGTTGCATAAGTCCTGTCCGATTTGGAAGCCTCTAAGTTATTTTGTCGATCTTGCTTGTATGTTTTTGCCATTATATGGCCTCATGGCATAACAGAGACATATACTTGTACATTCCAACAATGAGATTTATCTAATTCATTAATGTCCGCATTACGAGAAAACGAAGCTTGAACTGTTCAGACTATCGCATATCTTCACACTTTTTCTTTGACACGGTTCTAGTTGACGGTTACAGATAGCGATACTTCCTCACCCAGCTAAATTAGAAGCATAGATAATACACTTTCTAAAACTAGGTTGAATGGGCTTGCTTATTCAGCGCATTCAACATGAGAACCCAGTGAATGTGAATGTAGACACTGAAATGCTGTCCAGTTAATGAATTGCACTGTTTCCAGTACAAGAGATACTGAATTCAGTGGAAGTCGATTTTAACCATCGCTAAAGGGGCTATACAAATACCAATACAATTCGAGAGTAGTTGCTCGTCTATATCAGAAAACTGAAAAATTACGAAAACGAAATTTCGGACAAATTTCGCAAAATTCATGATTTCAGATACTTTGAAAATTAAATCTCCATTCAGCGATGAATGATTTTCAAATAGTTTTTACAAAAGTGATTGTAGAATATGGGTTGCTGGTTCAGATTACCACAATAGGCCACACATTCTAGTTGTGAAAAAAAAATGTGCAAAATTCGGCATTCACATTTTCACCACTATTTTCTAGAAGAATAACCACGTCGCATGAAACTAGATTCAATACTTTACATGAAGAGGGATATTAAAACCACATATTGATAACTTTTAAAAACAAAAGATGTATCTATATCGTACGGCACGAAAATGGCATGGGTTCATATCGGTTGGCAAAGAACTATCTGAGCGCATTTCCAGATTTTTTTTAAAAATTTTTAGCCATGCCTTTCAAGCACAGGTTACCATTAGTGGTTCGGTATAATGTACATTCATCACACTCTAAGACAATTCTATGAGTTTGGCACTTTGTATGTTCCTAAGGAAATAGGGGACTGGAGAAATACGAAACGAGAACGTTCAACTGCACTAATTTCGTCTAATTTCGTGTCCATATTATTGAAATGACAGGGATACATTATAGTGCGCTAGAAAGTGTTTTACATCCTATATATATCACAAAAGATACATGCTGCCAAAGCTCACATGAATGCTTGTAGAAGCCGGAATTTGTAAATGATAAAATCGGACAAGACTTATGCAACAACCTGATAAATTGCTCTTAAGAATAGCGCAGACGGTAAAAAATCTTGTGAGCTCACCTTGTCATTCTGGTGTTTCACGTAATCATATGATCGAGGTTGTCGGGGAAGTGTTGATTTTTCTTTTCCTGATAATCGAATGAAAACAATAATTGCAGTGCATCCCTAGTTACTTTTGGTTTTCGTTGGTGATTATGTTCCCGATGTTTTATTCAGCCCTAATGAGATTGAGAAAATCTTTACCATTAATCTAAATGACCTTATAGATGTTAGTCAAGCGTTTCACACTCAATTGGGAACACTAACATTCTCCCTATAGGCTTGAACCCAGTCTCCTCATCAATTGATAATCCTCTCTCATTGTAGCGTGAGGCGGGTGAGGCCGTTCGTTCGCTGTGCTCCGATCTCTACGGCATCGACGAGTCTTCCCTTCGTCTCTGGCTGACGAACAGAGAGATCCGAGCAGTCACGGAGGTCGTGCGGAAACCACTCAATAAGGAGGAGGTACGGTAGGAGGGGAGGGGCATACGGTAGACAAAGATTGCATGACGATATTTTATTTTACATAGGTATTGGGGTGTCCGGAAAGTTCGTATAATGCTTCGGAAAAAAGTCAGTTCGCGATCAAATGCAGTGATTGCGCAATCTGTTTGTCAACAATGTATTGCATCATTCTGACGTTGAGTAGTGAGAGGATTTAATCAGTCTCCTAGTTGCTACATTAATTCATGTGATGGACTCCCATCTCTACCTCCGAGCAGTTTTACTTCATTACTACCGTCTTGGCCGATCCGTGAAGGAGGCCCACTCTGCCCTGGCCCAGTCGGAAGGAGCTGACGCCCCCTCCATACCCTTCTGCTATAAGTGGTTCTCCCGCTTCAAGAAAGGGGAGTTTGGTCTCGATGATCAACCCCGCTCTGGACGCCCTCCCTCCCTCGATCAGCCTCTCGTTCTCCGCACACTGAAGCGCAAGCCCATGGCCAGTGTGCGTGAGTTGAAGAAGGATACTGGTACTCCCAGATCAACGGTGTCCGATATCCTCCATCGATCTGGGAAGAAGCCGAAACTCCCACAAGTGATTCCCCATGACCTCTCCCCCGAACAGCTGAAAAGTCGTGTTCAAGTCTGTCGGGAATTACTCCATCGTAGATCCAATCTTCGATGGGTCAATTCCATCATCGCTACAGATGAGAAGTGGATCACGTACGATAACCCTGTGAGGAGACTGCAATGGGTGGATGCAGATGAGAAGCCCACGCCCGTCCCGAAGAAGGAAGAGCACGGAAAGAAGGAACTCCTCTGCTTCTTCTTCTCAGTGCTCGGTCCCATCTACTGGGAGATCCTCGCCCCTGGCACCAGCATCAATGCCGACCTCTTCTCTGAACAACTGCAAGATGTCGCGATCAGAGTCCCTCCCAGACTCCTGAACCAGGGCAAAATTCTTCTTCTGATGGACAATGCTCGCCCACATCGAGCGAAGATGACCCAGAAGAAAATGGACGAGCTGAAGATCGAGAGGATTCCCCATCCACCGTATTCCCCGGATCTCTCCCCATGCGACTACCACTGCTTCCGCTCTCTCTCTCTGACTTCTGCAAAGGAAAGAAGTTCAAGAATCGAGATGAAGTTGTGAGGGCTTTCGTGAACTGGGCGGTCTCGAAGAAACCCGGATTCTGGAAGAGAGGAATCGAGACCCTGCCCAGTCGCTGGAGGGAGGTAGTGAGAAAGAAGGGGGCATACATTGGTCACTGAGAATTGTAAAGCATTGAATAAAGAATAAAAACAAAAAATATGCGAACTTTCCGGACACCCCAATAATAAGGCGAAGATAATCGATTTTTTGCAGGCTTCTCGTAACCGTGACGCGCTCGCCAAGATGATCTATGCCCACACATTCAATTGGGTCGTCGAGAAGGTACGGATGCGGAGTTATTAATGGATTTTCTAGTTACCGTAATCTCAGGTGAACGGCGCGCTTCGCGGTACGTTCTCCGCAACTCCTTCGAAGGGAAGTGGCGCGCCCAAGCCACAGAGATTCATCGGAGTACTCGACATCTACGGGTAAGTAGCCATTTTTTTGCCAGTAAGGCAGTGAAATAAAATGCAATGTATTACTAAAAGCTGAGTTTGTGCCGGGCGTTATGGGTTGAGTTCTTTCTTACGGGTGATCATTGGAACGCGTTTAGCTCTTGAAATGTATGTATAGGCTATGATTTCTAGTGTATTGGTGGCTGGAGTTGCTTTCTTGAAGACGCTATACTCTGAAGGATTCGATCGTTTTTGTAATGAAGATATCGTGCGCACAGTCTGAAACGTGAAAAGAACTCCATATTTAGCGGTTATTTCGTCTAGATATCGAGGAAACTACTAGCGATTTATGCGCTAACGGTAGTGTAGAAGCGAAATTACCGGTCTGAATAGTCGGTGTCGCATAAAATCAGACGAATAGTGGCTATTGTGACTCTTGCGATGCTGATGTTTCCAGTCGAAGGCGTGTTTCACAAGTGTGATATCTATGCAATGAGCTCGCCTCCAATGATTGGATGAACGCCTCGGGTAGAAAAAAAAACAATAAAATTTAAACGAAAGCGAAATGAGTATTTTTTGTTCTCTTGTTTTTTATGTAATGCTAATTGGCGCAACAGCGTTCTTTGTTTTGTTTTTCGCCGCCTGTTATATTTACGCTCCTCATTGCCGGTATATGCTGAGGGAAATTGTATTCAATCATAGGCGAAACTTTCAATAGAAAAATTTATAATCTCTCAAAATACTAGTGACTGTTATCGTCGGTCAGTCGAATTCGTCCATTATCTGTCAGAATCAGAAGAGCCCTTAACTATTCCAAATCCTGAAGTTGGCTCCTGCAATTTTTCTGATATTTCCAATTGAAGGCGCGTTTCACAGCTGTGATATCTGTGTGATCACTCCTCCTCCAGTAATTACTTGAACGTCTCTGATAAGAAAAAAAACTTTCGGTACGACGTAGAATGACTAATTTATCCATCACTGCTTTCTAGTATGGGCCTTGCTGCT
The DNA here is from genome assembly GCA_036245805.1 of Pristionchus mayeri. Taxonomy (NCBI): domain Eukaryota; kingdom Metazoa; phylum Nematoda; class Chromadorea; order Rhabditida; family Neodiplogasteridae; genus Pristionchus; species Pristionchus mayeri. The sequence continues at coordinate 18,302,822 of BTRK01000006.1, forward strand.
ATTTTCATTCTGGGTGCACGTGAGGAAAAATTTTAAGATTCTCTGAAAAATACTGGAAAACTGTGTAATCATGTAATCGAGTGCAACTAAAGCTAATGAAAATTTAATTTACACAGAACGCAACACACGTGAAGTAATCACTTCGCCGATTCAGTTGTGCGATAATATAAAAAAATCCCTTTCTGGTCAGCAATATTTGAATGTCAACATGTTATACGGTATCGATCGATCTATAATGGCTTGGCGTTATCCTCTTCCGTCTTTCAGTTTCGAGACGTTCGAGTGCAACTCCTTCGAGCAGTTCTGCATCAATTACGCGAACGAGAAGCTGCAGCAGCAGTTCAATCAGCACGTCTTCAAGCTGGAGCAGGAGGAGTACGTACGGTGAGTGGAGGGGGCTATGCATGGAGTGGATCAATGGAAAATAGCAATTGAAAGTAGTTTGTTGAGTTATTTTTAGAAGTTTATTTGGGTCATGTATTCTTCTTTTTCTTGTTTCAGAGAGTAGTTCGGGAATTGATCAGGAAGATAGTTCCTTCTCTAGTGCGCCTTGTGAAACGGCGAGCGTGATGCCATTTTGAAAATTGTGCGCTTTATGATTCATTGATATCAAAGCTACAGCGCGTTCCTGTACTTGAGGCAACCCTGAATTTCCTACACCGTAGATAATTGTATGAGACCACAGCAATGAGGCTTAGCCATTGGAAAATGGGCGGGGTTTACTGTGGAAAATTGGATGAGCTTATTTTTATTTATCTTTTGCAGGGAGGAGATAGCGTGGGTGCGCATCGACTTCTACGACAATCAGCCGTGCATCGATCTGATCGAGGCGAGACCCGGCCTGATCAACTACCTCGACGAGCAGTGCAAGGTGAGCTGATAAGGGAGAGGGGAAGGAGGAAAAGGGGCGGAGAATATGCCTAGATTATCAGGGAAGGTTGAGGAAAATGGTCTAATATCGGGCGGAAGGGAAATGGGCGGAGCCAAATCGTCGCTCTTTCTCAGGTGGTGAAGGGTTCGGATCCGGGCTGGCTCGACCAGATCACTAACTGCCCCACGCTCAAGAAGTCGGCCCAGCTGCAACTGCCGAAGATCCGCTCCGCCTCTTTCATGGTGAGTCGCTAGGGCGAAGTGGGCGGGGCTAGAAAAGGGGCGGAGTCTAAGGGAAAAAGGCGTGGATCGGTTAAGAATTTATATCGTTATGTGGTTGCAATAATGTTTGCATTTTTTTGTGCGGGTCTTCGTATCAAATCTTCGTGGTGATCCGATTTCTTGATACTATTTCAACACTATGAACTCGCTGGTCGCTGTTTTGGCCCAGGATGAAAGGAAATTAAAACATCCTACGTCCTTCCCATATCGCCATACGCAGTATATCTGGATTTTTTATGAAAGTCATACGCGGTCGTCATTACTAACAGGTCCCCATCTGGCTTTTGACTTCTTCTAAACTCTTTCTCTCTCCTTCCTGGATATAATCCCTCCTCCCTGCAGATCAAGCACTTCGCTGCGGATGTCTCGTACACGGTGGATGGATTCCTGGAGAAGAACAAGGACACTGTCAACGAGCAGCTACTGGCTGTCGTCGCAGCCACCAAGGTGAGTATGGGAAAGATGAGGACTGAAGAAAAGGAGCGGAGATTGATTTTTTCCTATTCGCTTCTGCTCTCATATTGAATCGTTGGAGTGCATTGGTCTGTAGGGTACTTGTTGAAACTGCAAGTTCGTTGGCATTGAAACACGAGCCAATTTTGCTGAAAGATAGTGAAAACAGCCTCTGCGAGGAAAAGTGGAGGTCATATTTTCATTAACCTCGGCGAAACAATTAAGTGACTCCCATTCCCTGGGATGGCAATATAAGTTGCTACCAAGGAGGTGATTTGTTATCTGCACACTACGGCGCATCTTTTGAGCCTACACCCAAGTCTCTAAGACATAGTTGGAAAAATGCCAAAAATTACTGTATTTGCATATAAGTGCCCCCGTTCTCTTGGATGGCAATATAAGTGGCTACCAATGAGGTGATTTGTTATCGGCTCCCACAGCGCATCTTTTGAGCCTACTTCTAGATCGGGCAGACTAAATTATGTTAAAGTGGGTACCTTCGGAGTACGAGGGTATGAAAATGTATGGTGGAGGTCCCCGAAATTGTTCAATACATTTCTTCTTGATTATAATTTCGAGGAAAGCCTGTGCATCTAACCGCACATGAACCGAAGAAAAATGATTGATTGAATGATCAGCATGCCCCCTAACTCTAGAGATCGAAGATCCTCTCCTTCCAGTTCCCTCTCCTTCGCGAGATCCTCGAGCCCTCGGTGGGCGAATTGGCGCAAGCTGCAGCAGCCGGAGGAAAGAGAACGAAGAAGACCGTCGCCAGCCAGGTATACGGTAGAGGGAAGTATCGTAGATGGGCTACGGTAGGCGATCGATTTTTATGGGAGAGATTGTCATGAGAATTTTAATGTTAAAACACACCTGTCGGGTAAATCAATCTACTTAATTATCATTACTAATAAGATGAATTTTATATTATCGATCTATAATTCAGTTCCGCGATTCGCTCAAAGACCTGATGACGGTGCTGGAGAGCACGAGACCCCACTACGTACGGTGCATCAAGCCGAATGATGAGAAAATGAGGTACGGAGGGTCGAATTATTTTTTCAAACGTGGCTAACATAAGAGGCAGTACTCGATGATGGAAACATACGGCAGAGTGTCGGTAGAATTTTGATACGCATCTGCGCGCACGCGGATAAAACATTTTGCCGATAGAAGCAGTGTAATATTCATCGCTTCAGGTTCACGTTCGATCCGAAGCGTGCGATACAACAGCTGCGCGCCTGCGGAGTGCTCGAGACGGTACGGTCTATTAGTTACAGTATTTTTTGAGTCGACTACCGTATACCCGATCGATAATCGACCCAACTATCCCGTTGAGTCTTTCAATTTTCTACATTGTTTACGGTGTGCGGCACTCAATAAAATATGATATGTAACAAGTCGACCCTTTGTACTACATCGATAAATATCCTCATCACTAGCACCTTCTCTGCAGGTGCGCATCTCGGCAGCTGGCTATCCCTCTCGCTGGAACTACGATGACTTTGGGAGGAGATACCGCGTCCTGTACCCAGAAGGTAGGTCTTACCCGAGCACCCCCTACGTCGAAAGAGCTTGCGATTACAGTATCCTCTCTCCTCAGTAGTCCTACCTCCTCAATTGCAGGTCGTGCGATGTGGCGTGACGCTCCTCGTAAGTTCGCGAGTGCGGCGTGCGCGAAGCATCTCGAGGAGGGCAAGTTCGCCCTGGGAAAGACGAAGATGTTCTTCAGGACGGGACAGGTACGAGAGGAATCACATTTCCCATGATATCTCACTGGTTAAAGGAAAAAAATGGTGTGCACGAGTAGAAAAAGCGTTTTAGAGTGGTGGGATTTCTACTTCAAATAAGGCAAAGTGTGGTCGAAGGTTCTCTGTAGGTGATTTCTTAGGTTGTATTGAGACCAGGCGGATGGATGCTGCAATATTGATCCTTAAGACCAGTGTCAGTGGTCGAAAAGTAGGTCCAAAATGGCATAGCGTGCCCGGTTTTGGAAGTCGGAACAGTGCAAAAGCAGAAAACGTACCAATGTTTGGGTATTTTTTTGTTACAATTTGTTAAAAAGTGCCCATTTTCAACTATTTAATTTAAAAAAATTAAAAACGCCCAGTTTTTGCAATTTTTGTGTACTTTTGCAATTTAGTTTTTGCAAAAGTCTCTTGATGGACTCGTAAATTAGCATTCAAATCCTAATGCTGAATCTCTCGGCGTTGATTTGAGAAGAGGGAGGTTCGCGATTCGTATTGTGAGCAGGCGATTACTGGCTGCAGGATATCGATATGTTCCGAGCTTGACTAGTGTTGGCAATCATGAATCGACCAGAAGCAGTCCAAATAACAAAATTATTTTTGAATATAATTTTCACTAAGCATGACTTTATAACGATTTATCATGGCTAGTCTGATGTGGAAAAGTGAATAATAATCAATCACTTTATGCAATGCTGCTCGTTTGAGGTGGCTCTTCTGGAGCGGCGACGCATCGAGACCCTCAAGGCGTGCGCGCTCAAGATCCAGACCATCTGGAGGTGAGGAATTCCATTATCTTCATTTGCTTGATTCCATTCCCTTCATTTGCAAGGAAGAGAAAGCGGATGATGAAAGATAGAAAGAGTGGAAATTACTTTATTTAGCATACTTTCAACACTTTCAAAAAAATTTTTAACTAATAGGGTGTCCAATAAGTCCTGTCGCCAATTTTTAAAAATATTTTTTTCCGAAGCATAATCTCAAATTTATTATTTATACGCTGCGTTATACTGACCAACCAGTATCCTTCGATTTCCGCGCTTGAGATGGGGAATTGGAGGCAATTTGGATTTATCGCATCATTTTCAATGCATGCTACAAAAATTGCCTATAAAAATTCCTTATCCTATAAAGATATAAAAATGAGTTAGTGATGTCCTGTAACTTCGTAGTTGACAAGAAGCTTACTGGATACTATTCCGGCCTTCTAAAACGCTGCGTGCCTGTACTATGAAAAAAATTTTCAACACGTTTTGAATTTTTTTACAGATTTTGACTCTTCCAAATGTTGCAACATTTTCTAAATAATTTAAAACTAATTATCATATTCAATTGAGTTTCAGAAATTGGTTTCAGAAAATTAATCGTAAAAAACTAAAAAAATGACAAAATCGAATATTTGCAAAATCGAATATTTTGCTTTTCTTCTTAATTCTTCTTCATGCTTGCAAGAAGATTCATTCACTTTTGATGCATCTTAGTAAAGTACAGTGAGTCCTTCTCATTCACAATAAATTAGGGATTGCAAACTTTATTTTGAAAAGGAGGAGAAAATTCCGACAGTGGGGTCGGAAAATCAACAATTTGACACATTACGTCATCACTACGCAACTTACTCCTGCAATGAAAGTGGAAAACAATAAATCAGAGATAGATGTTTTATATGAAATATATCATTATGATAATCGCGGTGTAACTTGCTTGAGCAAGTAAAGAGAAAAAACGACAAGACTTATTGGACCCTAATAGTTCATGGAAACATAGCGTCTGATAAAAATTTTAATATTAAAGGCCCATACATTTTGAATTCAACAATAAAAGTAATGTCGATATTGCATTTTTAGCAACAGTACCACCTCGCCTATTGCTCATGCAACCATGTGTGTCATTAGATGAAACCCTTGCAGCGCGGAATGACCTGGAGTCTTGATAAATTAGCTTTAATTGAAACTTTTAAGTTTTTTTTTAAATCGTATTTTTCAGAGGCTACGTCGCACGGAAGCGATACCAGACAATCCGCAACAGCGTGAAGCTGATTCAGGTTGGTTTAGATTATCGATTAGTTGATCTACCATATCCATACAGTAAGTAATCGATTTTACTAGCGTTAAGTCAACACAATTGCAGACTACCGCACATATTTGAATCTAGATTATCATTGTAAACTATGCTTCGCCATTTGGAGTATCGATTTTCTAGTTTACAGTATGATTCTGATTTTTTTCAGGCTGCCGGTCGCGCCTTCGTCGCCTTCCGCGCCATCAAGTACCTGCAGATGCACCGTGCCACCATCACCATCCAGACCGCATGGAGGTAAGTAGGGGTACGGTAGGCACACCATCATGACCTCCGCCGTTTTCTAAACGTTTCTTGCAGGAGGTACGCTGCTGAGAAGCGCTACAAGCAGATGCGCAAGGCGGCGATCGCCATCCAGGCGGCCTTCCGAGCCGCGCGCGTGCGGCAGCGTGTGCTCAAGGTGAGCGACGATTACCAATTTGAGAAGTGCTGTCGAAAAATCGACGGGGCGATTATTCCTCCTCTCCGTATAGCCAATTTTAATTAAGAACAGTACACCGAGATCGTACTGAAAAGTTGGAGCATTTAAATCTCTAGATAACCTCGTAAAACCTCGAATTGAAAGTAGTATCGTCTATGTAGTGGATCCACAGTCGAACCCTGATTTAAGCTCCGATTCGAGAAGAGCGCGATCACCATCCAGCGGTACTGGCGCGGCTACATGGTGCGCAGAGAGGGCATACGGTAAGCGGACAACACTTGGGTACGGCAATCTAAGGTATCGATTTTGCAGTAGCCTCCGCAAGATCATCAAGGTGCAGGCGTGCGTGCGTCGATTCATCGCCAAACGACGACTCAGGAAGCTCAAGGTACGGTATTACAGTAACCATTGATGATCGCAGACTGACAAGTTATCTCTCGTGTTATCTCTTGTGTGTTCACCCTTTTCTATAGTTATTTACCATTTTGTTATTGCACAGATGCGATAGGATGGAACTGTTGAACAAAGTAGTCTCGCATTTTGCTATGACCAGTGAAAGCCCAAATGAGAGGGTCCATGGCTTTTGTTTGAAATAACACTTGGTTGATTTCGACAGCGTTAAAAAATTTGATATTCGCAGACTGAGTTGTTTCTCTTTTTTTCTGATCTCTGCCTACCGCGCTCCCTTTTCTCTCTCGTTCTCGTTCATGTGTTCCTTCATAAGCCGATTAGGCCCTCGTCTCTCTCTCTCCTCCCACTCCAATGATCTCTCTAACAACAAGCATTCCGGCTTTTCCTCCTGATGTGCGAGCCTGCTCTTATCAACAATGTTCGAAATAGGATTTATTAACACTTTGCTTCACACTTCTATATTTCTCTACCTCATAATGGGGGAGAGAGAAGACAATGTGTGGATATCAAACGCGCCACCGATTTGCACGTGCTCGATCGTCCGACCCACTTTGGATTAATCGTCTGGGTAGTATCTCCATTCGCCCCGGTCTTCGAGCTCTCTGACCATTGAGGGAGCGTGAGGAAACAATAGGAGGAAGATTTATCTAACTCTGATAACGTTATCGTGAAGTGGTAATTACTGTTTTGATAGCCGCATGGGGACTACTGGTTTGGCTGGGTGGGGATGGTCGGATGAGAAGGGGATAAGCTTTGATCAGTGTTTTGACCATTGTTGATCAGATCTTATTTCCGCGCTCTTTATCCTATTAGAAAGAGTGAGAGAGTGTGCGAATTGGAGAGAGCGGGCGCTTCCTGTTCGATGTCCACTCAGGAGTGGATAAGCTGTTGTCAGAGCAAGGGTCAGCCGGGCTACCTTTAGCTTCATTCTGGATGACTTTATTGGGGGAGGGGGGAATCTGAAGCTATGTGTATGATGTATTTTCACTCGTCGCAACGCCTCGATTATTGAGCTGTATCGGTGTTCAATTTCTTTTGACATTTTGCTGAAGCGCGAAGTCGAAAGTCGTGATTTTTGTATTCTCGTTAATTTAACCTCCAGTTTGGAGATATTAATTCACGCATTAGATCCCTGAAAAGGGTAATCTTGCTGCACAAACCAGCGCGATATGTGTTCGGTGTTGCCCCTCCCCACATCCATTCATCCTCATTTCTCATTTTTCTTTCGATTCCCCAGAGTACGCACGACAAGGGGAGGGTCAGCCACTGCGCGAATGAAGAACGAGCGAGCATCTCGTCTTCCCTTGCTATCTCGAGAGTGAGAGAGAGCGAGAGAGCATGGGGACTGGAGGGAGTGCAGAGTGGGATCCGGAAGGAGTCTTTCAGTGAGTCTGCAGCAGCAGAAGCCCATCCCTCTCCCTCCACTCTCTTTCTCGGGGTCATCAATCATTCATTCCGCTTTGCCTGTCGATCATTGTGCGCCCTTTTAGAGGGAACGCACGCCACATTAGGGATTTTGAAAACTCGGCACTTTGTGGTTTCGCAGATGGGAGATAGGAAGAGGGTGTGGAGTTATCGCAATAGATAATGCGCTTCGGTTGTTCATATAAAAATTATTTTTCACTTGCAAAGTAATTGCGGCTCCTTCCCTCTTTGGCAATTCCCTAGTGAATACGTCGAGAACACTCTTCGTTGGGCCTATCATGTTTCAAGGGGTTTGAAAATTCTGTTCCTTGCCTTTTGCGGTTTCGTAAATGGAGGATAACCCGCTGATGAGAGAATTTGATACTGTAACTGAGGCCTCCAATTGTAATCATACTTATGATTCAGTGATTACTCATGCCAAGTTGATCTCTAATCTTTGATCGCGATCCAATCTCTCTCTTTTCCCTTTGCAGATCGAGGCGAAGAGCGTGGGTCATCTGCAGAAGCTGAACAGCGGACTGGAGAACAAGATCATCGAGCTGCAGCAGAAACTGGACTCGTCGGTCAGCTACCATTTTTTTGGATGAAATTGTTTGTTGGTTTGACTATGGAATGATCGAAAGATTGTGGAACTGTGTGAACGCGTGTATAGGAAGTGACAATGAAGCATGAGATGAACAGGATATTTTTTTCTTGAATTTTTAGATTTCAGGAGATTCAATGAAACTTAGGAATGACGGCTGAACATGCTCGTAAATTGTATGACTATTGTAAACATAATTAACAATTTTCTCAGGATAGCATTTTTTTTTAATTAACAAATGATTAGCAGTAATCTCTTCCCAGAACGCGGAGGTGTCTCGACTGCTCGGCGTGACGTCGGAGCTGGATCAGCTGAAGATGCAGCTGATGGAGAGAGACCAGGAGAGGTGAGAGGGGAGAGGAAGACTCCCTTAGTTGTACCCACTGTTTCTAGATTGTGTGGGGAATGGGGAGAGAGTATGCATTGAAATTTGCATCTGCAAAATTTAGGTTCTGAATTCTGACCCGACAAGCTATCGTATCAGCAGCTCCCTAAGTGTAATTGCAAGCGATGTTGAAGCGATGCTACCACCCAAACCGCCATTGCAAAAAATACTAATAAATTAGATATTTTCTAGATACAAAATTTAAATTTCCTTCGTTCTCTCACCGGCTAAATTGATAATGCTAAATTGAGACAGACAAAGTTTACTTCAGGGCGCACGCAATCGCACTCAAGATGCGACTGGATGAGATGGAGGGAGAAGTGGACAGATTGCAGGTGAGAACGATTTTTCACTAGGATTATTTATGTATCGGAATACCAGTTGTTAAATTTGTCCTTGGTTCTCGATTGATTTAAAATTCCAAATTAAACGATAATTCTGAGACGGTGGGATATTACCCGTGTGAGCGTTGTTTCACAACGGCATCATACCCACTTCACTGATTTGTGGGGTAATGAACCGCACTACTGCCGAACAAAAAATAATCTGACCAGCGATTCCATAAAGTGTCTTCCCTGTTTCACATTCACTACTTTTTGGATTTTGCGTTCGCTTAAAAGCATGAAAATATCAATGAATTAGTATAAACAAGTAGAAATGGTGATGCTCTGGTATGCATAAGCGGTGACTGTCTTGAGTGACAGGCTTGTTTGCGATTCATTGGACGGATGAGCATGCGAGTGGTGTAGGCCATTTGCTTCCTTATTCGCCCCTCGTTTAAAAATAGTAAGCCTACAATTCGCCCTGTATTGCAACCTTATTTCACACGGCTAGAGTCGCATTCTGAAATGTCTCGTGGTATTCTTGAACTTGATCTCTCCGTCTTCAGATGGATTGCATCATCAAGGACGAGGAGAGAGAGGCGGTCGTGAAGAAGATGGAACTGCTGCAGATCGAGTCGGACAAGGTACGGTAGATTATCGATTAGCTATCGATTTTTCACCTCGGTTACGAAAGCGCGCTTTTCCATCTCGCAATGCTCTTGAAAAAAATATTTTATTGACGATTCTCATAATTCTATATTCTTATCCCGGTAGGCTGAGGTTTTCACATGTCTTGATGTAGCCGATGATTTGGAGTAGTGCAATAGGAGTAGGGCTCAACTGCTATAGAATAAATAAATAACCTAACAGCTGTTCCCTTCGATAGCATCGGTCGTTTCCTTCTCATCTAAAATGTCTGCGTTCTCAATTCACCTCTTGCATTAGTAGTGTTCTCCCTATTATTTCCTAAGTGAACGAAACGGGGGGAGAATGAAATTGAGAAAGGCATTTGGCCCACTTTCTGCATGCATTTCTCAGCGGGCCGGAAATTTACTGCCCGAAAAGTTGGGCCTCTCTCATTTCCTCCTTTTCTTCCCTCTGGTCGTTCCTTTCTTCTGGCTCCTAATTAAAAAGTGAATGGGCAAGCACGCACATTCGAGGGCCTCCTCTTTTCTTGCCTAGAGTGACGATACTTTGTGAGAACGAACGGCCCGCCACTAGTATTGAGCAGAATGGTGAGATTTTTCACTTGTAAATGCAATATTTTCATGACATAAGAGGTAGCGTTATGTTGACTGAGGGCGGCAATGTATTGTGAGTACTGTAGTCGATAATACCGAATCCTCATAAGTTACCGTAACCCAATCTCCTTGCAGCGTGCTGCGGATGCGGCGCGTGCGATCGACGAGGCGCGCGAGCGGGCGGACGAGGCAGCCGCGTCACTCGCGGATGCGGAGCGGGAGCGACGCGCACTGGAGAAGGCGCTGCAATCGGGTAGGGCTGGCGGAGGATTTGGCAGTACGATACGCCTCCTTCTGTACGTGTACGAGCGGGTGAGCTCCGCGTTCTGGAACGCCCTAGACGTGAATACGGTAGCCCACCACTGATCGACAACTGACTCTCCGGATACGGTAGACTGATTGTTAACTGACTCCTTTGACTCCCGTCTCCTACCACTGACTTGTGCATAGCAATGGAATAGCATGTTGAAAAGAGAATATAGCAGATTACTAGGTTTTCGATAATTTTTGATAATCAATAGACATTATTCGTCCGTTACTCTGGTCTATCTTAGCCTATTGTTCTGTATAGCAATGACATACTCAGTGATATTCCGATTACTTGTAACAGTATTATTCTCGTCAAATTGGTCTTTGATCTTTCATTTTTCTTGCAACCATCTAATGGTCTTAGTGTGTTCGTGTGTGTGAATGTACGTCCTAATTTTAAGTGTGTTTCGAGTAGTGATTTTAATGTGTTCGCTTTGCTGATTTGGTGACTGAAATACAGTACTGACGTTCCGAATTCCATCGTTGATCTTTGTTCTCTTGTGAGTGGTTTGACCGCACCGAGTGTACCTTGTGCATGCATGCTTCACTATGCTATCAATAACATAATTACATAGTGTTCTTCCTCATTTCTTCAATCGTGTTTTTCTATTTGAAAATTAACGAAATCGATAACTGCCTAGTACGTGCAATGTGTCTCTTTCGATTGTATTACCAATTGTAAGCTCTCGTTTTTTTCACTAGAGTGTATTGCCGCGTAGAGTGATCGATGACTGACCAGTTTAATGTTCTTATTATTTACTACTTTTATCCAACCATAATCGTTGTGGCATCCCCGTTAGCCTCGTCACGTTTCTGAAAAAAAAATCTCCGAAATCGAGCTTTCCCTTGTCATTATTTTCATTGAACTGGTGTTACCCAATTAGTTTGCAATTCTTTTTTAAAGATTTCCCGCTGTTAATCACTTATTTTGTTTTCAGATTCAGATGCGGTCATCAAAATATCACATTTATATTCTTATTATTATTTTAATTAATTAATTAAATCCCGTCTTCAGAATGCGCTCATCGTTCGATGGCGGAGGCGGAGATGGGCGCGATGCGGGAGCAGCTGCTGGCCAATGCCAATCTACTCGCAAGTCCCGCCTTCTCCCGGGCAGGCAGCGTGAGGGGAGAAGTCGCCAGAGGTACGGTAGGGTTACGGTGGAACCCCTTCTTTGGCCTCTCCCTCGTCTATCCCACTCATTTCAAGGTATTTCTCCCTGATTTTCGGCCGCTCAACCCCTCAATGATGGGAAGGGATGGGAAATGAGGCGCGAGGGGGGGGGGAGTGGCCTTTTACCAAAGAAGTGCCGGGAGATTTATAGCAGTAAAGTGGCTAGGATGACGCATTAGGCGAGATGACTGATACCGGAAAGCCTTATCAGTGCAGGTTTGTTTGTGAGCAAACCACTCGAGACTCGGCTATCAAGCGCCGTTCTCGAGAGGAGACAGTCGATATCAGTTGTTTCACCTTATCACGCGCACATGATAGAGCGATTGGGTAGTTACTTTTTAGATCTTTTCTTCTCATAATAACTAGTCCTAACTTGCATTTTAAAAAACCAAAGAAACTAATGAACTCGTTCCTTTCTATGGAAATCATTCCCAAGTCGCTTCATTCTACAAATTCTTTTCATTACAGACCAGCCAACTGTAAAAAAGGAACTAATTCATTAGTTCCTTTTGAAAGACTAAAATGCCTGCTCTCCGTCTTTCCGTTGTCAGATGTGGATCACCATGAGGGTCTCCTCATTGCAGCGGCGATGTCCTCGTCGTCTCCCCTATCGGCCGAGCTGCAGGCGCAGTGGGCTGCAGCAGCGCAGGCAGCAGCAGGAGAGGGCAGCGGAAGCATCGACGAGATCACCCTCATCTCCCGCCAGCAGGCCATCATCAACGAACTGCGCATACGGTGGGAAATTTATTTTTGTTGTTGGCTACGTAGCGGACCGATAATTGTTATTAGTGGTGCCGTCATGAGATAGAGAAGTGCTGAAGCAAGAATTGTGAGGGGTTTGGAAATTTTTGAACGGGGGTTCTGCAAGTTACTGCGAACGCGGTTTGTCCTAGAGGGTAGAGAAGTAGTGAAGCGTCAATGCCGCGTGAAAAGTTCTAAACTATTCATATATATTGTTTAAAAAATTGCTTGATTTTAATTATTAATTACTCATTTTAATTAGCTGCACAAAATAACAAATGCAATAGCAACCAATCATTTCTTACAGTTCTGACCAGCACCAGCGCGAGAACGAGCGGCTCAAGGCGATTCTGGATGCGAACGCCCTCGTCGATTCACTCGACAAGCGAACCTCCATCAAGGCATTCGAAAACCAGCGAGTGCAGGTGAGGAAGAGGGGGGGGGGGGGTGGGTATGGTATTACGGTGAATCGAGAAATGATATGACACCATTTCTGGAGATACCTGCTAGAAGGCCGCACCAAGTTCAAGCACCATTTAACGAATTCATTGTCCTTGGTTAACTGGTGCTCCACTAGGCCAATCTAGTCTCTCATGCCGTCAGATGTCCAATAAGAGTGACGTGATTGGTTCCAAAAAATAGTAAAGATAGCATAGCGGGATTCACGTTTCTCAATGTCATCAATATTTTTTTGCTGAGATATAATTTCAATTAATCAACCTTACTGTGGAGAAAATAACCATTTTGATATAACTTTGTGTTCCTTTCATCATTATCAAGTTGAAACAATATAGCGTGCATAACTGTAGAGAGTCATACACAGAACTATCTTTCTCGTCTCCTGGGTAAAGCGGAATAGCGTGGGAAATGAGGAGAGTCAGCCACTGAGAGTCACTGATCTAATTATGTGTCGCAGGAGCTCGAGTGCGCGTACGCGAAGCTGAAGGCGGAGCTGGATCGACTCGCATCAGAGGAGGGCGCCGATCTGAAGATGCTCGTAGACCGAACCATGGAGGAGAACGAGAGGTGCCGAGACAGTTTCATTTATTTTTGTTTCATCGTGGTGAGTCTTCTTTATTGAAGTCGTTGCGGCGATGAAACGGATAGAGAAAATCCGTAGCGCAAATACCGCATGTTGAATCCTTACTTGCGATTAACAGGGCGCAAGTTGTTCATCTCTTCTATGTTGTCTTATTGTCAGGGTCGATTCAAAATGGTATTTGGTGACTATTACTCGTTGGTCGGAGAGCGCTAGAATGTGTGCGAATATGAGAGAGCCAGACACAACCAGTCGTAGTGTCACAAGCGCGGTCTCCCTCACACACTCGGGTGAGGCAGGGCGAGAGAGCATGCCTAATCGAGATAGACGGACATTTTCATACCCTCATTCTCTCTAATTGCAGACGTCGTGAGGAGTCGGTGGAGCTGCGCGCGCTCCTCTCCAATCGCTTCGAGCGCCAGTCGAACCACGGCGCGCCCTCCGCCTCGCCCCGACCCGACTCGGGTAGGTTACGGTAGCAGTGGTACTGTAGTAGTTCGCCTGGCCACAATTATGACCACATCGTAGGGGTAGGGTAAACCGCTTCTTTATCATTTAGTAGATCATAAGGATACGCTAATTCTGTTGTTATGTTCGTGGTTCGGCGGGTCAGATCCCTCACCGACCCCCTAGCAGGCCACTGGTCGGCGACGCACTCGGACGACGGCAACAGCAGCATGAGCGGTGACGTCGACGAGGAGCTGTGCCTCGAGAGGCAGTGTCGCCAGCTGAAGGCGCACATCGAGTGAGTCCCGGGATAAGTGAATTATTGGGGTGTCCGGAAAGTTCGTATAATGCTTCGGAAAAAAGTCAGTTCGCGATCAAATGCAGTGATTGCGCAATCTGTTTGTCAACAATGTATTGCATCATTCTGACGTTGAGTAGTGAGAGGATTTAATCAGTCTCCTAGTTGCTACATTGATTCTTGTGATGGACTCCCATCTCTACCTCCGAGCAGTTTTACTTCATTACTACCGTCTTGGCCGATCCGTGAAGGAGGCCCACTCTGCCCTGGCCCAGTCGGAAGGAGCTGACGCCCCCTCCATACCCTTCTGCTATAAGTGGTTCTCCCGCTTCAAGAAAGGGGAGTTTGGTCTCGATGATCAACCACGCTCTGGACGCCCTCCCTCCCTCGATCAGCCTCTCGTTCTCCGCACACTGAAGCGCAAGCCCATGGCCAGTGTGCGTGAGTTGAAGAAGGATACTGGTACTCCCAGATCAACGGTGTCCGATATCCTCCATCGATCTGGGAAGAAGCCGAAACTCCCACAAGTGATTCCCCATGACCTCTCCCCCGAACAGCTGAAAAATTGTGTTCAACTCTGTCGGGAATTACTCCATCGTAGATCGAATCTTCGATGGGTCAATTCCATCATCGCTACAGATGAGAAGTGGATCACGTACGATAACCCTGTGAGGAGACTGCAATGGGTGGATGCAGATGAGAAGCCCACGCCCGTCCCGAAAAAGGAAGAGCACGGAAAGAAGGAACTCCTCTGCTTCTTCTTCTCAGTGCTCGGACCCATCTACTGGGAGATCCTCGCCCCTGGCACCAGCATCAATGCTGACCTCTTCTCTGAACAACTGGAAGATGTCGCGATCAGAGTCCCTCCCAGACTCCTGAACCAGGGCAAAATTCTTCTTCTGATGGACAATGCTCGCCCACATCGAGCGAAGATGACCCAGAAGAAAATGGACGAGCTGAAGATCGAGAGGATTCCCCATCCACCGTATTCCCCGGATCTCTCCCCATGCGACTGCCACTGCTTCCGCTCTCTCTCTGACTTCTGCAAAGGAAAGAAGTTCAAGAATCGAGATGAAGTTGTGAGGGCTTTCGTGAACTGGGCGGTCTCGAAGAAACCCGCATTCTGGAAGAGAGGAATCGAGACCCTGCCCAATCGCTGGAGGGAGGTAGTGAGAAGGAAGGGGGCATACATTGGTCACTGAGAATTGTAAAGCATTGAATAAAAAATAAAAACAAAAAATTATACGAACTTTCCGGACACCCCAATAGAAATTACCCATTATTGATTTTTTTTGGCTGCGTGGATGCGCGCAGCGAGTTAATTTTTAAAACAATGCACCTTCAATTCGACGAACCAAGCTTTGAAGAAAAATATTCCTACACTAATCACGTTTTAGTGAAAGCGAATATGAGAATGTCATATCATCCATAACTTATTATATTCCCGACCACTCGTCCACCATCTCCTCTCAGTGATGTCTGAAGTCCCATGCCGACTTAGTAGTTTCCAATGCAAAAGGTTGCAGATCGCTGACGCGCGACGTGACCGACCGCAACGCGGAGATTGCCAAGCTGGAGCGGCGGCTGCTCGAGAGCGCGCCCGTGGCTACGGTAAGTGAGAGCGGATACGGTAGAAGAGGGAATATGGTAGCGGTGGAATGGGCTACAGGCAAGAATGGCTGTAGCAAATGACAGTGCGGGGAGAACGCGACGGCTTACGGTTTCGGGACAACTATACTACTATGGGGAGTAAACTGCAATGGAAACGAGACAGGTGCAAAGCAGGAGTAAACAAGCGGAGGGCCGCGAAAGCAGCGAATGGTAAATGGTGGTGTGGGGAAGCCCGGGTACGGTAGGCGGGATATGGTATTGCCTGGGTTACGGTACCGTGAAGGCCAAATTAAGAGATGAGCGCAGATAGGGAGAAGCCAAGGACAGGTGCTGTTCTGACTCATTATTTCTCCATGAAAGGAAGTGGAGAGAGAGGGTGCTTCCTCTCTACCTCTCTCTCTCTACCTGCCCCCTCTTATTCACCCTCAACGGCTGTCACCTATATTGATCTCACTCTCTCTGCCCGTTATGGACAGAGGAGAACGCGAGAGGGGAAGCCATAGAGTGCGAAAGGGAGAGAGAGAGGAGGAACGGTTACCGGGTACGGATGGGCTCCATTGCTAGTGATTGTGAGAGAAAGCCCATTGCTTTTCGAAAGTGCCACGAGTTTTGTTTTAATTCTCGAGATTTGATTGGTGCTGGGCGGAGTTCTTTGCCTTTTGCATGATTGTTGTGGCGCGTTTGAAGCGGGTCGGGCGCTATTTTCTCGCCTTCTTCTGATTGCCTCTTTTTTTCTCACCTTGTCTTTGTCCCATGGCGCCTCGCCCCTCTCAATGGCCATTGAGAAGCGGGCAATCAGGTGGCGATAAGCCCCCCTTTTCTCACTCTCGCTCTTGGTTCTCTACTTTCTTCGCCCGGGCAAACTTCTGTGCCTCTCGATATCAAACGTTCTCTATCTTTATCTATCCAGTGAGCAATGAAAGAGTCAGAAGATAACTCTTTCGCCCTATCAGTAAGCCCCCTTGACTCAGCCAGAGAAGAGGTGACCGCACCTACTACCCTTCAAGATTCATGCTTACTTTTTCGAGCATTTGCCGGGTGAATTTGCGCTTCGCGTGATGGTCTAGACAATCGCCGTTCCGGCTCATTGATAATATGAAGCACAACTATAATGAAAGTATAAACATTGTATCGCAATCGCGTAATTGATACGCAATCAATGTCTCGGTAATGACGCGCTTCGTTTGATTATCTAGACTTGCAAGGCCTTTGCTTGGTTCAAATCCATTTAACAGTAGCGAATTAATTTCCTCAAAGAGCCTTTGTTTCAAGTAAGATTCATGCTTTGCACAATGGTCTAATGTTTCAAATCCTTACTTGTATCAATTTTTGCTCGGATTCTCAACGCATCATTTCGAATACTACTAAGACGTTCACGAAAAGGCTTCCTCATTCTTCTCTCCTATTTTGGCATCCGATAATGTTGTTGTTGCCTGCCAGAAATTCTCGTAATTACTATTATTCTCGAGTCTTATCGATGATTATTCTAGAGACATTTTGTGGTCGATAAGAGGCATTACTAGTGCTGCAAGCTAGAGAAGATGCACTAGTGCTCATGCCAGTGCACTCCCCTTATCGCACGCTCCCTAGTGAAACCTCTAACGAGCGAGAGAGTATGGTGAATTGAGAAAGTCGGTCAGCCATCAGCCGCTTCAACTTGCAGCCTTTGCGTTAAAGAGCTTCTGCCGAAACGAATGTGCTCTCATTTTGCGCGCTCTCTCGACGATTCGAGAAGTGAAATACTAGGAGAAATGAAGAGGTCAAAAGATCATTGCGCTCGGAACGACCACGAGTTTCATGCATAGAAGAGCAGTAGGGAAAAGGGGCAAGACTCGAACTTTCGGGCTTTTCTCTCCTCGATTTCGCCATTTTTGGCCACTCTTTCGAGATTTATGACAGGAATCTCGGCTGCTTCAGCCCTGCTTTGAAAGGCACAGAAGAAGAAGAAGAATGGGGAGATGATGGATGTCTTTGGATTCAGCGGAAACAGAGAGAATAGAGAGAATGGAAGCGACTTTGACCTTTGAAAGAGATCGGGAAGGGTCCTCTTAGCGATTCTGTTGCACGTTGAATTGGCACTTCTTCTTGCATTCTCATTCTTCAAAATTATTTCATTTCTGCGTCAAGTATTTTGATTGCACTCCTCTCAGAACAGCTAGCAGCGGCATATGTAAGAATTAGTTCATTGCGTGCTGCACGATTGCTTCTTGTGCGTTAGGCGGAATGCTCAGCTGGAATTTCTTTCTGAAATTGTGGTATAATTGCTCTGCACGCAAAATCGAAATTCTCAGATTAGTTCAGAATTAGATCATCTTTGGAAGCGTCACACTGAAGGGTCCGATATGACGAGAATGAAAAAAAAATTTCGTTGTTTTCGAATACATTTTGTTCGTATACCTTTATTCGTTATTTTTCCATGCTTGGATATCTTGGAATAGAACTATTTTTATTTGTTCATCAATACCGAAAAAACAATCGTACATTGGAAATCTCGGTTCAGATGACTAAAAATGCGGCGAATGCAATGCGACTTTCGCTGGCCGATCTACTCGGCCGATACAGGAAGAGTAGTATCTCCCCATCCGCTTCCTCACCATTCCTTCCTTCCTTCGTTTCTTTCTCTCTTTTTGCCCTCATCCTTTCCTCTTCTTTCTCTCACTCATTCTTCATACGCCTTTCACTACCGTCCGCCGCTCTCTCTCATTCCCTCCACTGACCAGTATTATGCCTATTATCCCACCCCCACCACAACCACACCTCGGCCACTTTACCGCGTTCGTTGGTCGAACTTTTGTTTGATTATCGATTACTTCTCCTCTATTCCTGGCCGTCATCACTTCCATGAATATGGATAGCCTGAGAGTTGTTAGGATCGAGAGCCTTGTTTGTGCGAGAAGCGAGAGAAAGGCGAGAGAGGTGGGTTGTGAAATGTGGGAAAAGTCGAGAGAGGAGTGAATCGAGAGCCCTTTTCTCACGTTGATTCAGGACGGTAGTGAGTCATGCCAGACCGGATGGATTTGACGATCTCTGACTCTCCCCCTTCCACGTGCTCTTTCCTCACTATGACTAGCGAGAGAGTGCGCGAAACGAAGAGAGTTAGACAGTCAGTCATCTGAAGTCTACGGACGTACGGTCTCTCCGTCCACTGACGACGACTGTTTCACGTGTCTCTCTTCTGTCCCTCGATCTCGCCCCTATTCTGACCCCGTCTCGTTCTCCCCGTTTTCTCTCTTCCGTATCGGGTTACGCTGGGCGCGTACACAGCGCATCTTTGTACATTGAAAGAAGATTGGGAGACAGGCGATCGGGGCGAAAAGCCGATTACCCCCTTCACCGTTACCTTGTTTGTGAGAGAGCGACCCCCTGAAAGAAGCGAATAATTAGCATGAGCTAATTGCGCGTCCATTGAGTCCCTTTTCGCGATGCCTTGCGCCGTTTGCGTCCTTGGTTGACGTTTCTCCATTTTCTCCTCCCCTGTTCGATCTTTCGTTGGATGACAAATGGCTTTTCGGTTGTGGAGGATAGGTGAGCGCCCATTGTTTATAGAGTAGAGAGGTTGTTCCGGCACCAGGTTGCCATGGAACGACTCGCGTAAGCAATTGGGCTAGAAGGTAGTGGAGAGGAGTGGCTAGATGCAACTCATACAGGTCCTTGCTTGATCTACCCGTTGGGGCAATGTCAATCGATGCATCCTTGGGGTGGGACGCCTTTATTGCCTCGTCGTTTCAGAGCGTGTTTCGAATCGGGCGTTTGAATGCGTAATTTACGACCATCAAGCGGCCGTTTGATGTCCCCTTTTTTCGAACGATGATTTCACTTTCGTCCCTTCGTGCTCACTCTATCGTTCTGTGGTGAAAAAGCGCCTGCGAACTGAATAGAATCAGTCAATTACACTTTTTCCTCTATTAGATTGCCTTCCGGTTGAGCGATGAATCGACACTCGTTCTCTGGAATTAGATGAGACTGAGCCCATGATCTGCTTTTGCCTCCTCATCCTGCCAATGGGACCCATAAACTGGCGACACATTCTCTCATCTCACCATCTCTCTTTTTCTCTGCCTCTCTTCATTCCGCCCACTCTCTCGTCCTCTCTTTCTCTCTGCTACTCGCTCCACTTCTGGTCATCCACATACAACCCCGCAAATGGAGCAGGAGGGGGCAGCAATAGGGGGCGAGTGGAGTGAAGGAGGGAGGGAGATCTGGTTATATGTGCCATCTCACTCCTCGCAACCGTCTCACTCTCCTCATATCGCGCACTCTCTCGCCGATCAGAGTGAGCGAGAGAGTGCGTGAATCGGAGAGAGTGAGACGATGGCTCGCATCCCCGGATATTACCTCCCTCCACTCTTTCTTGCTCCCTCTCTCTCTCTCTCTCCCTCTCTCTGCGCGACTCTCATTTACACACACATACACACGCTTGTCATTGTGATGCTCTCCACTAGATATCCGTGTCGCGTCGTACAGTCTTGACCTATCTATTACCGTAACTCGCGCGACGCGTTATTGATTGGCTGCCCATTCCGGCGATCATCGCAGCGCCCCGCCGGACTGCCTACCGTACCCTCCAAACTACCGTAGTCGATATATGGTGGGCGTACTTCGAAGCGGCTCGTCGGTGGGATCCTCATCGAGCGCGATGGATCCGGCGGAGAAGTACTACCAGATGACGGTGGTAGATATCGAAGATCTCGATGAGGAGGAGGACGAGGATAGACTCAAGGTCGAGAAAATTATCTTTGAACTCGTTTTGCGCATTTTCTTTATCGCTAACATGCAATGAGGTAGATGATTTGACGGTTTGTATGGTACTATTATATGTATCGCAGAAATGGTTCTTTACAACATAATCTTAAATCACTAAAAGGGAACATTCAGTGTATGTGTTTCCTGTAGCATAGGGAAAACGAGGATAGTTCGAGGCCGGTCATGAAATTGTGTGCGCAGCTGCGACTAGTAGCGAAGAAGGAGGAAATGGAGGGGGAAATTGGGAGATAGAGGGGAGTCTGTACTATTGGGTGAAGGGGAGAAGTAGTGAAAATAGAGCAATCTCTATTGGAGAATGGGGCTCTATTTCGATGAACTCGGTTTGGTTTATTGTCAGAGAAATTGGCTGTAGGAAACGAGCGAGGATTTGGAGCAGTTGGTCCAGTGGAATTGGCGCTGCAACGGGACGGGATATGCGGGGGGGGGGGGGTTGGTGAAGCAATGAAACAATCATATTTTTTATGAAAAAATATGTTTTATGAAAAAATATGTCTTATTTTTTTGTTTATTGTGAGGAGCGCGACTAAGAAGACGAGGAAATGTTGCTACTATCACACCAGTGAATTTGATGCTACGCGATAGGGACAGTGACAAGAGTGGAGGATGGAACAACGATGTATCACGGATTTCATTTTATAAAAATAAATAATGGTCATAATGTATTCGGATATGTTTATGAACAGCCAGTGAAATCGGTGCTCCGAAAGAGATATAATGGCTGTGGGCTTAGGTGAAACAGTGATGTTTTCGGCAGTCGTTGGGTGTACAAAAATAATGTTTTATCGGGAATCCCAATTCGGGATTCCTACCAGTAGCTTTCATTCTCTGAATTGAATGCATAATTTCTGAATTCGGTACCAACAACGGTGAGATCTCCTGCTGGAACGTTCCCCGCCTCTCTCACACATTCTCAGCATGTCTCTCTCTCCGACGGCATCTCCCCTTGCGAAGAAAAGGAAGTACACGGTGACTGGATCACTCGAGGGAGTCCTCCAGTTCTGCCTCAGTTTCAGCAACAAGATCGAGCAGGAGCAGCAGTACTCACGCAGAATCGAGGAGAGGATACGTGAGTTGGAGACGCGTATCCCTCCTCCCCCTGACTCGAGCGTAGCCACTGTAGACGATGTTGACATGAACTCCCCCTCGACCTCTGCTGCCCCTCCCCTCACTACCAATCCCAATGTCAGCCCCACTTCCTCCCCGACCCCTTCCCCGGAGACTCCCTCTGACCTCGAAAGGAGTGTGGTCATCGCTCGCCTACCCGTGGATCGCTCTCTCAGCCCGGCAGCACAAGTAAGGAGGGATTTCGATCAAGTAGTCTCTCTCACTGCTCTGACTGGAATCCCATGCCTGCCAATCACCGTCTATCGGATGCCGCCTGCTGAGGTTGATTCCCCTCACATCCGATTGACCAAGGTGGTTCTCCCCACCAGAAAGCACGCCTCTCTCTTCGTAAAGAATGCCAATCGTGTCTCTCGCGATTCGTTATTCAAGGAAGTGTACATCCGTCCTTCCTACGCTGACAGGGAGGACTCTCGCCGCAAGATTCCCGGTCCTGGCTGTGGTAGAAATGGACCTGATCCCACTCCCTCTGTCAGACCTACCGAACCACCCCGCAGCCAGCAGTCGCGTCCTCAGTCGAACGGAGCCCCACCTAGGAACAGAACGAGAAGCAGACGTGATTCTGTGTTCACTTCCGCCTCGAATCAAAGACCTGATCACCTGAATTCCCGTCCCCGCCCTCTCCTGAATCAGACCCACCATCGGAACAGCTCCCCTTTCCTTCCCCCCAACGCCTCGAGTGGATATGGAGCCCCTCCCCGTCCATTCTTCTATAGACACATTCCCAACGTTCCCTTCCTTCATCAGTACCCCACCCCCAATCCGTTCCTTTCCCATGTTTCACACTATGGCACTCCTCCAAACTTCGGAGCCCAGGGAAACTGGTATTGATTCACCGGCCCAAAAATAATCACGCAGACAGAAACTCACTTTCATTCTCCGCCATTCTTGCCAACTGCCGCTCTGTCCAAAACAAACTACAGTATCTTTCACAAACCCTTTCTAAAAAGTATACTATGATTTGCCTCACTGAGACTTGGCTCTCTCCAACATTCCCTACCTCGCTTCTCCTAGGTGACCATGATCAGTACTACAATGTGTTCAGAAGAGATAGAAACTCTAGAGGCGGTGGCGTAGCGATCATACTACATTCTTCCATAAGCGCAGCACAGATTGCTGATGAAACCGTACCTGAATCCCACGAATTATTAGCAGTCGATGTTGATATAAATGGTGACCTAATTAGGATTGTCTGCGCCTACCGTAATCCCAAAGCAAATACGATACAAACTGCCTCTCTTGCCAAGTCAATTCTTGACCTTTGCTCATGCCCCCAACCAACAATAGTTACTGGCGACTTTAATCTACCCGATATCAACTGGTCAATCTTCCCCTCTCCCCAGCCAAAAGCAGTTACCCCTCCCTCCCAATCATTCATTGACCTCTGTAACTCAGCAAAACTTGCCCAATTTGTCAAAGAACCTACCAGAAAGGAAAACATCCTTGATTTAGTATTATGTAACCATCCCAGCCTCGTCACCCAAACTGAAGTATGCCCCCCTTTCGAAATGTCTGACCATTCGACGGTCGAATTCAAGTTTGCAATGAGTCATTCGGCACCCGCTTTTACTCTGCGGCGCGACTACAGAAATGCAGATTATGACCTCATTAACTCTCAGTTAGCAAACATCGATTGGACAAGCGCATTTTCGAAAATATCACGTGTGGATCTCATGTACGACCTCTTGATAAGCGTCATTCAAAAATCAATAGACATCCATGTTCCATGGACCAAAGTGAGCCTTTCACATGGAAAACTTCCCCCCCCCCCCATATTGAGCGACTCTTAGGAAAGCGTTTTCAAGCATGGCAGAAATCAATTAATAGCAACGATCCGAATGATCAACATGAATTCGAGAACCTAAACAAAAAGTTTCGCAAAGAGTTACAACGGTATCACAAAACCATCGAGAAAAAAGTGATCGAAAGCGATGATAAGAACAAGTTCTTCCGTTTTATGAAACGTTGTTCTAATAAATCCAAGGGAGTAGAAGGTCTGACGAGAGCTGATGGCACCTTAGTAATGGATGACTTAGGCAAAGCAAATTTACTTGCCGAAACTTTTGTTAGCGTGTTCACCATCGATGATGGAAAACAGCCAAATAGTCAAGACCTCCCTCAACTTGGTAATTACGAAGAACCCCAGTTTCTTAGGCATGAAATCTGTGCCCTTATTGAGAAATGGAAACGCTCCTCCTGTAAAACCCCCGAGAACATTGACCTCACCTTCATAAAACGAATTGCCGTACCCATTTCCGAAGCACTTGAAATCATTTTTAGGAACTCCTATCAATCTGGAAAGGTCCCCTCCCATTGGCGACATTCCATAGTAACACCAGTTAAGAAATCACCCCCCTTTTCCAATCCCCTAAACTACAGGCCCATCTCAATTACATCCTTCTTTTGTCGAGTTTTTGAACGCATTTTGTGCAAATCCATTATCACCTATTGTGAACAATTAGATATTTTCCCCGATGAGCAATACGGATTCCGTAAGAAACGATCGCGTGAACTTCAAATGCTCGAAGTCCTCGAACACTGGACAGCATCTATTAGTGAAGGGAAACCAGTTGACGTCATCTATTTTGATTTTGCAAAAGCCTTTGATAGAGTCTCCCACCCCAAGCTAAAACTCAAGCTCACCACCATAGGTCTCTCCGATAATACAGTCAACTGGATGACACGATATCTCACTCATAGATCATTCCAAGTGAGAGTAAAAGATGCGCTTTCTACCTGCCTGTAACTAGCGGCGTTCCACAAGGCTCAGTCTTAGGCCCTCTGTTATTTCTTATTTACACCTCAGAAATCCCTTCCCTAGTTCAAAACCACGGAGTCGTTGCGAGAATGTATGCCGATGACATAAAAATATATCGATCCTTTAGAAAGGGAAATTCGCCTGCCCCACTACAAGCTGCGATTGACACTATCGTAAACTGGTCCGAAGAGTGGCAACTCCCCCTTGCTGCGCATAAGTGTAACTCACTGCACCTAGGCAGAGCAAATACAAAGCGAACATATGCTATTGGAACCACAACTCTGGAACAAAAAGAAAAAGTGAAAGATCTCGGCTTTGTTATCCAGAAAAACCTCTCATTCTCTGACCATTGTTCTACCGTATCCACTAAAGGCAAAACTGCATGTCACACTATCCTCAGAGCCGTACGAACCAAAAATATAGAAGTACTTCTCAAAACGTACTCAATGTATATTAGACCAATTTTAGAAAGCGCTTCCTCCGTCTTCAATCCGTACCAAAATAAAGATAAAAAAGAACTCGAAAAAGTACAGAACTACTTCACAAGACGTTTATTTATGCGCTGTTTTAATCATACCTGGGAAAACATGCCCACTGCTCTCGCTCGCAACAAGAAACTGGGCATTGAGTCCCTAGAGAAGCGTAGAATAACGATTGATGCTAGAGTAGCCACAAATCTCATCCGAGGCAAATATAGTATTTCCAACCGAAAACCACATTATTTCAAAATCTACTACACTCGAAACGGCATGAACTTCAATAATCCTGGATCGAACCACAACTACAGACACAATAGCTTCTTTCCAAGAGCGGCAAGGCTTTTAGTAAATACCGAGAATCAAACCAGTTCATCTGAGTAGATCCCCCCGACCCTATTATCCCAATAACCACTCGTCATTTTAACCGTCATTAATTGCCTATTCTATTTCAATTCTGTGAACGTTATTTCGAACGAAATAGCATATATATATATATATATATATATATATTCTACGGGGTGTGCCCATAAGAGAGAGAGACGTGGGGCATTAAGCAATCCAGCGTTGAGAATATTGTCAGTTTAAATTAATCAGTTAAATTAATAATTTTGAATGTTGCAGAAGTACTCGGAGACGTCGACGGAGGAGTCGATTCGGTCGATGCACGGCCAGCTGAACCATCTCGTGCTCGAGAATCTGGTCAGTCACTGATCTTTGATCTTCGTCATTTGCATCGTTCTCTCACATTTGTGCTTAAAAATAACATTTATTGCGCTCAAGAATGTAATCAATCGCCTTGCACGCTTTGCCAAAAAAATTGACGACGCCCGTGGTTGAGCTATGAAATACGGCAGGACAGCTTATTTTTTGTACGTCGCAAATGGCTTCAAACAATCTGCGAAATGGATTTTCTCAGTTCTTGAGATGCGCACGAAACAGCGCCTGCGCGTCGAATTAGTTATTGCAATAATTTTGCTGGAGAAGGAATCGATTGATTACCTTGTTAGTGCAAAGTAACTTCGTGTGTATCTAGTTGATTAGAAAGGCGATGGGTAGAAAGAGAGGAGAGAGGAACGACGGGAGAAAATGACTAGTTGATTGAGCACCCCATGCCCCTTCTCATTCGTCATTACTAGGGTTCCCTTGATGGAATTATTTGACTATTGACATTCTAAAAACTCCCACTCACTTCCAATTCAAATTGAAATTCCAAACTATTATTGGAATTCCAAAAGAAAATGTCAAAATTAAATGGCGGAAAAAATGGATAGCAATTGATTTATTCAATTGGAATTCCAAAACCTTGGAATTCAATTTCACCGCTCCACCTGAGTGAAAGAGAAGGAATGGAATTGTGTCACTCCTTTGTTCCCAGTGGGAACTTCCCACTATTGGAATTCCGGAATCAATTCCATCAAGGGGACCCTAGTCATTACGGTTGCATGTTTCACATAGCGGTCATAACACTAGTGTGTTGGCAATACCGATTACGTCAGCTTATCTGAGGGATACAAACATTAAAAAAATAAGAATCTCTTGACTTGTGAGAGACGATCAACCAATTGTTTTTGCTCTTGTTCCTCGCGTAAATCTGTGCGATGTCCCTTTCCCAGACTGGGTCAATCCCCACTCAATTTGCGCTGAACTCTTCCTTCTCTCCTCCTCTTTCATCCCCCTTCTCCGCCCCAATCAGTCTCCCCGTCCTCCCTGTGTTTCTCCCTCATTCGATGATTCTCAAACCACCTCACTTCCTTCTTCTCCCTCTCTCTCCTCACGTCGCTCAATGGGCGCCGTTTTTTCTGCCGATTGTTGTTACTTTCTTGTAGCTCACGCTCGGTTAATTCTCTTTCCCCCTTCTATTTTAGCCACTCGCGTGATCTACTTTGAGATCGTCAACTTTTGGTCACACGATCAAAGATTACGGTAGCGAGTGTGATCTACTGTTAGTGACAGTACTATATCGATATCATGACGGTAGTGTTCCAATGTTTTGACATCTGGGTGTTTTCGCGTTTCCATCGTTGAGGACAAGTGAGAAACGTCACCTTCGTCTCGTTTTTCCCCTTTCCCATTAGTGATTTTCACACGATTCCCCCTTCTTCCCTCTCTGTCTATCTAGGGGAAGGAGAGTGCGGACGGTTTCGAGTTTCAGAAAGTGTTGAGATAGTGGGGGAGGGAGAAGTCGAGACAATAGCATAAGCTCAGACTCCCTCTCCCTCTCCCTCTCCCTCGCTCGCTAAAGTGGTGTTGGTTCAGCAGAGCAGCCACGAACTATAGCGACTAGGGATGATGAATGCACTATTTTTCTATTTTCTGTTTGAGAGAATGACCTGCCGTTTCCTTTGATTATTGATTTCCGATAATATCGATTGACTTTGCAGTCGCTGAACGAGAAGATTCTGCGGTCACAGGAGGAGCTGACGGAGACGAGAGGCCAGCTGAGAGGGTACACGGGAGGACTCGGATTCTCACTAGGTTTGACCATATTTTTTTCTATTTCGAGAGTAAGAATTTTTATGCGTGCGAACCTGGTCAAATTGAACTCATGTGAATCAGTTGAGATAAGTAATCACCTGGTGGTGTGAAGCGATCTGGTCTACTGATTATTTTTTCCGTATTTTCCGTATTCTTCACGATTGCCTTGAACTTTGTTCGCAAGAGAAGACAGAGCGTAGTAGCGCGAATCTTACAAGGATGATCTTCAATTTGAGAATTTTGAAAATCATAAGCAAATCGGGCACTTCTTCGATTTTTGGCCCACCCCCCCCCCCCCTCCCTTCCTCTCCTATCCCACTCATTTCTAGGCATTTCTCCCTGATTTTCGGTGACAAAACCCATCTGCAATGGAGAGGGAATTAGAAATGAGAGGAGAGGGGAGGGGGTGGTTTTCCTAGGTTACTAACTGAAGTCTGATTACTTTCAGTTAGCTTTCTGTCATTATCGACAGCCTGATTAAACATAAAACAGAATGGCACCTATCGATAATTTCACCTCTGCAGACAACACTTCGGACGCGGAGATCATCCGACTGGAGACACTCAGCAAGGAGAACATCCAGCACTCCGCTCTACTGGAGGTGAGCAATTGAATTCTTATTGCTATCAATAAACCATATGATTGAGAAAGGGAGTACTTCAACAATCCCTCCTTCCTCATCTCAGGTCTTCAACGTCCCCGAATTCGCACGTGTGCTCGTGTGTGATCTCAAGCCGCGACTCGCCCGTCTCATCACCAAGTGCTTCCCCGCCTACGTCCTACTGGTCGCCTTCAGGTAAGGGATACGGTAGCATAGATTACGATCAATCAGGAAATGAAGAAGGCTTGATGGTTGAGAAAAGAATATTTGAAGTGGTGAACAGCACTCTGTTCAATAAGGGAACAAAAAATAAGCTACGTCATTAATTCTGGAATCCGTCTATATGCCTAGAGTTTCGCTGTATTGTTAACAAACTCTGAAGGGGGGGGGGGGGTCGTTTTGATTTCTCCATGATTCCGTCGACGAATAAAAATGTTATTATTATACACTGTAGTTAGAATTTTTATATATGGAACGTGGGAAAATTGCAGAATTATATTTTTTTCCACTAAAGGCATACTGTGGAAACACGTAAGGTCGGATTTGTAATCATATGCATTACTTTGTTCAGTATTTTTTATTCTTTTTTTATTGCTCGAAGATACGAACTGAGCACCTATCGTTGTTTGAATCTTTCAGTTGTTGAATAATTGCCTGAGAAACTCTAACCTGACAGTCAAAATGGGCGAATGAAGGGGAGAGTTTAGAAAGCACAACAAGTTCATCTCTCTCCTTGAAGATACCATGACCACGCGCGCGACGAAGCCTCGCTCACTGGCCTCTTCAATACGGTGCACATTATGCTCAAGGATACGCTCACGGTAAGCCACGCCCACTTTTGTAGGTCGGATGATGTTCGAGTTCTTTTTTTTGTGTTTTCGTGGATTGAGCAGGTCACCTTAGCTTCTTTCTTTGTAAACTCCGAATAACATTGAACTTACCTCTTCAGAATTCGCGCGATCTTGACGTACTATCGCTATGGCTTGTGAACTCGTGGCGGCTCTTCAATCTGCTCCGACAGTACGGCGGAGAAGCCGGAGAAGAGGTACGGTAGAGAAAGATGCCAATTTAGAACGGAAGGGAGTGATCGGTACTGTACCCTCACGGTATAGGAAAATATGGTAGATCAGTCATAATCGATAATCGATTGCAGGAGTGGCACGCGCAGAACACTGAGCGACAGAACGCCCAGCGCATGCAGGCATTCGATGTGGAGCCGATAAGGAGACAATTGAAGGTGAGGGAGAGAGACTTTTTTTTCGAAATGACACACTATCTCGCTCTTTATGAGAAGCGAAAGAGAGCGAATGATAGATGATTGGTCAAAGTAGGAATGAAAAGTTTTTTTGTTGGAAGGGAGACTGATGTACATTGAAAGAAGCCAGAT
Organism: Pristionchus mayeri; assembly: GCA_036245805.1. NCBI lineage: Eukaryota > Metazoa > Nematoda > Chromadorea > Rhabditida > Neodiplogasteridae > Pristionchus > Pristionchus mayeri. The sequence continues at coordinate 18,332,244 of BTRK01000006.1, forward strand.
CGTGAGACTGATGGGGAACAGGTGAAACGGAAAGTGGCCATGGGGTGGTATGTTTTCGCCTGGGAAATTGTACCAAAATATTGTTTGAGGTAACGGAATTGCCACTTGCCTCACATGGTAGATCTGTGGTCCCTTGTTTCATGTGCATCCGATTTGCCCACTCATTGATTTGTCTCCGAATACCGGCGTAAAAAATTCCATAATAGCTGGTCGTGAAATTATCCATGGGTGACGTAATCGGTTAAATTAAATTAATTATCTTTTAATTATGTATTTAATTTAAATACAACATTTGCAGGCTCGCGTGGATGATGCGTATCAGGCGCTGATGAAGCACGCCGTCGAGCCAGTGCTCAACAACAAGATTGGTGAGTGGGGGGGGGGGGGGGGTGATCTCTACGGTCTTCTGAATAATTTTATTGTCACTGCGGAGCCCACTATTTTAAATTTCTTTTCATCAATTGCCGTCCACACTATTGTGTGAGTAGAGGTCGGATGTGTTTGAAAATACTGTGATACACGAAAGATTTAAGAGAAAATAGTCTATGGGGTACGAACTTTTAGAATTGTGTGGACATTGGAGGGCCAGATTTATGTTTGGAAGAATGCAAACAACTTCTGTCCGTTGATCGTAGAGATTTTGCTCTGCTAAGAGATCCACAAATATTGTATTCTATTAGGTTGTTGCATAAGTCCTGTCCGATTTGGAAGCCTCTAAGTTATTTTTTCGATCTTTCTGTCATGTTTTTGCAATTATCTGGCCTCATGGCATAACAGAGGCATATGCTTGTACATTCCAACAATGGGATTTATCTAATTCATAAATGTCTGCATTACGAGAAAACGAATCTGGAACTGTTCAGACTAGCGCATATCTTCACACTTTTTCTTTGACACGGTGCTAGTTGATGGGAACAGATTACGATACTTCCCCACCCAGCTAAATTAGAAGTATAGATAATATATTAGGGTGTCCGGAAAGTTCGTATAATGCTTCGGAAAAAAGTCAGTTCGCGATCAAATGCAGTGATTGCGCAATCTGTTTGTCAACAATGTATTGCATCATTCTGACGTTGAGTAGTGATAGGATTTAATCAGTCTCCTAGTTGCTACATTGATTCTTGTGATGGACTCCCATCTCTACCTCCGAGCAGTTTTACTTCATTACTACCGTCTTGGCCGATCCGTGAAGGAGGCCCACTCTGCCCTAGCCTAGTCGGAAGGAGCTGACGCCCCCTCCATACCCTTCTGCTATAAGTGGTTCTCCCGCTTCAAGAAAGGGGAGTTTGGTCTCGATGATCAACCACGCTCTGGACGCCCTCCCTCCCTCGATCAGCCTCTCGTTCTCCGCACACTGAAGCGCAAGCCCATGGCCAGTGTGCGTGAGTTCAAGGAGGATACTGGTACTCCCAGATCAACGGTGTCCGATATCCTCCATCGATCTGGGAAGAAGCCGAAACTCCCACAAGTGATTCATCATGACCTCTCCCCCGAACAGCTGAAAAATCTTGTTCAAGTCTGTCGGGAATTACTCCATCGTAGATCCAATGTTCGATGGGTCAATTCCATCATCGCTACAGATGAGAAGTGGATCACGTACGATAACCCTGTGAGGAGACTGCAATGGGTGGATGCAGATGAGAAGCCCTCGCCCGTCCCGAAGAAGGAAGAGCACGGAAAGAAGGAACTCCTCTGCTTCTTCTTCTCAGGGCTCGGTCCCATCTACTGGGAGATCCTCGCCCCTGGCACCAGCATCAATGCCGACCTCTTCTCTGAACAACTGGAAGATGTCGCGATCAGAGTCCCTCCCAGACTCCTGAACCAGGGCAAAATTCTTCTTCTGATGGACATTTCTTCTGATGCTCGCCCACATCGAGCGAAGATGACCCAGAAGAAAATGGACGAGCTGAAGATCGAGAGGATTCCCCATCCACCGTATTCCCCGGATCTCTCCCCATGCGACTACCACTGCTTCCGCTCTCTCTCTGACTTCTGCAAAGGAAAGAAGTTCAAGAATCGAGATGAAGTTGTGAGGGCTTTCGTGAACTGGGCGGTCTCGAAGAAACCCGCATTCTGGAAGAGAGGAATCGAGACCCTGCCCAATCTCTGGAGGGAGGTAGTGAGAAAGAAGGGGGCATACATTGGTCACTGAGAATTGTAAAGCATTGAATAAAAAATAAAAACAAAAAATTATACGAACTTTCCGGACACCCCAATACTTTCTAAAACTAGGTTGAACGGGCTTGCTTATTTATCGCATTCAACATGAGAACCCAGTGAATGTGAATGTAGACACTGAAATGCTGTCCAGTTAATGAATTGCACTGTCTCCAGTACAAGAGATACCGAATTCAGCGGAAGTCGGATTTAACCATCGCTACATGGACTATACCAATACCAGTACAATTCGAGAGTAGTTGCTCGTTTATATCAGAAAACTGAAAATTCCGAAAACGAAATTTCGGACAAATTTCACAAAATTCGTGATTTCAGACACTTTGAAAATTAAATCTACATTCAGCGATTAATGATTTTCAAATAGTTTTCACAAAAGTGATTGTAGAATATGGGTTGCTGGTTCAGATTACCACAATAGGCTATACATTCTAGTTGTACGAGAGACATAAACTAGCCAAGTGAGCAAAATTCGGCATTCAAATTTTCAACACTAATTTCTGGAAGAATAATCACGTCGAATGAAACTAAATTCAAGACTTTACCTGAACAGGGATATTAACACCACACATTGATCACTTTTAAAAACAAACGGTATATCTATATCTTACGGCACGAAAATGGCATAGGTTCATATCGATTGGAAAAGAACTATCTGAGCGCATTTCCAGATTTTTTTAAAATTTTTAGCCATGACTTTCAAGCACTGATTACCATTAGTGGTTCGATATGATGTACATTCATCACACTCTCCGACAATTCTATGAGTTTGGCACTTTGTATGTTCCTAAGGAAATAGGGGACTGGAGAAATACGCAACGAGAACGTTCAAGAGCACTACTTTCGTCTAATTTTGTGTCCATATTATTGAAATGACAGCGATACAGTATAGTGCGTTGGAAAGTGTATTACATCCTCTATATATCACAAAAGATACATGCTGCCAAAGCTCACATGAATGTCTGTAGAAGACGGAATTTGTAAATGATAAAATCGGACAAAACTTATGCAACAACCTGATAGTTCCTTCAATATATTTTGAAGTCTTAATAATTGATGCGGTTACTGACGGAAAATTCCTTAAAATATATCTTTAATAATTAATCATATTCCTTCTTTCAGTGCCGGGCATTCTGCAGCACGAGTCTGACTGGATGAACGGAGGGGCGGCGATGGATGCACGATCGAAGGGGAAGGAGGGAGGGAAGGTCTCCTCTCTCGATGACCTCATCGATCTCCTCAACTTCATCCATGCCAAACTGGCCGTCTACGGGGCGGATCCCGTACTGCTGGGAACGGTGAGAGAAGCGATCGATAAAGTGATGGAATCAAAATACACGAGTGCTCGAAACCGCGGCCTCTGTGCAATAAAACTTTTTACCTACATTTACACCACCTGTATTTTTTTTTACTTTTTCGCTAATTAAACTGTTGAAGATATTGTCGAAGAGCGTTCTGTTTTGAAATGAACCGACTTTGAAACTGGCGAGCATCGGGTTGAAAAATGTGTGCCGAAAACTATCTGAAGCCGCAAATTTTCCGTAGGACGAAAGCTTTGAGGGTTGTAGATGGTGTAAAGAAAATTCAGCCATTACTGTAAATCAGATCAAAGATCACCATCTGCTTTCAGGTCTTCGGCCAGATCTCAGCGTGGATCTGCGCCCTGGCACTCAACCATCTCATGTTCCGTAAAGAACTCTGCAACTTCGAGAAGGCCATCCAGATCAAGTGAGACATTGGCCTATTTATTGATTACCAGCTACCGTAACAGACTATCTCAGTCTTCTGGATTAGTCAAAAAGTATAACGAATACTGGCAAGTGGGACTGGTAATCAATAGCGGAAGGAAATAATTCCTAAACGTGTTCCATCTTCAGACACAACGTGACTGAGGTGCAGTCGTGGTTGCACTCCAAGGGACTGGGAGAGCATCGAGTCGAGCTGGAACCACTCGTCCAGGCCAGCCATCTGCTGCAGAGCAAGAAGGTACGATAGGAGGGGAAGGGGTACGGTAGTTATACTGGATTAGAGTGTATTATACTGATTCTGAACAACGACTGCGTAAGCCATCGGGGGTGGGCAAAGTGGTAGGGGTATATGATAAGGTTGCAACCCGAAATGAGCGGCTACCAAATGTATCTGCTGGATTATGTCAAAAATTGGGGGAAATGCTTTCGCTTTCGTATTTACAAATCATCACTGTCTTACAAAAATACAGGGGATATCAGATTTACTCGCAACACGTAATTACGGGGCAATTTGAAATGTTCCAGGACGAGGCGAACATCGACACTCTGTGTGGTGAGATGACCAGCAAGCTCAAGCCGAGACAGGTGAGAGAGAATAAAAAAATTCATTTTACTTATTCCTGTACGATGTGAACGATCTATTGAAATAGTGTTTTCGTGAGATATTATGACTCGATCAAAGTACTGATTCACCAGTTCATTCTCTGCAGAAAGTGTGTTGTACTTCAGTAAATATTTCACATTCGAGTAGTCATTCAGTCACTCATTATCTCACCTCTCTCTCTCTCTGCTCTGCTTGCAGGTGGTGGCCATCCTGCAGCACTACTCTCCGTCGGATGGCTTCGAGGAGCGATGCCTCGACGCCGAATTCCTCGTCAAGGTCCAGAAGAAACTGAACGAGAGGAACGAACCGGATCCGGTTAGTGGACTGAGTCTATTTTTATAAATTATTAATGAGCGGATAGCCTCTAACAACTACGCGGATCTTGGATTCATGAATGCAATATACGTGGTTTCCGAAATGGTTTCGATAAACACCTCGGATGGTATACACAAAATATCTTGTGATCTTTGCAGGACTCGCTGATCATGATGGGCACGTACCTCAAGCCATTCGACACTCGACCCTTCGTCTACTCTGACTTCCAACTGGAAACCCTCGCCCTGCCCTCCTGTCTGCACCTCAACCAGGTCTCGAGGTTGCTCTGAGTGGGTACGGTAGCTTATTGATTACTGTATCCCTTGTCCCGGTTACGGTAACGAGTTACTGCAGACTATTTCCTGGTTACGGTATCGATATATCGATTGATTCCATCTTTGCTAAATATTCGCCCCTCGTTGCTGATTCGAAGTTTCACTCGCTACTCTAAATTATTCACCTATGTCTCCTCTGTGAACTAACGGTCTCTCTCGTTATACGGGTGCATTTTGTGTGTATGTTCTGTAGTCCGTAATATCGCCCCTCCCCTACAAATCCTTCAGTTATAGTCCCAGAAATAAACTAAAGAAGTATACGGTTGTGATAGATATCCTGCTACTCCCCCTACCATTATCTGAGTAATTAATCTAGTCGGAGTCTTAATTTTTGTACAGCTTGAATCACAAATTGTAATGCTAAATTTTACGGCGCGATTTTCACAATTCTTCACTTGTGTTCATTCATTCATTCTGCCTCTAGTTATGATGGCCCCATATCAGATGCTATGAAGAGTTTATCCTTATCGTTTATGCAGTACAACATCGAGAAGTAGAAAGACAAATGAGTAGCCGGAATATGATTACAATGGACAGTTGAGGAATTTTAATTAGACTAGAAATTAATAGACCTCGGATCTCATGTATCTGGGATAGTAGTACTCCTCCGAGCTTCCGCTTCCGTGGTAAATGTTCATTTCGAACCTGCCAAAGGAAGATTTACATCTGACCCATCGAACTATCGTACCAAAACTGCCTCGTTCTCCTCTCAGCCTCGTGCTCAGTGATGCTCATATCCGTCTGGAGGAGCTTGATCTTCTCGTACTGAGGTCCCGCTCCAGCAGCTTCCGCACGAGTTTGCTGAGATTACTGTAGTTCGACAGGACATATTCATTGTTGACCTACCCAGTATTTGTTCCTCAGATTTCTCTGTCCTTCCTTCATTTCGACAATGTGTGCGTAAGCTTTCTGAACTTATTCTGTAGATTACATTTATCGATCTACCGTACCTGAATCTCGGGAGATTGTCTTGCTAGGATCTCATCGACCTTGACCTTTAGCTCAGATCTGAAAGGGAAGATATTATATCCAGGTACAGTAGTCTATTGTACCTGGGAGTCCAGTTATCGTCGTCGAGCACATCTAGAATACGCCGATCAGGTCCGTAGACGAGATCCTGATAGGAAGGTTATGGTAGCCACGACAGTATATCGATTGGAGAAATTGCATTTTTACCTCTAGCTCTTCGATGTACAGCGGGGAGTCGGCGAGTGTTGAAGTGGAGAGAAGAGCGAGCCCAAGGAAGAAGAGAAGCATTGTGGAGTACGGTAGGATACGGTAAGGGATTCTGCTCGAGAAGAAGTGAGAATTCGAGGTGATACTGCATGGTTCTGAGGTGCGTTTATATAGTTTTTATGTGACTAACCAACTGGGCACGCTTAGTTATCACGCAAGATTGTGTTCAAGAGGAAGAAAATGTGTGCGGTAAGCGCTTACTAATGGTGTCCAGTGGTATTTACTCATCGCCATTTCCCCTTTCCAAATAATATCTCGTTCATCTCATCGATAAGTGAAATTCATCATCGTTTTCTCTTCCTCCCAATTCCATTTATTTACAACCATAATTAATTGCAATTCTGTTTTTATTTCTACAGACTGCCGAGTACACCAGGATGCGCGGGTGACTAGTCCGATTCAAGGATACGGAAGATTACTGTAGAATGGAGGGAGGGCTAAGCTAGAGAGACTTGGGGAGGACCATTGACTCGGGGGTGGATTCGGAACTGGGTTCCTCTTTCTCCGGTGTCTTCTTCTTGAGGGAATCATTGTAGACGGGGTTGGCGAATTGCTCCTCTCGTTTTTCTTCGTCGTCCATCTTCGATCCTCTTCTCTTCGATCTCAATTCCCTCGCCGTCTTCAGATCGCTTCTCGACATCTACAGAGATCAAAGATCAGATTACGGTAGTCGATCGATATTTCACCTCCTTCTTCTTCCTGTCCAGAAACTCGCCGAGGCGCGTGGTGATCACTTTGCCCCTCTGCAATCACAGAATCGATTATCTCATTCTACCGTAATCCTCACGAGTTCCTCCCTGATCGCCTCGAGATCCGCGTTGTCTCGCTTCTCCTGACTGCGGTACATTCGCGCGGGAGCAGCACATGTTGGTACTGCACCGTCTGAATTCCAAAGATCAGATATTGGATACCGTAACCTTGACTATCGTTTTGTCTCACTTACCGCGTATCTCTGGTGGACGTAGATGAGTGACACAACTAGCACTGTTATTATTCCTCCCACTATCGTCCAGTGGAGATGCTCGTGAGGATCTACAGTATCCTCGGCTACAATATACCCAGACTACCGTAACCACTCACCAACTTGGCAGTACGGAAGCTCATCGATGGGTGGTAGTTTGAGTTCCTTGGTGTTGGTTGGATGGTGGTCATCTACTCCTTCAGTAGCAGGAGTCTTCTTCACTCTGGTGGTTCGTTGCTGATGGGAATCCGATAGGAGAAGAGGAGAAAGGGAGAGGAGGAGGGATACGACCAGGAGGGACGAGGACATGGGGAGGGAATGAAGAGGAGGAGGAATATTGATTGATGAGGGAGGGAGGAGGAGATGAGAGACACGGGGAATAAATTAGACGATGCAAATCACCCTCCCTCCCTCCCCTCCTTCTCCATTCATTCGACATCCTCTTCTCGATGAAGGGAGTGGTATTGGAGAAAGATCAAAGATCAATTTCAAGAAGCGACGTTTCTCAGCGTCGTGTTCCTTCCGATTGTCCCTTCAACGTCGTTTGCAGATTAAAAAATAGACTCAAACTTCAGTTACTCGAGTGGAATAGAGCACATCCGAATCCGTACAACAAATCATAAGCATTTGAGCCGTTCTATGAACAGATCACTGGAAGAACGCTATTGTAACCGGATATTACCAAGATCCGTTGAGTATACGTCGCTTGTTTCGGTGCCCAGAATGAGTAAGCTCTGATGGATTAATCGCGTAGTTGCCTCTCTGGTCTCGAAGAGCTCAAACCAGAATACCCGCTTATCTAATATGCTATTCATGAATGGGGAGAAGGTACGCGTCCTCGTTTTTAGGCATGCTGATTACTACCGTAGCCCTTCGTTTCGCTGATCTGGCCTCCAGCCTCAAATAGCTCAGAGCTTATGGACAAATGGGAAGATGATTGTCTGGTCTCAATGGGCGTCTCTTTTTGGCGCGATGGCAGTTGTAATACTCCTCTCTCGGCACATTGGACTCTGCACTAGGAGTGGCAGTATAATCTATTCCCATCGCTCTATAGATAGCCATCGCCCCTCTTCCATCATACTGGGTGCAGGGCGACCCCCAATCAGAGATCAAAGCATCGTGGACTCTCTCCCTCCTCCGATGCTGTGTCTTACCAAAGAGAAAGAAAGAGGCCTGATATTGAGGGAAGAGAACCTCTTACAAATGCCACTGTTTGGCTAGAGAAGGAAAGAGTAAATCAGGAATTTGGGGATTGGGGCTACTGTTCCAGAGATCAAAGCACCATGGACACATCCCTCCCTCCTTTTTTGACCTACCAACCGGGAAGGAACAGAGGCTAGAGTGCGTTGACATCGTAGGATGATAGGTCGGTAGGAAAACAATCGACATCGAAGGAGTACGGTAGCTCGCCGAAGGAGATCTCCAACTTCCTCGTCGATCCCTTTTTCCATCTTTGACCTACGATGTAACGAGTAGAGTCCAAATATTTCGTGTTTGCATAACAAGAAGCAACGAGACATTGCACATCTGGGTGCACTTTCATCTTTGACCTACCAGGGGAGGCTAGAGTGCACTGACGTAGAGAGAGGATGAGAGGTGAGAGGAAGGAAAACAAAGGTGGTGAGATCAAACTAGCAAAGTGTCAGTGGGAGGGACGAGGAACAGGTGATAGTTGTCTGGACTATGGGTTGTGATTGAGATGTTGCCTAGTGTGCGGCTATTCTTGGTCTGATTACGTCCTGAGAAACAAGGATCTCTGTCTATTCATTCTGCGTGCTCTCTCGACGGGAAGAGAAACGAACAAACACTCGTCATCAGAGATTCACGTGAATCTGAAATCAACTGATGCAAGAGTTGCTTCAAAGCAGTGCAATCAGTGCATGAAACACGATTCAGAATACAGCTTTCAAAATTGCGTCAGATACTGTAACTGCTTCGTCCCTGATTCAGGGACCCTGATCTCCACAGTATTCCTGGATCGATAATTCTCCCTTCCTCCTCTCCTTTGGCGAACAGCGAGTGTGATTGGGGAAAAGGCAATGATCGCTTCTCTTTTTCTTCTTTCGCTCCTTTGGTCGCTAAAACGAGCGCTGCGGCCTAGTCAACACTGTTGTGGTGTGACTAACCCCCCCCCCTCGTCAGTTCGTTGTATGTACGCGTGACGCACCAAGAAGTCCGCCTCCGCGACCGTATAAAAGGACGACCAGTGGAGCCAAGCGACCGACCACCGAACCTCAGGCATACAGTAACCTACCGTAACCCCCACCCACTCTGAATTCTGCTCAATCTTGTGCTGATGCGCCGAAGCCTTATCAATTTGGAATAAGAATGTATGCGCACTTGGATCTCTGATTTTCTGTTCGCTGATTCTGCGGCGTAGAGAGACCAAAGACCACATCCCCATTATCGCCCCTGGCCATACTCCTGCTGTTCACTCTCTCCATTTCCCCTTGTCTCTCTTCCTTTCTCGTCTCGTCTCTCTTCTTCTCGCACACTCCATCGCCTTCAGATTCAATGCACGCAGCGTTAGAGGGACGCCCAGAGGGAGATTCCGACGAGCAGCGAGAGAGCAGGAAGATTCGAGAGAGATCAGAGAAGAAGAGGGCCGAGAGAGTGCTGCTAGGGGGGAGAGGTGGCGAGGGGTGCTAGTGCCCTCGGAATACCCAGCTGATACGCAGTTTCGGTACGGGGAGGACCCCTATAAAAGTCTGATGAGAGCGAAGTTAGGCCCACTCTTCATTCATTCGTCCGACGTGCCTTACTATCGTCCCCTCGCCCTTTGTTTATCAGTGCCGTTCTCCGTAGTACACGTTGTACTCCCTGCCCTTTTGAGAATGTGTGATAGTACGGTAGGAGGGTACTGTGGTGTCTCGGGTACGGTAGTTCGCTGAGTCAGATACATTTTCGGCGCTTCTTTTGGTTAGAAGGAAGGCAGCTGCATGCCCTTTTAGCTCGTCGCACCCATGCACTTTGAGAGAGCGGGGAGCAGGGAAAAGTTAGTACTTTCTCCCCTTCTCCTACACGCTGTCTCGCCGTCTCACCACAGTGACCTACCAGTAGGAGTACTGTTGTCAGGCAAGGCATCGTCTTAATGGTTACAGTATCCGGGCAACAGTAGGAACATACTACCGTAGTCACTAGGTTTTTTCCAGGTTTAGGCGCAGATGAGCTGAGAAGAACCATTCCACTGAATTTTGTAGTTGAAGTTGCTTACTTTGGTCGGCTACAATCATCGGGTGACTGTAGTGTATCTATTCAGAGTGGGGGACAGTCTCCGGTCACACGCTGTCGCTATAAACCTCAGCCACTAACCGATTAGGCTAAATAGTCGTGATAGTCGAAGTGATTCGCACGTGTCTCTTCCTTTCCCTCGTGTCAAGAGACACGATGCATTCCATTTCCATCTCTATCACGGGCGACTTTAACCTTTCGCGCCGCCGTTTTTGGCCGCGCTTATCTCCTTATCGGTCTACGATTTTCAATCTCTGCGTTACGATTCATGGAATCGCGGTGACCTGACCTCGAATCGGGCTCGTCTCCTCTCTCTAAGACCAGGGAAACAGTGAAAGATCGAAGTGCCGCCAGTGGGCTCGCGTCAACAGGCGACAGTTTGATATGAGGGGTGCCCGAAGTGTACCCTCTAGCCGAGATCATTCAGTCAGCATGCCAAAGTACACGAAATGACGCAAATTTGGCCGGAATCTGCCAGTTTTTGTTATTTTAGCAGCCGCATCTTTCTCGTTGTCAATTTTTCCAATTCGAGAGGGGGCAATCTTCTGAGGCATTTTTCGCGCCATTTTGGCTGCTATACGATGATGATTCACGTGAAAGCTTTGCTTTTGCAACGGAGAACTTTAGTCGAGTGTCCTATTCGTTGGCCATAAAACGGCAACGAATTCCTAAAGCTTATCTCTTGATTCGGAGAAGCGAAGACGTGCGATTGCGCAGGATGATTGACGCTCTCTGGATGCTTTCTAGCTTCGTCTGAAAGGCGAGAGAGTACGCAGAATGAAGAGAGTCTGACCCATGGTCTCACACTCGGATGAGGCCATGAAATTATTGGATTGTACTCGATGTTTGCCTGGGCAAAAAGTAGGCAAATGGCGTGGTCAAAACATGAGAACAATTCGCTATTTCGGATGCATCCCTAATTAGTCACAACTGTGCTATGTTTAGCTTTCGGTGGGGGGGGGGGAGGGAACAACATCCTCACTTTGGCTATTCCACGTTTCGCCTCTCATACAAAGCGAGAGAGAGAGAGTGTAGCTAGAGAAAAACATGGGGATGACTCATGCTTAGTAAGCAGACTCCAGTAAGCAAAGGGTTTCACAACGCGCGATTTCAAAATGTTGGGCAAGAGAGTGCTCCTTTAGGGAAAGAGAGAGCAGGGAAATTTTGTGGAGCTGCTACTTGGCTTTGTTGGTAGGCGCGCGCGCAAGCTCTCTTAGCACTGGTAGGTCATTAGTGGGCAAATCGATTGATGACGTCACTTCCGGTTTCGCCGATTCCATTAGATCTGTCTTTGACGAGCACAGGGGCCGAGATAGTATGCCGGGACGAGAGAGACAAACCAGACGACGCGAGTACGGTAGGAGGGAGTATACGGTAGGGGGAGAGCACAGTCGGGCACAGACCTCGCCCATTCCTCCTCCCCCTCCCCCCTCTTTCCCCCCGCTCGCCATATCACAATCACTTCGTCCTTTCCCCGCATTGACACCCCCTCCTCCTTCTCTTTCTTTCTTCTCTCCGATCCAATTCCATGCCTTGATCTACCTCTTACCGTAATCGTGATCCATTGTACTACAGTAGCACAAGCTCCTCTTCTTTCTCTTTATCCATCATTCAAATCGTCGTGATCTACCGTAATCTGTCCGATCCTTTGAACTACCGTAACCTTGTTCATTCTTTCAGTTCGACTCTACTTGGTTATCTCATTCCCCAAGCGTTCAGCGCGTCACGACAAGAGTTGCCTGTCAACTTGTCGTAGACGTTTGATTAAGTCCGTTTTCCTTCTAATCACGAATCTGCTCCAGCTAATCTGCATACCGTATCCTTACCATAACCTCTTGCAGTTTGTGACAGCGCTTCGGCTCTGAAAATCACCTCCACTGGAAAGGAAGCAGCAGTAGCGTGCGCCGTCAGGGCCGCTAGATACATCAAAGTGAGTGGTGAACTCTATAGACTATAGTTTGATCACAGTAGTTTGATCTTTGACCTTTGCAGTTCTTTGTCGATCCGGTAATCGACGAGGAAGCCCCGTTCGTTCTCGTGTTCCACGACCAAACCGTCGGCCTATCACCTTGGGTCTGAGGCGAGTTGTCTGATCTTTGATCGATAAGGATACTGTAGAATACTGTAGAACTACGGTAACCTTTTCCAGATCTCCGTCCTCAACCCGTTACACGTGAAAAAGACAAGTGAACCGTACAAAGAACTGAGAAAGGACTTCCCCCATTCGATCAAGAATATGGAACCTACCGTGATGTTCATGAGAAAGGAAGTGATCGGAGACACCAAGGTACCGTAATCTTACATACGGTAGAATTACTTGACACTGACCGAATTTTCTCAGTGAGTTGCTATTATTCATAGATCGATTACTGAATCTTATAGTATCCATGGTTACGGTATTGTAGGTCAACGTGACCGAGCAGCCTGTGGACGTACTCCCACTTGCGAGAGCCATCGCCGATGCTAAGACCCTCAAGGTTCGTTACTGATCTTTGATCTTTGATTTCTTTAGCATGTGAGTTTTGACGTCCATCTGAATGAAAAACACTTTTGTTTTGGGACGACATCCAGCAGAATAATGAGTAACCAAACAATAGTTGATCTTTGATTTCTCAGGAGAACGACGATGCCTTCATGATCATCAACCTGGACGCTCTCTACGAGCGCTTCAAGCTGTGGAGAAGAGAGCTGCCCCAGATCGAGGTGAGAGAGTGATCTTCAATCTTTTCGAATTATCATTTCACTAAAAAAAGTAAAGGTAATTGGATATTTGGAATTTTTTAAATGAGTTTCATAGACACTGTATTTTGGAAGGAATCTAGTAGCTCAGCTGGCAAGTTGAGTTCAATTCAACAAAAATTCCTATTCATGGTAAGATCAAGGAACCTTCGAAATTCGATCTCATCCCTTCTGATCCTTGATATCTACAGCCATTCTACGCCGTCAAGTGCAACACGGACGTGACGATGATCCAGGCGCTCGCCCATCTCGGCGTAGGATTCGATTGTGCGTCCCGCGAGGAAATCGACATCGTGAGTATACTGTAAATATGATTACTGTAGCCTTCCTTCACATACGTTTTTTCTGATCTCATGGTACCATAACCTTACCGTAAACCACCGTACCTTCAGGTGATGCGTATGGGCGTCTCCAACGAGCGCATCATCTACGCCAATCCGTGCAAGACCCGCTCCTTCATCAATCACGCAGAGCAGAAGGGCGTCACCATGATGACCTTCGACAACGCCGAAGAGCTTGAGAAGATCGCCAAGCACCACAAGTGCCCTGAGTAAGTTGTTGAGTACGGTACACCAGTGGGTCGGAGGGTAGTTCGCTGGGTCAACATCCTGACCTTTCCAGGCTGATTCTGAGAATCGCAGTCTCCGACCCGACCGCAACCTGCCCTCTCAACCTCAAGTTCGGAGCCGAGCCCGTCAAGGTACTCAATGGTTCAGATATTCCTATTTCCGGTTCTGCATTACATATATGGCTCAGAACGAATTCTTGATTACGGTAGATTATCGATTTCCCTTCCAGGCCGCTCCCGAGCTGCTCAAGCGTGCCGCTGAACTGGGCATCGCTGTTATCGGAGTGAGCTTCCACGTGGGATCTGGTTGCAACGACCCCTCGGCTTACCGTCTCGCTCTTTCCCACGCCAGGTACGGTAACCCACCTCCTCAATCGATCGATAAATCGTTAATCAATCAATACCTTCAGAAACCTCTTCGACATCGGACTGGCCCTGGGCCACAAGATGGAGATCGTTGACATGGGAGGTGGATTCCCCGGAGGAGAGCACCACACTCCCTTCGAGAAGGTACGGTAGACAGTCAGTTGGTGATTGGTATAGGATACTGTAACTAAATTCTTACGAGTACTATGGCCACTATGGTAGTACATAGACTATCGATTTCTCTGCAGATCGCCGCAGTCATTCGCTCTGCCGTCGGAGAGTTCTTCCCTGAGCCTGAAGTGCGCCTGATCGCCGAGCCCGGCCGGTAAGTATATTCTCCGGCTTTCGAATTCTACGGTCCCGACTTTACCGTAACCTTTCCTCGTCAGATTCTTCGCCGCTCGTCCCTTCACGCTGGTGGCGAACGTTGTCGCTCACACCGCAGTGCCCGCTGAAAAGATCACCAAGAACGGTTAGTAGCCGGCTACCGTATGCCTTCGTATACCTGACACACGACTTCGTGCTATCCTTAACTGACTCATTTGCAGCCAACGACGCAGCGGCCACTGGGCACATGTACTACATCAATGACGGCGTCTACGGCAGCTTCAACTGCATCCTCTTCGACCACGTCCATCCCGTCGGACGACCCCTCTTCGTGAGTGCAATGCGATAGATTAACAGGGATAAATTGGTTAGGATTCGTTAGATCATGAGTAATACGGTACCAAGTACACTATTTATTCATAATCACTGCAGGACCAGCCCGGCGAGCTTTACCCCTCTACCATCTGGGGACCTACTTGCGACTCGCTCGACCAGATCGAGGTACGTAAGATATTCAAATTTTTAATTTCCGTTCGGAATCTAGTGGAACATAGAAGACTTGCAGAAATTACAATTTTGTAAAATATTAAGATTATCGATTTTCCAGGACAAGAAAATGATGCGCGTGCTAGACGTCGGTGACTGGATGATCTACGAGGTACGGTAGTTTCGGAGATTGGTATCAATCGATCTATAGTCTTGCTACCGTACCCTTATAACCGCGCAATCTCAGGACATGGGCGCGTACACGTGCGCCGCCTCGACCACCTTCAACGGATTCGCGCGTCCCATCCCGATCTACGTGATCAGCGAGCGCACCTGGTACGGTACCTAATCGATTTGATAGGATTACCGTAATAGGCGAGCATCGAGAACTGATCATATTTCGCAATATTTCAGGAAGGCGCTCGGCATGTGATCTACCATTCCGCTTAACATTCTTACTACTGGGACTTGCTCACATTGTGATATTTATGGTGTTCTTGCTACTGTTCACTTTCAAGTTATTTGAGGACGGAGAATAAACAGTATTCCTGAGGCATCTTTATTCATCTTACACAATGTAATTCATACGAAAGATTAGCAGAAGACTACGAATGGGGAGAGGGAGGAATGGGGTAGTAGCTCTCCCGAGTGAGGTCACTTTCCTCCAGAGCTCGAGGAGAGGCGAGCTCGGCTCTTCGGCGCCACACGCACCGACGCTATTACATAGGTACGGTGGATTACAGTAGGCATACAGTAGATAAATTAATTTATATGAAACTACCCTACATTCAAGGTAGGTAGAGAGGTGTAAGTTGTCCAGGTTATTGGTGATGTGGTTGTACGCTGCAATAGTGTACTGTAGCTTACAACAGAACAAATATGGTAGTCAATCGATATGTACCGTACTTGCTGGCAAGATGATCGTAGCCTTGGGCCACTTGCGCTTGCTACTCTCACTGCGGGATGACTTGGCGCCTGCAAGGATATTCTCCAGAGGTACTGTGGGATACGGTATTCTGAAGGTACGGTATCTCACTCGACGGTCTGCTGACGGCCGTTGCAGTGTCGATGATGCTGCGAGCGGTGGTGACACCAGGACCTGCAAGAGTGATCTTTGATCTCTGCTCCGTAGATGAACAAGAATGCTTACTGGAGCAGCGAGAGTTGGTCCTACATATGGGGCTGCTGCTGCGTCCTCGGTGGGAGGTTGCAAAAAGGCGTATTGGTTCAATGCCCGGACACTGCATCGTCTTTTGCAGGTGCGCTTACCCTTGGAGCGGCGAGACTTGGAGCCGTTGCGGCTTCTCCTGCGGAGGCCGTCGCGCACGGCATTGAGATCAACCTTGCGCGTCTTTTCTGAAATCTCCTCTCTCATTTCCAGTAATAGCAATGCCACATGTGACTGTAATAAAGTAATTCCGGAAGCTCTCGATCTATTTTCATCCGATCAGAGCGCATTAATTCTCACCCTTGCGCGATCTGAGTCTCTGACTGCGACTCGACGATCGATCCGAACGCAGCTGTCCTGCCAAGCATACGGTAAGATACGGTAATTACCGTAGCACCGTGCGGCTACAGTAACCTCACTCGTGGAAACGTTCGAGCGGACGGATCTGGAGGGAGAGACCGGCTGGGCTGTAAAGATCAAAGATCAGGGTGGAGATCAAAGATCAATCACGTACTGGGCACGATTGATGGTCTGCAGCTTGCGACGGGCCTCCTCGTGCTCCCGAAGCGCATTCTGAGCTCGCTGCCGAGTAGCTTCGACCTCATATCGAGCATCTTCACGCCTTCTGTTCATATTGACCATCTCAGCTGAAAAAAATGGGATTTATTGGGGTAGAGTACGGTAGGCACGGGTTACGGTAGGGTTCCCACCAATTTGGAAGCACTGGCTGCAATACCCGCCAGTGGCGACAGCTCCGAAGAAGGAGCATCTGAATGTTATTGTACATTGTAAAGAATAAAATAGTATATCTTATGTGAGTAAGAATGATTAGAATAAATGAAGATACTTGTCTGTTATGCAGAGCATTTGGAGGAAAATTGTGGCAACCGGCCGAAACGAGCGAGAAAGGAAGGAATGGAGAGAGGAATTGATTGGAGGAAAAGGGGGTAACGTGCAAATTGAGAACAAATTGGTACGTGTCACAATCGAAAATAGTTTTCGTCATTTCGAAAATGTTTACTAGGTGCTCTAAGAATGTCGTATTGGTTTTTTCGAGGATGATGTCTCTACAGTATGATTTTTTCTGAATAATTTTATTCCCTTCGCGAAGAATACTACGAATGTATCGAGTGGGGGGTGAGTGAGTGGTGGCTGGAGACTCAGTCTTCGTCCTCGTCCGAGTCGGTATAGAAGATATCCCCATCTGGTTCGTCCTGGCGTCTTCTCGCAGGAGCACGAGTGCTCTTCTCTGAACCAAATCGATAATCCATGACGTGATCTGCCCAGTCTGAGCTTATACCGTATCCTGGCGACTCACTTGTCGTTCCAGTTGATGGTGTTACCGTAGGCTTCGCAGTCTTGCAGGAGGACACCGATCCTGAATCATGGAATGATTGTGTCACTTCTACAGTAATCCCTCACCACTATCAGAGCTCTTCGCTGCACCACAGTCGTAGTACGAGGTGTGAGGGTAGACGGTGCTCTTCCGGTTGTAAGCTGCAAGCGCGCATTGCAGAATCGATCGGATACGGTAGCCAATCGATAAGTGTCGTACGGTCGGCAAGACTGTTGCTATCCTTGTTCTCCTTGAACCACGTGTCTCTCTTGAACCGCTTCATGGGGGATGAGGTTGCGCCTGCGAGGATACGGTAGTCAGCAGAGGTACGGTTGAATACTGTAGCTCACTCGTTGCGGATCCACTGCGTGCCGTCATCGTATTGGGGATGCTATGAGCGGTAGATTTGGCCGAGCCTGCACAAGCAATCTTTGATCTTTGCATTCAGTCGAACGTTAGCGAACGTACTGTGGGACGCATCTGATCTGCTGTTGCTGTTGTCCCGTTCCTTCGGGTGGGAGGTGCGTGGAAACATGGTGTTTTGCTTGAAATTGGCTGCAAGAGTGTACTGTAGCATACGATAGAGTGAATACGGTAGCCAATCGATAACGAACGATCACGAATTATCTCATTCTCGTCGGCGTTTTCGTGCCCATCGTTCGGATGCATCTTGCTCTTCTGCTTACGAGACGAGTTTGTTGCAGCTGCAAGGATAGTCATCTCAGATACGGCATGTTACGAAAATTGAGGGGTACAAATCGATAGATACCGTACATTGTGGCTTCACGTTCGGCGACTTGTTCGAGCTGCGGATGGGATCGCCTGCAAGGATACGGTAGGATACTGTATTCGAAGGGATAGCTCACTGCGAGGAGGCGAGGTGAAGCTTCGGGCAGTCGAACCGTCGAAACCTGCGTAAGTGATCTTTGATCTTTGTGTTCGGGCGTGATACAGAAATGCATCATCAATCGTACTTCGACTCGAAGTGGTGCTGATATTGTTGTGGTGTTTCTTCTGATTGGCTGCAGGGTGGACGGTACTGGACTTGATCATAACTTCGCTGCGTGTAGGCGAGGGAATGCTTCCGGCTGTAATGATCTTTGATATGTGTATTCACTCGAGCTACAGAAATGAGCCAGCTACCGCACTCTTTGCGCGGCTCTTGGAGGTGTTCCGAGTATCCTTGACGGCGGCACTGACAGTGGTGCAGGGTAGCGAAGTGAGGGCTGCAAAGATCAAAGATCAGACCGGAGATCAAAGATACGATCGGAGACCAAAGATCAAGGATCATTCGCTCACCAGAGGATGCTCGGAGTGCCTCAATGGCCTTCAACTTCAGCCGGGCGGCCTCGTGGTCGCGAAGGGCTGCCTCGAGCCGCTGCGAGGCTTCTTCGAGCTCGATTTGAGCCGGCTCATACCGATCTTCGAGTGAGTCCTCCACCGCTGAATGGGCGAATTTGTTACGGTAGGATGGGAGTACGGTAGGATGGAGTGAGGGATACGTACCGGTGCGGGTGTCGTCCTCTTCGGCGGTGGAGGAAGGAGGAGAGCGAAGAGGGTGAGAGGGAGAGACCATTTCGAGAGGAGGGAAGGAGTAGGAATGAATGGAGAAGGAGGAGGAGAAGTGTGAGGAAGAGCAAGATACGTGAGAGGGGCGGATGCAAATGAGGAGCTTACAGAAAATTTGCCTATTTCTTCAGTGGGCTTTAACAATTAGAAATGGTGAACACATTTAGTAATTTATCATGTTTGAAACACATTATCTTTTACAGCTGATGTTTATTTCTTAAATACGTTCACATAAAAACCAAAATGATGTCAATCCGAAGATGCCAAGTTCTCTTCCAACATCATGCTTTGTACAGTTCTCTCCCGCTGTGAGTGCATTACAAACATGTGCAATCCTTTTTTATCTACAAAGGATTCAACCAATTCACATGAACTACATCGAATACAGTTGAATTGGCATCGAGTGTGCCAGGGAGAGGGGTTCTAGGACGGTAGATCAATCCGCTATCCGCGTCCCTCATAGACGGCTCCATAGTAGTCCGCTGCCGTCACTCGCAGAGGAGACATCGAGCGTGCAGCTGAGGATACGGTATTGGGAAACGTCACCTCTCCACACCACACGCACTCGATACGTCTCTAGTAGTGCGGCTGCTCTTCGAGATCGATCGCTCGCAACTGTGTGCTGCAAAGTGCGGAATTGTGAGCTACGTCAACAGCGACGCACAATCACACTTGGAAGACTCCCCGCGACGGCTGTGAGGCGTCTTGATGCAAGGAGGAGGGCCTGTGATATGGTAGGTCAACGATAGATAACTAATAGATAAAGTATCGTACCCATCGCCGTGTCATCATTGATCCTCTTCTTCAACGACGACGGCCGAGCGGCACGAACCGACGCTGCAAGAAGAGTACTTCAGAGTACGGTAGATCGATTGATGCATTCGAAGTTACCGTACTCGAGGGGTAGATGGTCACGGGGTGCTTCGCAGAGTTATCACTGGTCCTCTTCGTCGACGACGATTTCGGAGCGACGCGCACCGACGCTGCAAGAAGAGTACTGTAGAGTACGGTAGTCCGATCGATGCATTCGAAGCTACGGTAGTCAGCAGCGGTAGGCAGGATACGGTAGTCGGAGGATACTGTTGCTCACTCGTAGATCCGTTGCGCGCAGTCCTCATGCTATTGATGCTGCGAGCGGTGGAGCCGGCGAAGCCTGCCAAAGTGATCTTTGATCTTTGCATTCACTGTGCAACGTAGAGTATGAAGCTACAGTACTCGAGTTGCTGCTGCTGCGGGCGCTCTTGGAGGCTGCAAAGTCGAGCGTCAGTTCGACGCTCATGGACGGTATCGTGTTTTGCAGCCTTACCCGTGTGCGAGGAGCGGCTGGCGCTCTGCTGCATCGGTCGCTGCGAGCCTGAAAAGCATACTGTAGAATACTGTAGTTACAGTAGTATTGTGCGGGCTACTGTACCCCCGACAGCTATCTTCTTTCCGGAGCGAGAGACTGGCGGCGCTGCAAAGATCAACGATCAAGGCAGAGATCAAAGATCACTCGGTCACCAGCGAACGCGGCGATGATCTGCTGGCGGAAGTCCGCCAACTCCTGGCGCGCGGCTCGCGCTTCCTCACGCGCGAGACGCGCCTCTTCCCGCGCCAGACGCGCCTCTACCAGGGCCTCTCGAGCGACATCCTCCCACGAACGAGCTGCAAGAACCGGTGAATAGTCGACGGGTTACGGTAGAGAGCGATGGGGATGAATACGGTAGGAGGTCAGGACATCGGGATGAGAGATGGAGGAACGTACCGGTGTGGAGATCAGTCCTGGAGGATGAGACGAGAGAGCGAGAAGAGACTTGGCGAGGCGAAACCACAATTGCGAGTGGAGGGAAGAGGTGAGAATGAATGGAGGAAGACGAGGGAGAAGAGGGAGAGGAGGGAGAGGAGAGAGAGGAGGGAGAGGAGGGAGAGGAGAGAGAGGAGGGAGAGGAGGGAGAGGAGAGAGAGGAGGGAGAGGAGGGAGAGGAGAGAGAGGAGGGAGAGGAGGGAGAGGAGAGAGAGGAGGGAGAGGAGGGAGAGGAGAGAGAGGAGGGAGAGGAGGGAGAGGAGAGAGAGGAGGGAGAGGAGGGAGAGGAGAGAGAGGAGGGAGAGGAGGGAGAGGAGAGAGAGGAGGGAGAGGAGGGAGAGGAGAGAGAGGAGGGAGAGGAGGGAGAGGAGGGAGAGGAGGGAGAGGAGGGAGAGGAGAGAGAGGAGGGAGAGGAGAGAGAGGAGGGAGAGGAGGGAGAGGAGGGAGAGGAGGGAGAGGGAGAGAGTACGAAATTAGCATCAAAATTGGATTGTTATTGAAATGTTTATTTATTTTTTTATGATACGATTCTGTGATTAGCTGGTGTAACGTTCCCCTACAACACAGAGCAAAAATAGGTCTTTATTGCTTTACCCCACAGGGTATTTTACAGTGTCTGAAGGCGAGGGAATGTGCAAAAGGGAGAGAGTGCGGTAAACACAGACGCATGACCCTGACCCGGGAAACTTCAGTGCACAGCCGGCAATTGTGGCGTGGATTGTGCCGTGAAACTCTATCCCCATTTCCTTGTTCACAGTTGTTTTCTTGTATACAAATTTTTCAACCAGATACTGAATCTAGTCGAGGCCATACATGTTTATGGCACAAAACTTTGTCTCAATAGAAGTTCTAATTCACTCTCAGCCCTTTTGGTATTTGGTTTTTTCAAATCCTCGTGTTCTTCAATTCCTAATTGCAAGTAAACATTTTCAATATCTGTTCGTCAGATATGCTGTAAACAGAGGCATTCATGGACTGGAATCGTACGGGTCGCCCTGGCCCATGTCGTGTGCCCAACTCCTACTTTGGAGACTAATACTCGACAGTCGACTCGACTGTGCCGGTTTGAATAATCTTATCTCCATATCACATGAGTCATGCGTAACCTTTCGTTGTGGTGATGAGTACATACTACCCTCACCAATCTTTAAATAACAAAAGAGAGCCAGAATACGAAGTTCACCTCTCCATATAGGTGAAGTATAACTATGTTTTCAGGAGGAATCTTGGGTGTCGGGTTGTTTCTGTCCTTCGGCCGAAGAGCGTCTCTTCATCGGCAGCGACAGAGGACACGTCTACGTGCTAGATGTAGAGCAAGAACGGGTTGTGCAGTGCAAGTTACATCACTATTGAGCGTTTGAGAGAACCTATTATCGTTGGGTACCTCTCCCCCACATTTTCCGAAATTGAGGTAGAGGGGATTGGGACATCGCAATGAACACCAAATAGCAAACACTACTATCCATTCGATTGAAAACAGCTACAACATTGTGAATAAGCGCTCTCTTCAGCATTCCAAGCACATTCTGGCTCCGTCACTGCCATCGTTCCCGTGCCTGGGAAGAGCGACCAGCTGCTCACCCTCTCCGGCTACGATATACGGTACGTCCTCACTGTCTCATTTTGGAAAACTCCACTCTCTGGTCGGTTAGGTTGGTGATAGAACATGCAAAGCGAAAAGAGTAATTATGTGCAAAAACTTCTCAGCTCTTCATTTCGTGATACGAATTGGGGAATGAATTTCAGTTACCATTTACAGTTGCGGACAAAAGTTTAGCACCAAATTTCAAATGATAATAACTTCTTTCAAAATTGAGATAAAGACTTATGGTTTGGAGCATTCGAGAGATACATCCCAGGATATTACCGGCATATGGATGATGTGCTGAAACCTAAATGTCACGGGTTACAACATTTATTTTCCCGGAGTTCTTTCGATTTGATTTTTTTAAACCTCAGCGGAACTGAGCTATGAAGTCAAATTCATTTTGATGAGAGTACCTCCCCC
Organism: Pristionchus mayeri; assembly: GCA_036245805.1. Lineage (NCBI taxonomy): Eukaryota > Metazoa > Nematoda > Chromadorea > Rhabditida > Neodiplogasteridae > Pristionchus > Pristionchus mayeri. The sequence continues at coordinate 18,355,199 of BTRK01000006.1, forward strand.
GATGATGCGAATCCACTATCAGGAGTGTTTGGTGCTGCTCGATGAGAATCGGAAAATCGATTTTCCGAGACCTCACAAATTTCGTTTTTTGGTTATATCAACGGAACAAATTGAGCTAAATGTCAAAATTTCACAGGTATCATACTGTCGTGTTGGAACAACAACGTACCAAGTTTTATAGCGAACGGACTGAAAATTGCAAAAATCGAAAAAATTTGTTCACCAATTTTCAGCCACATGAAACCACCCAATCGGGTTCAGCGAAAAATCTGATTTCTTGTCACTTTATGCAGAAACTATTAAAGAACTACTGTGCGAAATTGCGAGATTAGGCGATTCTTTATACCCGTGTTGCATGCGAATACTCGGGGAGGGTCAGAGTGGAGTGGCTGTTCAGAAGTAGTCTGACTCAACAACCGCATTATCCGAACACGAACATTTCAAGCCAAATGACCCCAATTCAATGATAAATGTACATAACTTGGTCAAATGATGATAATATGTTGGTTTAGTGCAAATCTGGCGATGCGCTATTTTTCCTCAAACCTCATGAAAGCATTCCTTCCCCACTGACCCTCCCCGAGTATTCGCATGCAACACGGGTATAAAGAATCACCAAATCTCGCAATTTCGCGCAGTAGTTCTATTAGAGTTTCTGCATAAACTGGAAAGAAATCAGATTTTTGCTTAACCAGGTTGGGTGGTTTCATGTGTCTGAAAAATGGTGAACAAAATTTTTCGATTTTTGTAATTTTCGGTCCGTTCGCTATCAAACTTGGCACATTGTTGCTATATCACTACTGTATGATACCTGTGAAATTTTGGCCCTTTAGCTCAATTGGGTCCGAAGATATAGTCAAAAAAACAAATTTGTGAGGTCTCGGAAAATCGATATACCGATTCTCATCGAGAAGCACCAAACACGCTGGATAGTGGATTCGAATCATCGGGGGAGTTACTCTCATCAAAATAAATTTGACTTCATAGCACGGTTCGGCTGAGGTTTAAAAAAATCAAATCGAAAGAACTCCGGGAAAATAATTTGTGCAACCCGTCACATTTAGGTTTCAGCACATAATCCATATGACGATAATATCCTGGGGTGTATCTCTCGAATGCTCTAAACCGTAAGTCTTTATCTCACTTTTGAAAGAAGTTATGATCATTTGAATTTTGGTGCTAAACTTTTGTCCGCAACTGTAGTTAAAGTCCGCAATGTAGTAATTGTAGAATCTGGACGCTGCAAGAGGGTGATCGGGTCTCGACGAGTCTCTTCCGCGGTCACGAGGAATTCTTGCGAGCTGCAAGTTTCCAGCCTGATGACTCGAGTGAGCAAAGAATTTACCGAAACAATATCTAAACGTCATACATTGAGCATAGCAAGGCTACTCTACATCACATATATGTTAGAGAATATCGAGAATTTGAAACTACCGAAAATTTACGAATTTTGAGTTAACTTTCATTCTTAAAGTTACCCAACAATGACGAAATTGACCCATTATTTTTTGTCCTCCATCGAATAGCCGATGGTTGGATTAGTATAGAATGAATATACAAAAATGCTAAAAATCAATAATAGCCTCAAGGGAAAGCCGGAAATGATCCGCGCTCTCTCACTTTTGCATACTCTCTCGTGCACGCGACGGGATCAGGGTGAGATCAGGGTTTCGTCCTTGTTGGGTAACTTTAACCATCCTATCCCTCAGATATCTTCGCAACGGGCGGTCGTGACGGCTGCATCCTCTTCTGGGATCGGAGAGTGTCCATGGCCAGCCAAGTAAAAATTTATTCTTGGAATATTAAAATCCTTAGGTGATGTTTTTGTCAACTTTGACGATAGGGAACATCTAAACTGGTACTCTGAAGAAGTTGCAAAACCAGATTGAGTGATTGCAATTCTGGAGAGAAACTTGATTGATGGGAAGGCGAAATACTCCAATTGCAGCATGACTACCGTCGTCCGACCAAGGTCTACCGGAATTGTCACGTAATCACTCGAGCCAATTCCAATCACGCAAAAGGGAAAGGGCGAAGACGAACAGGTGGAGAGTCACTGTAGTCTTTGCAAGGTTCCAAATCAATGGTAAAGGATTCCTGTTGAGTTCCCTCCAGATCCAAGAGCATTACCAAAAATATTTGCAGATGGTTCGGCTGCAAACTGATATTGCATTTCCTTCCCGTCTCAGTTCAATTTTAAAATTCTTCGAAACAAATATGCTTTTAGGCCCATTCCGCACTGCGGATCTTTCGGTGCCCTCGATCACCTCGATGACCTTCCTGGATGAGCACACTCTAATCACTGCCAGCGAATCTGGAAAAAGGTTCGGAACTTGAATAAATCGGATATCAGTGAGATTGTCTTTCTCTGTTCTAGCCCAAATCTCTAATGCAGTGGTATCCGTCTGTGGGACACTCGTCGTGGGCCAGAGCGAGAGGAGAGCCGGCCACTTGCTGTATTGGAAGTGCCGTGCACTAGCTCTAGGGAAGCTGGTCAGTCTCATTATCAGATCACGAAAGTTACAAAGATACATCGAAATATCTGAGGTTCGCGGAAGGACGAAAGGCGTTCTACCATTGCAATAATGGTAAATCAAAAATACCGAATGTGTCTTTCTTTTCCAGGCGTCAGTTCGATGTGCCTCGATCGCTTCAAGTCCTCGCTCTTCGCAGTCTCCACTGACAATTGCATCCACGAGTTCCTCCCGAATTCGGGAAGAGTAGAGCCAGGTGCCACTTTCCGCTCATCTATCCTTCAGCTTATTGAAGTTCCTCCACTTGTGGATAGATGGAAATCTAACTTTGATCTCAATTGAAATGACACATTTTCAGTGCGAAGCTACGTCGGATCGAGCACTCGTTCGGATTTTCAAGTAAAAGTGCGGGAGATTAGCAGTTTTAATGGCTTAGAAAAGATTTTCGAGCGATTCTCAATTGAAAAATGAGTTGAACGGATATTTTAAGCTTCTGATTCTTCTTTTTTAACTTCTTTATTCAGATCGCTTGCTCTCCCATCTCCGATCACATTCTATGTGGCAGTGGAGACGGACGTGCACTCATGTGGGATGCTAGTATGTTGGATAAAAATTCCAATAACTCTATGATCGAATTTAATGCATGGTATAATTCTCAATATATCTTTGTCATTGCAGAAGTTCCACTCGTACTCCAATCAGCGCTTCACTGGTCCCGCATCTGTATCCCAGAAAGGTTCGAGATGATGTGACGATAGATTTCAATCTTTGCATTTTTAATATTTGACTTTCCGCTTCCCGAAAATTGGACAATTCGCCATTATCCACAACCGTAAACTCTCTCTCAACTCTCCAGGCATAAATCCCGTGTTATCGCTCGGAGGCCACAACAATAAGGTCTCCTTCGTAGGCTTCAGCGCCAACGCCAAGTTAGCTAACACTAAATGTTCATTTTTTTACGAATTGAAGTATTCTATGGAGCACCCATGAATATCTGCGTGTAAAAAAGGGGTTGTGGTATTCACAAAAAAATCATTATGCAATAAAATAAACAGTGGCGCACAGATACATGCTGACGATGGGCTACGACGAGTTTCGCATCTGGCGGCGCCATGGAATTGCGCTGGAGGTGAGCCAGTTAGAGGAATTCGACAAGTATCGTCGTCCTCCCTCACCCATAATTGTAAAAATTTAGTCCAATTTCTTTTTCATGAAATGGTTCATTTCAGGAGGGACATGAAATGAATGACGTGGCATCATTCGAGCGAGTTGAGAAACTGGAGCAACCAAGGGAAGACGAAGCCAGTCGAGTGATGGAGAGGTCAGCAAGAGATCCATCTTTCCAGTGTTTGAAAACTAGAGAGCGTATTGACATCATGCACAATGAAAACAGCGAGTTAGCCTAGTCCTGAAATATCGAACTCCCCTTCTCTCATCAGGATCTCGATCACTCCCGGACCTCGGCTCTTCCTCTCGCCAACCAAGGCTGGAATGGCTCCACTCGTGAAGAGAAAGGTATGGAAAAGCTGAAATCTACCAGTGGACAAGGGCAGAAGATGAGACTACCTGAATTTGTGTTGTTGCTCGCGCTAAGACATGAAAACTTCACTGAATCTTTGTGATATTGCAAATCTCTCAGGAGCCCTTCTCCTCTCCATGCACTTCATCGAAGCGACTCTTCGTCGATAAGGAGAACGCACATCCAGATGCAAAAGAGAAGATGATCGAAGAGGAGCGGAAGAGGAGGAAGAGGAATCCCTTCTACTATAAGTGAGATTGGAATTGGCGATACTAAAAATGCAATAAATCAAACTACGACTATTCAGATACCCGACAATGCGTCTGCCGAATCTCGTGTACGATCGACTAAAGGAAAGAAGGAAAAAGCCCGTTCCGACTGAGATTGATGAGAAGAGAAAAGAATCTAAGGTGAGGGGAGCTAGCCTAACATGAATCTATCAATGCACATGATCTTTGATCTTTATGGAAACCAAAGAAGGCTAGACAGGCACATTGTTGCAGAAGTCGGAGTCGAATCAAGAGCAGCAGTCATCTGGCAAAATCATCGACTACTTCACGTTCAATCGAAGAGAACGACCGAACAGACAATCCGTGATTGATCACTGAAATCAAAAGTTATTTGTTGATATTTTCTATTGCTCATTACAACATGTTTATCACATATTATAACGAGTTGTTGACTGCATTAATGAATTTTCGTACCAAAGATATTTATTGTTCTTATTTTCAAATCATTGATGTACAGATGATAAAGTTGTTTTCTTTTCATGGTATACACTAACGAATGGAACGAATAATTTATCGTAATTTTGGAGAATCGTTGACGGCATGAATAGGTAGATCGGTCGAAATTTTAGCGAAAAATTCTCTAAAGATATCGGCGGAAAGGTAATTTCGAAACATAGGAAGTTTTCAAATTAAAGAGCCACAGATCTTCTGTATCTGGGGTAGTACTCCTCAGAGCTGCCGCTTCCGTGGCTGATGTTCATCTCAAACCTGCGAGAGGAAGTATGATATCTGACCCATCGAACTACCGTACCACAACTGTCTCGATCTCCTTTCAGCGTGATGCTCACTGATAGTCATATCAGTCTGGAGAACCTTGATCTTCTCGTATAGATTCCCCACACCGGCCGCGTCCGCGCGAGTTTGCTGTAATTATTGTAGTTCGAAATGTCAGATTCATGATTGACTTACCCAGTATTTGTTCTTCAGATTTCTCTGTCCTTCCTTCATTTCGACAATGTGCGCGTACGCTTTCTGAACGTATTCTGTAGATTGCATTTATCGATCTACCGTACCTGAGTTTCGGGTGTTTGCCGTGCAAGGATCGCATCTACCTTCACCTTCAGTTCAGATCTGAAAAAGGGATACTGTAATTTATATTACGGCAGTTTGCGATACCTAGGCGTCCATTTATCGTCATCTAGAACGTCCAGAACACGACGGTCCGGTCCATAGACGAGGTCCTGAGGGGAAGATTACGGTAGGTAGGGTAACTATCGATTGTACAGTGGGAATTTTACCTCGAGTTCTTCGATGTACAGGGGAGAATCGGCGAGTGTTGAAGTGGAGAGAAGAGCAAGGCCGAGGGGGAAGAGAAGCATTGCGGAGTACGGTAGGATACGGTAGGCGCTTCTTCAGAGGAGGTGTTCCGAGATGGTGGATTGAGTCAAAGATATTCCCCTTATATCCTCCCGTGATAAATAATGCGTTAGTAACGCTCTGCCCAATCTTACTTCAGTGAAAGTGAAAGTTTTCTCTCGTCGTTCTTCACTTTCGCTGATTACTAACGGCCACAAAATATGGCGTAACAAAAATGGCTCTCCTCATTGTACATTTTCTTTTGTTCGTGAGATAGTAAGAGAGTGCGTAAACCGAGAATATCAATGAGACCCTGTACTGGTTGGATATCGACCAAATTCATCAATTCTCGCCTATTTATTCCAATGCCATTCAACTTCGATAAACATATCACTGAACAATGTGAAATTAGCTTGGCCAAATTTATCGTGGATTTTGTGGAATGGAGAAAACATCTCATTACATTAACCAAGTCTTCATAATTATTTTTTTGTCTCGATAAACCCCTAATGCAAGCAGTTCTTGTTCTCAATTCTCGCCAGGCTCCCCGATCCATTTATCATGAGATGGCTGTTAGTACAGAAAGATTCTTTCGTGATGCTCTTCCTCTCTTCCCTTCAAAGCACCTCCGTCTTCAGCAACTCCACATTTGTCGGCTGGTACACGGACACCTGAGATCAAATATCAAAGATCAAGAAACAAAGATCAAGGCCACCGCTCACCTCGCTCTTCACAGATGCAGGTTGCATGACTGACTCGGAGGAAGGAGGAGCCTAGAACGGATAGATATTTCCTGTGCACAAATATTTTGAAGTGCTCTCAGCCTATTGGACCCCTAAAGCGAACTCGAAATTCAACTGACTTTGGATGAGAGTCTGGGTGAGAAACCTTCGTGGTCGCCCTTCGACTCGGATGTAGAGGGCTGGTGACTCCTGGAAAGTTCAAACATTAACAACCATGACAGAAGAGAGATCAAAGATCAAAGGCCTCTCAAGCCGAGGACAAAGATCAATCTTGATACTCACGATTCATCTTTCTTGCCTCCCTCAAAATGCACGATTATTATTAATATTAAAAACATTTTAAATCACCTTCTTTGTATTTCCTCCCACCAATTTTTTCTTGTTCTTCGAGGAATTATTGCGGCGACGACTGCGAAAGAGTAAGAACTGGAATATACTTAATTAATTAACTTTAATTAATTAATTAATTACCCCTGCAATGATCACGAAGATAAGCACAACGAGGATGGCTCCGCCCCCGATCCACATCCACTTGCTGCTGGCTGAAGTTCATGGAAGTCGACGGGAGGAATGAGTGTGCAGATAAAATATTCTTCCAATTTCATGTAATGGATTCTCAGAACTATCGCAAACAGACTACGCTATTCAAACCCCGTCTTCTCAAGTCCGATATAAGTCGGATAACTCACTGATTGCCTCCTTTTTCTCGCCGACATTCGCATCGGCTCTCCACTTCGTTGAGGATGGCTTCGTAGACGTAGAATGAGGGAGCGGCGTTGCAGCTGATGTAGAAGGTGCAGTAGGAGTAGTAGTTGCAGCAGCCGGAGCAGTGGTCTTGCGCGATGCCGGGGGAGCGACCGGTGCACGAGTAGTAACTGCAATTAAAATTGGTGTAAAATGAAGCAAGTGGAAACTCACTCGTGCCGGGTTTCTGGCAGATGACGTATGCGCGGTTCTTCCCCACTATTTCGATCTTGTCGCCACTCATCTCGAACTGCCATTGGGCCGCAGCGCAGTAGGCGTCAGTGACGGGCAGCCATTGAGAAGAGAAAGTGGAAAGGAAACTGAAAAATTTCATGCACCTCAAATTTCCGGAACTTAAGGGGATCTGGGGTGATTTTTCTCGAAATATAAGAAAAAGAGTGCAGTTTTGTATATCGGCAAAGAACTAGACAAACTGCAGTTGAAAGAGCGGTTTGCAGCTAACTGAGCGAGTGGTGACGAGGGGCTGAATTTAAATATTTTTTTGTTAATTATGCATTATTGTAACCTCATCACAGTTTGTTCCCTTGTAGCACGCATCGCGAATGTTGATCACGTCGCAGGGCACTACAAAAAAATAAATAAAAAATTGAGGTTCTTCTACAGATGGCGAGATTTACACGTGCTTCCGTATCTATTTTCAAAATTCACTTTGAAATGTGAGAATGAAGTTAGAAATGAAATTGGAAGCCACAGGTAATGTACGAGTCCTCGCGAAAAAAACCCACGTTTCGCAGTGGCCTGAATCCAGAGAGTATTCGCCGCGAAGGACCTTCGACGACCGAATACGGTTAAGGCGACGCTTTTTCCCACGTCAGTCGAAGCGTTCACTGAAATGCAAGGGTTTCTGTAGGCATCGAATCTGTCCTTCATCTAATTAATGCGAGAGCAGCAGCGCGGAGGCTGCATTATCCCGACAATGCGCTTCTCACTGCATCCGACATTAGTCTTGACCTGTGTGCCATTGTCCTCGGCTCGATCCGTAGACCATCTTCGTCTCCGCATAAGGGAAGGAAAACAGTGCGCCCGCGATATCCGACTCGAACGATATTTGGAGTGTGGATGCAGAGTCGGGTCTGCGAGAATACGATTGAGTACACAAATCAATTATTGGGGTGTCCGGAAAGTTCGTATAATTTTTTGTTTTTATTTTTTATTCAATGCTTTACAATTATCAGTGACCAATGTGTGCCCCCTTCTTTCTCACTACCTCCCTCCAGCGATTGGGCAGGGTCTCGATTCCTATCTTCCAGAATACGGGTTTCTTCGAGACCGCCCAGTTCACGAAAGCCCTCACAACTTCATCTCGATTCTTGAACTTCTTTCCTTTGCAGAAGTCAGAGAGAGAGCGGAAGCAGTGGTAGTCGCATGGGGAGAGATCCGGGGAATACGGTGGATGGGGAATCCTCTCGATCTTCAGCTCGTCGATTTTCTTCTGGGTCATCATCGCTCGATGTGGGCGAGCATTGTCCATCAGAAGAAGAATTTTGCCCTGGTTCAGGAGTCTGGGAGGAACTCTGATCGCGACATCTTCCAGTTGTTCAGAGAAGAGGTCGGCATTGATGCTGGTGCCAGGGGCGAGGATCTCCCAGTAGATGGGACCGAGCACTGAGAAGAAGAAGCAGAGGAGTTCCTTCTTTCCGTGCTCTTCCTTCTTCGGGACGGGCGTGGGCTTCTCATCTGCATCCACCCATTGCAGTCTCCTCGCATGGTTATCGTACGTGATCCACTTCTCATTTGTAGCGATGATGGAATTGACCCATCGAAGATTGGATCTACGATGGAGTATTTCCCGACAGACTTGAACACGATTTTTCAGCTGTTCGGGGGAGAGGTCATGGGGAATCACTTGTGGGAGTTTCGGCTTCTTCCCAGATCGATGGAGGATATCGGACACCGTTGATCTCGGAGTACCAGTATCCTTCTTCAACTCACGCACACTGGCCATGGGCTTGCGCTTCAGTGTGCGGAGAACGAGAGGCTGATCGAGGGAGGGAGGGCGTCCAGAGCGGGGTTGATCATCGAGACCAAACTCCCCTTTCTTGAAGCGGGAGAACCACTTATAGCAGAAGGGTATGGAGGGGGCGTCAGCTCCTTCCGACTGGGCCAGGGCAGAGTGGGCCTCCTTCACGGATCGGCCAAGACGGTAGTAATGAAGTAAAACTGCTCGGAGGTAGAGATGGGAGTCCATCACATGAATCAATGTAGCAACTAGGAGACTGATTAAATCCTCTCACTACTCAACGTCAGAATGATGCAATACATTGTTGACAAACAGATTGCGCAATCACTGCATTTGATCGCGAACTGACTTTTTTCCGAAGCATTATACGAACTTTCCGGACACCCCAATACATACATATTTTTTTATTTTTTAAAATTTTCAATGCATTTCGGTTCATTTCAATCATCCAACCAATCAGTGTTCTCGAGGCAAAACCATTATTTAGTGTTGCTAAATATGACGAAGATTTGCAAAACATGCTGCGTGCTAGTGTCTCAGGGACATCGAATTGCACACTACTCACACGATCTGCACGAAGGAGAGGGAAACGTTTAATTTGGCTCTCGTGCAGTCTGAGATCATCGTGGCCGCTATATGCTCGTTCAACCCAACTGGAAAAGGATCATTTGTTGGAACAACACAATGGACCCGAGAGGGTGTCGACATTGGTACCGAATTGGGCACTACTGCAGAAGCCTGTAACGCGGACCCGATAGGTGTAAGGCAGTTGTTGTTAGAATGCTTTTAGGCATACGTTTAGGCTTAGCTTAGGCATTCTAACACATTTAGTGATATTCTTAATCAATCAATTTATCTTATCAGGCGGAAACGCTCAGAAGATGATAGGTCGGTAGTCTTCATAAGTTGCACTCCACCAATGGCTGCCAATAGCTCGGGATAGGTCGTCTCTCCATCGCGCGCGAGGCTTTCCGGGGGGACGAGTCCTATTGAATGGAGTCCAGACAGTTGTCGCACGGCTCCACTGTTCCACTCCCATTCTTCTGATCTTGAGGGCCCAGCGCGCTTTTCGTTTCAATCCTTCCTCATTCCAGTCTCTCAGCTTGGTAATCCCTCTCACGCGGTCATTCCTCCATCTGTCCCTCAGCGTGACTCCAAGCATCTTTCTTTCCATCTTCCTCTGGGTGACTCGCAGCCTCTCCTTCTCGCTAGATCTCAGAGCCCATACTTCACACCCATAGAGAACTGTAGCCGTGATGCAGCTCTCGAAGACTCTCCTCCTGATCTTGATGGACAGAATTCGAGAAGATAGGAGGTGCGAGAGCTTACTCCAGGCCAGCCACCCTAATCGAATCCGGTGTTCTATTTCGTCGGAATGATCCAAGGGAAGAGCTATTCTTCCTCCGAGATAGGTGGCGCTATCGACGAATTCGAATCGCAGATTGCCGATGATTATTGGATTGCGGGTAGAGGTGCAGGAGGTGAGGAGGTTGGTCTTGCTTGCATTCACTTCGAGACCAACTCGGCTGCACGCGTCCATCAGCTTCTTCAGCATTCGTTCCAGCTCGGGTCGAGATTTGGCAACGAGAGCCACGTCATCGGCATACTCCAAGTGGCAAAGGTTCCTTCCGTCGATTCTAATTCCATCTGACTCCCAGTCAATGTTGTCCATGGCTGATCGTAGCACTGCGTTGAAGAGACGAGGGGAGAGGGTATCCCCTTGGCGGACTCCTCGACGCACAGTCACAGGAACGAGCTCCTCATTAACTCGAATGAGTGTAGAGGAGGACTCGTAGAGACGGCGCAACATGTGGACGAGGGAGGGATGGGCTCCGAACGAGAAGAGGGCTTGCCAGCAGGCATTCCACTCCACACAGTCGAACGCCTTCTTGAAGTCGACGAACGCCAAGTAGATTGGGATACCGTACTCGGAGGTTCTTTCAGCGACCTGCTTGATGGCATGCAGGTTGTCGAGAGTACTGTAGCCGCGCCGGAAGCCGGTTTGGGTCGAGGACTCTGTTTCTTCAAGCACAGTTTCGAGTCTCTGAAGAATGACTTTGGTCATTGTCTTCAGGGAAACGGTGAGGAGGGAGATGGGACGGAAGTTCCCAATGTTGGTAGGGTCTCCTTTCTTGTGCAGAAGAGTGACAATTGCTTCGGTCTGGTCGCTTGGAACAGCCTCTCCATCTACCAGATAGTTGAGTAGATCAGCGATAACGGGAGCAAGGTGGTTTCGAGAGTGGTATAGCATATCAGGGAGAATGCCATCCGAACCGGGTGAGTGACCACACTTGAGTTGGGACATCGCTTTGCTGACCTCATCGGGTAGGAAGGGAGGAAGGGGATCCAGAGGCTGAGGAGGGACTGGGAGTGGACACGGAACTGCAGGGGTGTAGAGACCGTCAAAGAAGCTCTGGACCACAGTCTTGGTAGCTGCTTGAGAGAGAGCACCAGTTACAGGGTGGGGAACTAGAAGGCGCTTCTTTGAGGTTTGCAGACTCAGCATGCTCTTCACGATGCTCCTTCCCATGGTTGCTGCTTGCCGTGCTTGCGCCTCCTTTCGCTTCCTGATGTCATCGACGAAACTCGTCCGGGCAGCTTTGCAGGCAGCTGAGTAGGCGACAGCTTGTTGGGAGTTGGATTGCAATTCATGGCGCATCGCTAGGAGCTTCCGCGTTCCACTCGAGATCCAAGAAGGGGATTGGCGCTTCCTCCAGCAGTTCGTTGCCGCGGTCTCCGTGAAAGCCTTTACCGTAGTATAGGCGTCGGCGGCAGAACTGGGGCGGGCAAGGGACAGTGACGCGAGAAGGTTTGCGTTGACAGTAAAAGCGGTTCGATCGAAATCTAGCCGCTCCCTGCATCTTTTCTGCCTCTCCCTGCCAGGGAGGGAGAGGCACATCCGAACAAGGCGATGGTCGGAGTCAAACTCAAACCGACCAACGACTCCACAGTTGACTACTCTCGCTGTGGCGGGCGCTGCAACGTAGTCAATTTGGTGGAATGCGGAGCCGTTTGGGGATCGCCAGGTCCAGATTCGACCGTGCCGTCTCTTGGGGAACGTGTTCAGGATGCGCAGTCTGTTCCTCACGCAGAGCTCAGTGAAGCAGCGTCCGCGTGAGTTCGGTGTGGGAGAGGCAAAGTTACCGACAAATCTTTCATTGCCAGGTTCCCTCGCCACTCGACAGTTGAAGTCACCAACCAGAACTGGCATATGGCCTTTTGGGGCACTCCGCAGGGCGGTCTCAACCTGGTCTAGGAAGTCTTCATACGCGTCGTCATCGTAGGAAGACGTAGGGGCGTAAGCGCAGACCAGGAAGAGCCGTAGGTCGGGAAGGAGCAGAGTGGCCAAACGAGGGGAGAGGCCATTGAACACAGCTCCGCGCGCGAGTTGCGGTCGAAGCAAAAATGCCACGCCATGGGAAGCAGTGGGCCCGCCCGAGTGGTAGACTACAGTGCCTGAGGATGTAAGATTGAACGAGGCACAACCCACAATCCTGGCTTCCTGCACTGCAACCACGTCCCACTTGATCTTGTCGAGGGCGAGTTCCATCTCCGACTGCTTCTCCCTTGGGCCGAGCGTCCTGGCGTTGATGGTGCCGATGTAGAAGTGGCGACCCATCGTGGCGGCGTACAACTCCCGCGTGCCAACGCGTCTGGGAGAGGGATCCGGGCGGGCGGAACCGGAGACGGAGAGACGAAATCGCACTCAACCGCTCGCCACACACTTGAGAACCCAGAAATCAATTCTCAGAAATCAGAATTCTTAGGGATCTGGAAGACTCTAGGTTGAACGCATCTACCAGGGCTCTATCCCCGGCACACCAATCGGGACCGCATTCCAGGCTTCTGCAGTAGTGCCCCGAATTGAACCAACAGGTACCTCCTACCTTTGGTCACATGCTTTGTGGGGGTCTTGTGGCAAGTGATGAAGTAGAAGCACGTCTGTAACACAATTTTTTAACAATCAATAATAGTGCTACGCTATTCAAACCCCGTCTTCTCAAGTCCGATATAAGTCGGATAACTCACTGATTGCCTCCTTTTTCTCGCCGACATTCGCATCGGCTCTCCACTTCGTTGAGGATGGCTTCGTAGACGTAGAATGAGGGAGCGGCGTTGCAGCTGATGTAGAAGGTGCAGTAGGAGTAGTAGTTGCAGCAGCCGGAGCAGTGGTCTTGCGCGATGCCGGGGGAGCGACCGGTGCACGAGTAGTAACTGCAATTAAAATTGGTGTAAAATGAAGCAAGTGGAAACTCACTCGTGCCGGGTTTCTGGCAGATGACGTATGCGCGGTTCTTCCCCACTATTTCGATCTTGTCGCCACTCATCTCGAACTGCCATTGGGCCGCAGCGCAGTAGGCGTCAGTGACGGGCAGCCATTGAGAAGAGAAAGTGGAAAGGAAACTGAAAAATTTCATGCACCTCAAATTTCCGGAACTTAAGGGGATCTGGGGTGATTTTTCTCGAAATATAAGAAAAAGAGTGCAGTTTTGTATATCGGCAAAGAACTAGACAAACTGCAGTTGAAAGAGCGGTTTGCAGCTAACTGAGCGAGTGGTGACGAGGGGCTGAATTTAAATATTTTTTTGTTAATTATGCATTATTGTAACCTCATCACAGTTTGTTCCCTTGTAGCACGCATCGCGAATGTTGATCACGTCGCAGGGCACTACAAAAAAATAAATAAAAAATTGAGGTTCTTCTACAGATGGCGAGATTGTAGCCGTGATGCAGCTCTCGAAGACTCTCCTCCTGATCTTGATGGACAGAATTCGAGAAGATAGGAGGTGCGAGAGCTTACTCCAGGCCAGCCACCCTAATCGAATCCGGTGTTCTATTTCGTCGGAATGATCCAAGGGAAGAGCTATTCTTCCTCCGAGATAGGTGGCGCTATCGACGAATTCGAATCGCAGATTGCCGATGATTATTGGATTGCGGGTAGAGGTGCAGGAGGTGAGGAGGTTGGTCTTGCTTGCATTCACTTCGAGACCAACTCGGCTGCACGCGTCCATCAGCTTCTTCAGCATTCGTTCCAGCTCGGGTCGAGATTTGGCAACGAGAGCCACGTCATCGGCATACTCCAAGTGGCAAAGGTTCCTTCCGTCGATTCTAATTCCATCTGACTCCCAGTCAATGTTGTCCATGGCTGATCGTAGCACTGCGTTGAAGAGACGAGGGGAGAGGGTATCCCCTTGGCGGACTCCTCGACGCACAGTCACAGGAACGAGCTCCTCATTAACTCGAATGAGTGTAGAGGAGGACTCGTAGAGACGGCGCAACATGTGGACGAGGGAGGGATGGGCTCCGAACGAGAAGAGGGCTTGCCAGCAGGCATTCCACTCCACACAGTCGAACGCCTTCTTGAAGTCGACGAACGCCAAGTAGATTGGGATACCGTACTCGGAGGTTCTTTCAGCGACCTGCTTGATGGCATGCAGGTTGTCGAGAGTACTGTAGCCGCGCCGGAAGCCGGTTTGGGTCGAGGACTCTGTTTCTTCAAGCACAGTTTCGAGTCTCTGAAGAATGACTTTGGTCATTGTCTTCAGGGAAACGGTGAGGAGGGAGATGGGACGGAAGTTCCCAATGTTGGTAGGGTCTCCTTTCTTGTGCAGAAGAGTGACAATTGCTTCGGTCTGGTCGCTTGGAACAGCCTCTCCATCTACCAGATAGTTGAGTAGATCAGCGATAACGGGAGCAAGGTGGTTTCGAGAGTGGTATAGCATATCAGGGAGAATGCCATCCGAACCGGGTGAGTGACCACACTTGAGTTGGGACATCGCTTTGCTGACCTCATCGGGTAGGAAGGGAGGAAGGGGATCCAGAGGCTGAGGAGGGACTGGGAGTGGACACGGAACTGCAGGGGTGTAGAGACCGTCAAAGAAGCTCTGGACCACAGTCTTGGTAGCTGCTTGAGAGAGAGCACCAGTTACAGGGTGGGGAACTAGAAGGCGCTTCTTTGAGGTTTGCAGACTCAGCATGCTCTTCACGATGCTCCTTCCCATGGTTGCTGCTTGCCGTGCTTGCGCCTCCTTTCGCTTCCTGATGTCATCGACGAAACTCGTCCGGGCAGCTTTGCAGGCAGCTGAGTAGGCGACAGCTTGTTGGGAGTTGGATTGCAATTCATGGCGCATCGCTAGGAGCTTCCGCGTTCCACTCGAGATCCAAGAAGGGGATTGGCGCTTCCTCCAGCAGTTCGTTGCCGCGGTCTCCGTGAAAGCCTTTACCGTAGTATAGGCGTCGGCGGCAGAACTGGGGCGGGCAAGGGACAGTGACGCGAGAAGGTTTGCGTTGACAGTAAAAGCGGTTCGATCGAAATCTAGCCGCTCCCTGCATCTTTTCTGCCTCTCCCTGCCAGGGAGGGAGAGGCACATCCGAACAAGGCGATGGTCGGAGTCAAACTCAAACCGACCAACGACTCCACAGTTGACTACTCTCGCTGTGGCGGGCGCTGCAACGTAGTCAATTTGGTGGAATGCGGAGCCGTTTGGGGATCGCCAGGTCCAGATTCGACCGTGCCGTCTCTTGGGGAACGTGTTCAGGATGCGCAGTCTGTTCCTCACGCAGAGCTCAGTGAAGCAGCGTCCGCGTGAGTTCGGTGTGGGAGAGGCAAAGTTACCGACAAATCTTTCATTGCCAGGTTCCCTCGCCACTCGACAGTTGAAGTCACCAACCAGAACTGGCATATGGCCTTTTGGGGCACTCCGCAGGGCGGTCTCAACCTGGTCTAGGAAGTCTTCATACGCGTCGTCATCGTAGGAAGACGTAGGGGCGTAAGCGCAGACCAGGAAGAGCCGTAGGTCGGGAAGGAGCAGAGTGGCCAAACGAGGGGAGAGGCCATTGAACACAGCTCCGCGCGCGAGTTGCGGTCGAAGCAAAAATGCCACGCCATGGGAAGCAGTGGGCCCGCCCGAGTGGTAGACTACAGTGCCTGAGGATGTAAGATTGAACGAGGCACAACCCACAATCCTGGCTTCCTGCACTGCAACCACGTCCCACTTGATCTTGTCGAGGGCGAGTTCCATCTCCGACTGCTTCTCCCTTGGGCCGAGCGTCCTGGCGTTGATGGTGCCGATGTAGAAGTGGCGACCCATCGTGGCGGCGTACAACTCCCGCGTGCCAACGCGTCTGGGAGAGGGATCCGGGCGGGCGGAACCGGAGACGGAGGCTCCGCCCCCGATCCACATCCACTTGCTGCTGGCTGAAGTTCATGGAAGTCGACGGGAGGAATGAGTGTGCAGATAAAATATTCTTCCAATTTCATGTAATGGATTCTCAGAACTATCGCAAACAGACTACGCTATTCAAACCCCGTCTTCTCAAGTCCGATATAAGTCGGATAACTCACTGATTGCCTCCTTTTTCTCGCCGACATTCGCATCGGCTCTCCACTTCGTTGAGGATGGCTTCGTAGACGTAGAATGAGGGAGCGGCGTTGCAGCTGATGTAGAAGGTGCAGTAGGAGTAGTAGTTGCAGCAGCCGGAGCAGTGGTCTTGCGCGATGCCGGGGGAGCGACCGGTGCACGAGTAGTAACTGCAATTAAAATTGGTGTAAAATGAAGCAAGTGGAAACTCACTCGTGCCGGGTTTCTGGCAGATGACGTATGCGCGGTTCTTCCCCACTATTTCGATCTTGTCGCCACTCATCTCGAACTGCCATTGGGCCGCAGCGCAGTAGGCGTCAGTGACGGGCAGCCATTGAGAAGAGAAAGTGGAAAGGAAACTGAAAAATTTCATGCACCTCAAATTTCCGGAACTTAAGGGGATCTGGGGTGATTTTTCTCGAAATATAAGAAAAAGAGTGCAGTTTTGTATATCGGCAAAGAACTAGACAAACTGCAGTTGAAAGAGCGGTTTGCAGCTAACTGAGCGAGTGGTGACGAGGGGCTGAATTTAAATATTTTTTTGTTAATTATGCATTATTGTAACCTCATCACAGTTTGTTCCCTTGTAGCACGCATCGCGAATGTTGATCACGTCGCAGGGCACTACAAAAAAATAAATAAAAAATTGAGGTTCTTCTACAGATGGCGAGATTTACACGTGCTTCCGTATCTATTTTCAAAATTCACTTTGAAATGTGAGAATGAAGTTAGAAATGAAATTGGAAGCCACAGGTAATGTACGAGTCCTCGCGAAAAAAACCCACGTTTCGCAGTGGCCTGAATCCAGAGAGTATTCGCCGCGAAGGACCTTCGACGACCGAATACGGTTAAGGCGACGCTTTTTCCCACGTCAGTCGAAGCGTTCACTGAAATGCAAGGGTTTCTGTAGGCATCGAATCTGTCCTTCATCTAATTAATGCGAGAGCAGCAGCGCGGAGGCTGCATTATCCCGACAATGCGCTTCTCACTGCATCCGACATTAGTCTTGACCTGTGTGCCATTGTCCTCGGCTCGATCCGTAGACCATCTTCGTCTCCGCATAAGGGAAGGAAAACAGTGCGCCCGCGATATCCGACTCGAACGATATTTGGAGTGTGGATGCAGAGTCGGGTCTGCGAGAATACGATTGAGTACACAAATCAATTATTGGGGTGTCCGGAAAGTTCGTATAATTTTTTGTTTTTATTTTTTATTCAATGCTTTACAATTATCAGTGACCAATGTGTGCCCCCTTCTTTCTCACTACCTCCCTCCAGCGATTGGGCAGGGTCTCGATTCCTATCTTCCAGAATACGGGTTTCTTCGAGACCGCCCAGTTCACGAAAGCCCTCACAACTTCATCTCGATTCTTGAACTTCTTTCCTTTGCAGAAGTCAGAGAGAGAGCGGAAGCAGTGGTAGTCGCATGGGGAGAGATCCGGGGAATACGGTGGATGGGGAATCCTCTCGATCTTCAGCTCGTCGATTTTCTTCTGGGTCATCATCGCTCGATGTGGGCGAGCATTGTCCATCAGAAGAAGAATTTTGCCCTGGTTCAGGAGTCTGGGAGGAACTCTGATCGCGACATCTTCCAGTTGTTCAGAGAAGAGGTCGGCATTGATGCTGGTGCCAGGGGCGAGGATCTCCCAGTAGATGGGACCGAGCACTGAGAAGAAGAAGCAGAGGAGTTCCTTCTTTCCGTGCTCTTCCTTCTTCGGGACGGGCGTGGGCTTCTCATCTGCATCCACCCATTGCAGTCTCCTCGCATGGTTATCGTACGTGATCCACTTCTCATTTGTAGCGATGATGGAATTGACCCATCGAAGATTGGATCTACGATGGAGTATTTCCCGACAGACTTGAACACGATTTTTCAGCTGTTCGGGGGAGAGGTCATGGGGAATCACTTGTGGGAGTTTCGGCTTCTTCCCAGATCGATGGAGGATATCGGACACCGTTGATCTCGGAGTACCAGTATCCTTCTTCAACTCACGCACACTGGCCATGGGCTTGCGCTTCAGTGTGCGGAGAACGAGAGGCTGATCGAGGGAGGGAGGGCGTCCAGAGCGGGGTTGATCATCGAGACCAAACTCCCCTTTCTTGAAGCGGGAGAACCACTTATAGCAGAAGGGTATGGAGGGGGCGTCAGCTCCTTCCGACTGGGCCAGGGCAGAGTGGGCCTCCTTCACGGATCGGCCAAGACGGTAGTAATGAAGTAAAACTGCTCGGAGGTAGAGATGGGAGTCCATCACATGAATCAATGTAGCAACTAGGAGACTGATTAAATCCTCTCACTACTCAACGTCAGAATGATGCAATACATTGTTGACAAACAGATTGCGCAATCACTGCATTTGATCGCGAACTGACTTTTTTCCGAAGCATTATACGAACTTTCCGGACACCCCAATACATACATATTTTTTTATTTTTTAAAATTTTCAATGCATTTCGGTTCATTTCAATCATCCAACCAATCAGTGTTCTCGAGGCAAAACCATTATTTAGTGTTGCTAAATATGACGAAGATTTGCAAAACATGCTGCGTGCTAGTGTCTCAGGGACATCGAATTGCACACTACTCACACGATCTGCACGAAGGAGAGGGAAACGTTTAATTTGGCTCTCGTGCAGTCTGAGATCATCGTGGCCGCTATATGCTCGTTCAACCCAACTGGAAAAGGATCATTTGTTGGAACAACACAATGGACCCGAGAGGGTGTCGACATTGGTACCGAATTGGGCACTACTGCAGAAGCCTGTAACGCGGACCCGATAGGTGTAAGGCAGTTGTTGTTAGAATGCTTTTAGGCATACGTTTAGGCTTAGCTTAGGCATTCTAACACATTTAGTGATATTCTTAATCAATCAATTTATCTTATCAGGCGGAAACGCTCAGAAGATGATAGGTCGGTAGTCTTCATAAGTTGCACTCCACCAATGGCTGCCAATAGCTCGGGATAGGTCGTCTCTCCATCGCGCGCGAGGCTTTCCGGGGGGACGAGTCCTATTGAATGGAGTCCAGACAGTTGTCGCACGGCTCCACTGTTCCACTCCCATTCTTCTGATCTTGAGGGCCCAGCGCGCTTTTCGTTTCAATCCTTCCTCATTCCAGTCTCTCAGCTTGGTAATCCCTCTCACGCGGTCATTCCTCCATCTGTCCCTCAGCGTGACTCCAAGCATCTTTCTTTCCATCTTCCTCTGGGTGACTCGCAGCCTCTCCTTCTCGCTAGATCTCAGAGCCCATACTTCACACCCATAGAGAACTGTAGCCGTGATGCAGCTCTCGAAGACTCTCCTCCTGATCTTGATGGACAGAATTCGAGAAGATAGGAGGTGCGAGAGCTTACTCCAGGCCAGCCACCCTAATCGAATCCGGTGTTCTATTTCGTCGGAATGATCCAAGGGAAGAGCTATTCTTCCTCCGAGATAGGTGGCGCTATCGACGAATTCGAATCGCAGATTGCCGATGATTATTGGATTGCGGGTAGAGGTGCAGGAGGTGAGGAGGTTGGTCTTGCTTGCATTCACTTCGAGACCAACTCGGCTGCACGCGTCCATCAGCTTCTTCAGCATTCGTTCCAGCTCGGGTCGAGATTTGGCAACGAGAGCCACGTCATCGGCATACTCCAAGTGGCAAAGGTTCCTTCCGTCGATTCTAATTCCATCTGACTCCCAGTCAATGTTGTCCATGGCTGATCGTAGCACTGCGTTGAAGAGACGAGGGGAGAGGGTATCCCCTTGGCGGACTCCTCGACGCACAGTCACAGGAACGAGCTCCTCATTAACTCGAATGAGTGTAGAGGAGGACTCGTAGAGACGGCGCAACATGTGGACGAGGGAGGGATGGGCTCCGAACGAGAAGAGGGCTTGCCAGCAGGCATTCCACTCCACACAGTCGAACGCCTTCTTGAAGTCGACGAACGCCAAGTAGATTGGGATACCGTACTCGGAGGTTCTTTCAGCGACCTGCTTGATGGCATGCAGGTTGTCGAGAGTACTGTAGCCGCGCCGGAAGCCGGTTTGGGTCGAGGACTCTGTTTCTTCAAGCACAGTTTCGAGTCTCTGAAGAATGACTTTGGTCATTGTCTTCAGGGAAACGGTGAGGAGGGAGATGGGACGGAAGTTCCCAATGTTGGTAGGGTCTCCTTTCTTGTGCAGAAGAGTGACAATTGCTTCGGTCTGGTCGCTTGGAACAGCCTCTCCATCTACCAGATAGTTGAGTAGATCAGCGATAACGGGAGCAAGGTGGTTTCGAGAGTGGTATAGCATATCAGGGAGAATGCCATCCGAACCGGGTGAGTGACCACACTTGAGTTGGGACATCGCTTTGCTGACCTCATCGGGTAGGAAGGGAGGAAGGGGATCCAGAGGCTGAGGAGGGACTGGGAGTGGACACGGAACTGCAGGGGTGTAGAGACCGTCAAAGAAGCTCTGGACCACAGTCTTGGTAGCTGCTTGAGAGAGAGCACCAGTTACAGGGTGGGGAACTAGAAGGCGCTTCTTTGAGGTTTGCAGACTCAGCATGCTCTTCACGATGCTCCTTCCCATGGTTGCTGCTTGCCGTGCTTGCGCCTCCTTTCGCTTCCTGATGTCATCGACGAAACTCGTCCGGGCAGCTTTGCAGGCAGCTGAGTAGGCGACAGCTTGTTGGGAGTTGGATTGCAATTCATGGCGCATCGCTAGGAGCTTCCGCGTTCCACTCGAGATCCAAGAAGGGGATTGGCGCTTCCTCCAGCAGTTCGTTGCCGCGGTCTCCGTGAAAGCCTTTACCGTAGTATAGGCGTCGGCGGCAGAACTGGGGCGGGCAAGGGACAGTGACGCGAGAAGGTTTGCGTTGACAGTAAAAGCGGTTCGATCGAAATCTAGCCGCTCCCTGCATCTTTTCTGCCTCTCCCTGCCAGGGAGGGAGAGGCACATCCGAACAAGGCGATGGTCGGAGTCAAACTCAAACCGACCAACGACTCCACAGTTGACTACTCTCGCTGTGGCGGGCGCTGCAACGTAGTCAATTTGGTGGAATGCGGAGCCGTTTGGGGATCGCCAGGTCCAGATTCGACCGTGCCGTCTCTTGGGGAACGTGTTCAGGATGCGCAGTCTGTTCCTCACGCAGAGCTCAGTGAAGCAGCGTCCGCGTGAGTTCGGTGTGGGAGAGGCAAAGTTACCGACAAATCTTTCATTGCCAGGTTCCCTCGCCACTCGACAGTTGAAGTCACCAACCAGAACTGGCATATGGCCTTTTGGGGCACTCCGCAGGGCGGTCTCAACCTGGTCTAGGAAGTCTTCATACGCGTCGTCATCGTAGGAAGACGTAGGGGCGTAAGCGCAGACCAGGAAGAGCCGTAGGTCGGGAAGGAGCAGAGTGGCCAAACGAGGGGAGAGGCCATTGAACACAGCTCCGCGCGCGAGTTGCGGTCGAAGCAAAAATGCCACGCCATGGGAAGCAGTGGGCCCGCCCGAGTGGTAGACTACAGTGCCTGAGGATGTAAGATTGAACGAGGCACAACCCACAATCCTGGCTTCCTGCACTGCAACCACGTCCCACTTGATCTTGTCGAGGGCGAGTTCCATCTCCGACTGCTTCTCCCTTGGGCCGAGCGTCCTGGCGTTGATGGTGCCGATGTAGAAGTGGCGACCCATCGTGGCGGCGTACAACTCCCGCGTGCCAACGCGTCTGGGAGAGGGATCCGGGCGGGCGGAACCGGAGACGGAGAGACGAAATCGCACTCAACCGCTCGCCACACACTTGAGAACCCAGAAATCAATTCTCAGAAATCAGAATTCTTAGGGATCTGGAAGACTCTAGGTTGAACGCATCTACCAGGGCTCTATCCCCGGCACACCAATCGGGACCGCATTCCAGGCTTCTGCAGTAGTGCCCCGAATTGAACCAACAGGTACCTCCTACCTTTGGTCACATGCTTTGTGGGGGTCTTGTGGCAAGTGATGAAGTAGAAGCACGTCTGTAACACAATTTTTTAACAATCAATAATATTATAGCAGCCTATCATCGTCATATTGAATTAGGTATTAGGTTGTAACATAAGTTTTGTCGCATTTCGGAGGTTCACAATATTTCCATGAAGGATACTTCTCAAACATTATCAATGCCTGACCTCCTAGTATATGTTTGGGGTGTTCATGCACATTCAAACCATAGGGTAGAGCTGAACTGCGCACGCTGGCTATGCGAAAAATATTAATATGAACTGATTTAAATTTGGTGCAGATTTTATTAATTCGTTTGATCGGGTGCTAGTTCGCAGAGATGAATAATGAACCAAACTTCTACAGCATGGTGATATACCCCGTCAATGCTCTTTCAAAATATACGCCAGATATGGTGCTATGTTGAGCGGAACCAAAGATATACTTCACTGAGTGTAAGGTTAGCCGCTGATTCGTAGCCAACTTGACCAACTCTTCTGAATCCAGAATTGCAACAACAGTGACTAACATAAGTGCGTTCAATTACCACTCATGGAGGTATAATTTATCATTAAACAAGTGAGAGAAAGAACACTCCACTTGTGGGAAATTTGAATTTTTATTAATTCAATTCGCGCACAATTTTACCAAAATTTGCAAGTTTAGGTGTTTCGAATTAAAGATTGTCATTCAAAAACTATTTATTTCCAAACTTATCCCAAGTAGATACTAGTAAGGGAATGGTTTATGGTTCGGATGGACACAACAAATCAGATATTGAACATGTGTGCGAGGTAGGAATATGAACAAAATGCCGATTTCAATAGTTTAATTTACATACCATCGTTCTGAATGGAGCCACTTATCTCAACAGAACCCAATCTACCCCAAACTTTGTCTGCACACTGACCACTTTGGGTGAACTATATTCCACCACTATTTGGATCTGGATATCTACTGAGAAGAAAATTCGGCTTGCGAAAGTTTTCGCGACCGTCACCAACCATCCACATTATACAAACTCGTCTACATTTCTAGAACGATTTTCGTTTGTCATTATCCGTGAGTGGTTCAAAATTATGCACATATGTAGTACTTTACGCAAATCACACACAATCGGCATAATTTATCCTTTTCAAGAAGAGCTGATGCGTGAAAATGATTTCTAATCCTTATCTCAGTACAACTTTGTCTGACTAATGTGCCTCCTCAACTGCCTTGACAGGACTGAAGTAAAGCGCGTAAGAAAGAGTACGAAGGCCCTCACTGATGATGAATAACGAAATTGAGATTAAATTAATTCGAAGAATTTCTGAGGTTAAAATGCATAAGAGATTGGACGCGACAAAACTTATGTTACAACCTGATAGTTTTGCAAAATGAAAAATTATCATTTTTATGGACAAGATAAGTGCCAATATGCCAGTGTTGGTGGTGCTCAGTTCTTCATAATTATCGATATTAATGATGAGGCTCACACTGTACGGGCCGCATTTCACTCCCTCGGCTGATTGGGGCAGGGAGAAGAGCAGGAGAAGGAGAAGGAAGGGAGTCATTCCGAGGGAGACAACCGAGAGGGAGAAGGAGAAAGAGAGAAAATGAGGGGAGGAGAGGATGGAGAAGGGGGAGAGGGAGAGGGGAGCAATAATAAAAGGGCAAACAATGAATAATTGAATTATGCACGTATTATGAGAAAATAAGCGCAATAATTCAAAGTGTAAGTCTGATCTGTGAAATGAAAAATATATTACCAAAATATACTGATTCAAATTTTCGTTCTTTTGCAATATCACCTACAACAAAATTATTTCCTTGCTCATAACGTCATCAATTTTTCTCCCCGATCCATTTATCATGAGATGGCTGTTAGTACAGAAAGATTCTCTCGAGTTTATCTTCCTTAGTCTCTCTTCTTTTCAAAGCACCTCCGTCTTCAGCATTTCCACATTAGTCGGCGGGTACACGGACACCTGAGATCAAAGGCGCTGATAACCTCGCCAGTCTTCACAGTGGCAGTCTGCATGGTTGACTCGGAGGAAGGAGGAGCCTGAATTACATTTGCAAATTTATTAGGAACTGCTATATTATCTTTGCATAGAAGCATCCGTAGATATTACTTTGGATGAGAGTCTCGTTGAGAAACCATCGTTGTCCAGTTTGCAGTGCTCGACCTTAGTCTCGGATGTAGAGAGGTGATGACTCCTGGACAGAGATATTGGGGTGTCCGGAAAGTTCGTATAATTTTTTGTTTTTATTTTTTATTCAATGCTGTACAATTCTCAGTGACCAATGTATGCCCCCTTCTTTCTCACTACCTCCCTCCAGCGATTGGGCAGGGTCTCGATTCCTCTCTTCCAGAATGCGGGTTTCTTCGAGACCGCCCAGTTCACGAAAGCCCTCACAACTTCATCTCGATTCTTGAACTTCTTTCCTTTGCAGAAGTCAGAGAGAGAGCGGAAGCAGTGGTAGTCGCATGGGGAGAGATCCGGGGAATACGGTAGATGGGGAATCCTCTCGATCTTCAGCTCGTCCATTTTCTTCTGGGTCATCTTCGCTCGATGTGGGCGAGCATTGTCCATCAGAAGAAGAATTTTGCCCTGGTTCAGGAGTCTGGGAGGGACTCTGATCGCGACATCTTCCAGTTGTTCAGAGAAGAGGTCGGCATTGATGCTGGTGCCAGGGGCGAGGATCTCCCAGTAGATGGGACCGAGCACTGAGAAGAAGAAGCAGAGGAGTTCCTTCTTTCCGTGCTCTTCCTTCTTCGGGACGGGCGTGGGCTTCTCATCTGCATCCACCCATTGCAGTCTCCTCACAGGGTTATCGTACGTGATCCACTTCTCATCTGTAGCGATGATGGAATTGACCCATCGAAGATTGGATCTACGATGGAGTAATTCCCGACAGACTTGAACACGATTTTTCAGCTGTTCGGGGGAGAGGTCATGGGGAATCACTTGTGGGAGTTTCGGCTTCTTCCCAGATCGATGGAGGATATCGGACACCGTTGATCTGGGAGTACCAGTATCCTTCTTGAACTCACGCACACTGGCCATGGGGTTGCGCTTCAGTGTGCGGAGAACGAGAGGCTGATCGAGGGAGGGAGGGCGTCCAGAGCGGGGTTGATCATCGAGACCAAACTCCCCTTTCTTGAAGCGGGAGAACCACTTATAGCAGAAGGGTATGGAGGGGGCGTCAGCTCCTTCCGACTGGGCCAGGGCAGAGTGGGCCTCCTTCACGGATCGGCCAAGACGGTAGTAATGAAGTAAAACTGGTCGGAGGTAGAGATGGGAGTCCATCACAAGAATCAATGTAGCAACTAGGAGACTGATTAAATCCTCTCACTACTCAACGTCAGAATGATGCAATACATTGTTGACAAACAGATTGCGCAATCACTGCATTTGATCGCGAACTGACTTTTTTCCGAAGCATTATACGAACTTTCCGGACACCCCAATACTAACTACTTGGCACACAATTCATTCCTTCAAATTCGGTTAGAAAAAATTACCACTCTCGCGTACTCGATTAAACTGTCCGAACATGAATTTCACCTGGATTGGCAGCATTGGTAGCCGGTTGGGCGCCCGGAGCGAGACGATTTGAACCTCCAGTGAGAACTGCAAGAGACAATAATTAAACAGCCATCTGATTAAACACTCTTAGCATTATTTTAGATTCGAAAAGATAGTATTTAATACAAAGTAAGGACTAAAATTTGTGGTGGGAGATTGCAAGATCAAAAACAGAAAAAAAGCAAGATCAAATAATGAAATAAAAGATTTTCACATATGAGAGGAATCGCGAGAGAATCGAGCACTCAGCGGCGGTGATTTCAAAATTGTCCTATCTAGCTATAATTTTAGTGAAAGGCACTTTGAATGCTCTTTCAAACTGCGTCGTCAGAATTTCGATATCTGTCGTCATCGTCGAGATTCAGAAGGCCAAACATGGTACTATCACTTTTCTATAGTCAAATTGCGCTCACTTAAATGATCATAAAATTGTTTAAAATTAAGATAGAAGGTCGTTCTTTTTTTCCAAAGAAAGCTACCATCATGCTCTACAACTTTTACGTTTTCGATGTCATTCGTTGTGCACGTTCTGGTTCGGGTGGTTGGGTTCACTAAAAATGACTGTTCTCTAAAAATCGGAAAAACGTATTGGGATCTAGTGCTCAATTGATAGTGCCTATGGGTGGCAATCCATGTATGATCAGAAATATCTAAAAAAGACCGATTTAGGGTTCATGATAGGGGAATGGAAAGGTTCCGACGACAATTCTTAACACGGGCATGGTGTGATGGATAGTTCCTGATTTTAGGCGTCGATTGCCACCGAGAACGTATTTTTTGGATTTTTTTCCGATTAATCATTTCATGTCAAAGTTTCAAGAGCGTGCGCTAATGGAACTGCAAAGGGGCGGTGCTTCCTCTCTACTTGCTCGCTTATTTCTCACCCGGCGTGTGCAGAGAGCGCGCGCTCTTGAGGACCTCTGCCATTCCTCTCATCCTCGAGCAAGCTCGACGCGAAGCAATGCTCAAACTTTTGGAGAAACCAGGCAGAGCGGGCTCCGCCCACTTCGCTCTCGTCCCGATTTTGACTCTGTTTCCGTTGTGACTCTTTCGAGGTGTTTTTGGGCCATAACTCGAGTCAACGATACGATATCTCCAAACGGCAAAAAGTATGGCCTGATTTAGCCCCAGAGGGATACATTAGACCCACAAATCACCCTGCCAAAGCAATTCGGTCACCCACCTTGCGGTCTCTAGCTAAATAGAAACCCATACATCGCTCTCCGAAGGTACCTTAGTTGTGGCGAGAAGTCAGGTGGGAGCACTTCCAGGATGGAAGGGAATTAGAAGAGGGGAAGAGAGAAGGGGAAGAGAAGAGTTGCAACCAAGGGATGAGAGTGAAAGGAGGAGAAGTGGAAGGGAAGGGGGAGAGAGGAGGCTGAAGAATGAGTGCGTATTCAAATCCGCGAATTATGTGGTGATGACGTGTTATTATAAAGCGTTGTTTTGAACTTTGTTGTTGTTGAAATTCAAACAAAATTCGAATTAAACGCCGCTAAAAATTCCACATAAAAAATATATTAAATTATAAATAATCAAAATAGGCTAAATAAAAAACTAATTTTTTTAAAATTAAGAATTAAGTTTAATTTTCATAAACTTTCAAAAATATATTTATTGCTAACTTTAGACTATCCTGAGTTGACTACCATACATATCCAAAGACAAATTGTTATCTATCCTACAGTAGTCTATAAACTATGTGGATCACCATCCTCCCCATCCACTCACTGAAGAACTGCTCGCACTGCTCGAATTCTGCGCGGCCTTGAGTCCCAGTTGTGCGAATTCCTGAAGAGAATATGAGTAAGTACCGTATAGAGTGCTTATCCCTCCCCCCCCCCTAGTAACTCACTCAGAAAGGGTGTTGTGCTTCTTCGCAGACTCCGACATCGCAAACAAGAAGAGAATGCAGAGAAGACCCAATCCCTCAGTATCCAGTATCATTCCCTTGCTACCATTCCCTTGTACTACCCGAACAAGTGTAAATCATGTGTTGAAAGGTGATATTGTTTCAAATCATTTATTCTTTCATCGCCAGTGGTGATCAAGAGAGTTGAGTGGCGAAATCAGGGCAGGAGGGGCGAGTCAGCGGAGTTGAATCTGAAGTGGAGGGATAGAGGGGGGGGGGGGGGTGGAGGAGTCACCTGGT
The DNA here is from genome assembly GCA_036245805.1 of Pristionchus mayeri. NCBI lineage: Eukaryota > Metazoa > Nematoda > Chromadorea > Rhabditida > Neodiplogasteridae > Pristionchus > Pristionchus mayeri. The sequence goes on from BTRK01000006.1 coordinate 18,383,261, forward strand.
GAGGTGGATCTTGAGAGGCGGGCCGGCTCAGGAGTGCGGACAGACTGCCACCTGAAACATTAGTTATTGTGATTGGAAGGGGAGAGAGAGGCCGACGAACCTGAAGGTAACACGATCCGAGGTTTAGGTCGGAGAGACAGTTTACGGCCAGTTGAGCTGTGCGTTTGTTGTTCATCCGTATCTTAATTCGGTCTTGAACCTGAACATTTTTTCATAGTTCAGGACAAGAGAAACAATGTTAAATAAGCTCACCAGTTCAATGAATCGAGGGCGCAGTATACCATCTAATACCGCGATGACCATTGCAGCTGCAAAAGTGATCGGGGGGAAGGTCAGCTATCATAGCAAACCCTTGTTAGCGATGCGAGAATCGTCGAAGCAGAAATCGAAGGACTCGGATATCACAGTAGGAGGAGCATGTTCGTTTATATCTGCGATGATATATTACGTTAGATAACTCTCACTTTTTCACAATTCTTGGGCAAGTTGAATATTCCAATCATGTCGTCATTCTTGGTCGGATTGAATACAATTTGCTTATCCAGAGCTAGGGCTGCATGAATTCTCGCTTGTAGTTCAGAACGAGGACTTGACTTACCTTCGTAGATGGCAACGTAGCAATCACTTTCACATGTCCAAAATCATTGCAGTTAAGGAGGGCTACGTCAGTGGCGTGTTTGTCGTTCTTTAAGTAACTTTCTATGAGGCAAGCTCTCGCATGCGTAGTGGCGATGGAGATTACAGTAGGACCTTGATTGGATGCGCTTAAACAAATAATTGGTGCAAAACCCACCAATTACAGAGTTGCCTTCATCGACTTCCAATGTCGTATTTCGAACTGTTCCCGTGACCTGCGAACAAAATGAGTACTTCCAATATACAGTACAAACGCGACCTTGGACAAAGCTTCAACTAGCATCTTGCGCACGTCCCCAACTGTTTCCTTTTCCTGAAAACAAAGGCATCATACAATATTCCGGTGTTGCCTGCTCTCCTTGAGAAATCTCAACCACATGAGACGGCCATTGTCGATTAGTTGTTGTTGTTGTTCATTGGATTCGGCGCCAGCACAGAGACGTCCCTCAAGAATAACTCGCAGTATAAAGATGGTTACTGAAGGGAACGGTATAATGCTAACGCAAAATGCCCGTGCGAACCCTCTACAGTATGCCGTTGGGATACTGTAGAGGACCCACACGGGCACAACATGATAGCAGGGGGAGGGGGGAGGGGGTGGCTCACCTAATCATTTCCTTCTCCTCTCGACTCTCCCATCTCGTTAGCAATCTCTCGCTCGTTGCGGATCACTTGCGGATCTGGCTGCACTCCTCGTCGAGACAGCTGCAAGGATACGATTGTTGAACACTGTGGAGAAGTGGACCCAGAAAATGTATTTATCTCAATTTCGAAATTTGTCTCAATGCCAAGGTGTGTTCGATTTTTAGGTGAGAGGCGTGATATGGGGAGAGAAAGGAAGAAAATATCTCTATGAAGCGATCATTTTGGAACATCACTCACACGATCTGAAGTATGGAGCGATACGCCTTGAATCCGTCATTGGCGCATTTTTCGCTATACTTGGACGCTTCATTCTCGTACAACCAAGCTGGAACAGGATCATTTATTGGCAGCCTACACTGACCATGAGTGGGTTCCTACCGTGGTACCGAATCGCACCAACGGGTATCACTTACCTTTGGTCACATGGCTTTGCTGAGGCCTGTAGCAAGTGATGAAGTAGAGGCACGTCTGCAAATGATTACAATGAAGCCCCCAACGTCAGGATATGATGCAGAGATGGGGGGGGGGGTGGAAGTATTCAGTTCCTGGTAGTTAATTAACTTTAAATAATATGATGGGACTCACAGTGAACTGATCGCATTTCTCCCCATCGGTCGATTGGTGCAGAGAGAAAAGGAGGAGAAGGAGAAGGAAGGGAGTGATTCCGAGGGAGACAACCGATTGGGAGAAGGAGAAATGGAGGAAATGAGGGGAAAGGGGGAGGGGAGCAACAACAACAACAAGGCAAACAAACAATGGAAAATTGAATAGTGTGCGTAAACATGCAAACTGAGAAAACAAGAGTGGAAGATTTTAAAGGGCAAGGCTGATCTTTGAATTGAAACTATGCCCAATACAACAACCGTAACAAGGAATAAAAACTTTAAATTAAATAAAAATAAATTTATAAATTAGCAACTGCTGTGCATCACATCATCGTCGTCGTTTCTCTTTGCATAAATTCATATTTCGTCATCACTGTTTTTTTTAATTATTTTTTCACTTTTTCATTTTTCACGTATATTTGGTCTTACAAGTACAGAAAGTCTTACCAGTTGTTAGTACAGAAAGCATGCTCAGAAATGTTATCTCGCGATGCTCTTTGATGAACTATAAACTCTTCTACGCGAGGATTAGGTAAATAGTAATGCTGCTTGATGTGATTCTCATAAGCCTGTTCCTCTCCCTCATGTCAAAGGACAATGCACATTCCTATTATTTCGATCTCACTCGAGCAATGATCAGATTCTCCCCATTTACACGCTCTCTAGCTAGTCAGATGAGCTGTGAGAGTGGGCGGAAATACTAGAGTGAGACGGTCTCTATCTCGGACGACACTTTTACCACTCGCGGGAGTGCTTATCACCTTATCAGCACCACTATTATCAATCTCCTCATTACAATTCAAGAAATCGTGCTTGCATGATCGCGAATTTGGCACATAGCCTCGTTCTGGAGGCGAAAGTTTGATATAATAGGAGCGCTAGGTGTACCCTGATGTAGAATGCTTTCAATCATCATCAGATGAAAAGTCAGCACAGAAACTACAAAAATGAGGAGAATATTTCCCGAAATTTCTCGTTTGATGGAAGCTTAAAATGGGAACGTTTCCCTATTTCGGAAGCCCCTCTATTTAGCCACATCTGCTATGTTTTGCTTTCGGAAAATGGAATAACCTCCTTATTTAGACTATTTCTCGTTAAGCCTGTCCTACTGAGAAAGATCGAGCATCCGGAGGAAACATGCGGATGACTCAGGGTAAACAGTCGGGCACATACCTAGCCTATTCTCCGCTCCCCATTCGGCCTTATCTTCCCTCACCCGCGATCTCACAATCACTTTGCCCTTTCCCCACACTCACAGCCCTCCTCCTGGTTTTCCTCTTCTGCTCTTCCTATTCAGTTCCTTGCTGTGATCTTCTTCCTACCAACCGTGATATACCAAATTGTCGTAACGTCTTCTATATTTTCCCGCACATTTCGTAAAGATGGAACCTACCGCACTGTTCATGCGAAAGGAATTGATCGGAGATACTAAGGTAGGTAAAGACGAGCACTGTGGTAGTGATTCCACCACCTCATCAGTGTTTCAAAAATGTAAAAGAACTATGTTGATTTTGCTCAACAAACTAGGCTACTGTATGTGTACTGTATCCACAGTTAAGGTATTGTAGGTCAACGTGACCGAGCAGCCTGTGGACGTGCTGCCGATAGCGAGAGCTATCGCCGATGCCAAGACTCTCCAGGTGCGAAACTGATCTTTGATCAGTGGCTGCATCTGTTTTGGTCAGACTTAATGAATGATGTGAACATGAATCGTTTGATGGAAAATGTTTCCGTGTTTCTGTAGGAATTAAATGAAATGTATCAGAAAAACTAGACATTAAAAAAGACCTTTGATATCTCAGGAGAATGATGAGGCCTTTATGATCATCAATCTGGACGCGCTGTATGACCGCTATCAACTGTGGAGAAGGGAGCTGCCCCAGGTCGAGGTGAGAGTGATAGTTGATCTTTGCTCATTCTCGAAGTATTCGTCATGACGATTCAGAAGAAGTTGAATGAGTTTCATCGAGAATGCATTGAGGAGATGATAATCTAGTGTCGTTATACGCTTATCACCTAAATTAATTAATCTAGTTACTTCTGATCTTTGATCTCTCAGCTCTTCTACGCCGTCAAGTGCAACAATGACGTCGCAATGCTCCAGACCCTCGTCAATCTAAGCGTCGGATTTGATTGCGCGTCCCGCGAGGAAATCGACATCGTAAGTATAATGTAACTTGGATTCCACGGGCGTAGAGTCTCTTTTTTACTCTCGTCATGTTCAGGCGTTCAGGGTTGCTGAATACCATGATCTATCGTAACCTCAGGTAATGCGGTTGGGCGCCCCGAGCGAGCGTATCCTCTACGCCAATACGTGCAAGAGCCCCTCCTTCATCAAACATGCTGATCAGAAAGGAGTCAACATGATGACCTTCGACAACGCTGAGGATCTAGAGAAGATTGGAAAGTACCACAAGTGCCCTCAGTGAGTATGGAGGGATACGATAGTGCAAAGGATCAAGGGGGAATAGGGTGGGTAAACATCCCGATCTCTTCAGACTGATTCTACGCATCGCCGTATCAGACCTAACTGCCACAAACCCACTCAATCAGAAGTTCGGTGCAGAGCCAGTTAAGGTATTTTCTTGTTCCGATAAGTTCTGTTTTCTGTATCTGCTTATCTTAAAGGTTACGGAAGATTATCGATTTTCTTTCCAGACTGCTCCCGAACTGCTCAAGCGTGCCGCCGATCTGGGCATTCCTGTTATCGGCGTTAGCTTCCACGTGGGATCTGGGTGCAACGACCCTTCGGTCTACCATCTCGCTCTATCGTATACCAGGTACGGTAGACCGCCTTGTCAGCCGTTCAATAAATCAATATTGCAATTTTTTCAGGCTTCTGAATCAATCGATATCAAATTAATATATTTGACATTCAGGAACCTCTTCGACATCGGACTGGCTCTGGGCCACAAGATGGAGATCGTAGATATGGGCGGCGGATTTCCCGGTGGAGAGCATCACCCATCCTTCGAGACGGTACGGTAGTTAGTCAGTTAGCGATTAGGGTTGGCGACTATACCTACTGTCTTATAGTAGTGCAGCATTGATTTTATTTCAGATCGCCACAGTTATTCGCACTGCCGTTGCCGAGTTCTTCCCTGAACCGGACGTGCGCCTGATTGCAGAGCCTGGCCGGTAAGACTATTTTCCGGTTTTTGACTCAATAATCCCGGCTTTACTGTAACTTTTCCTCAGATTCTTCGCAGCTCGTCCCTTCACGCTGGTGGCGAGTGTCATGGCACACAGTGCTGTGTCCGCCGATAAGGTCACCAAGAACGGTGAGCAATCAGTCGGGTATAGTATGTCGTTCCCACCACTGTGAGCAATCGACAACTGCCTTTTTTGCAGCCAACGACGCAACTGCTACTGGCCACATGTACTTCCTCAACGACGGCATCTACGGCAGCTTCAACTGCAAACTCTACGACCACATGCATCCAGTCGGACGGCCGCTTTTCGTGAGTGGATTACGGTAAAAATGGATGCGATAGATTTGGGTGCAGTATTGACTGGTGTTTGCTGCAGGACCAACCCGGAGAGCTGTTCCCCTCGACCATCTGGGGCCCGACTTGTGATTCGGCGGATCAAATTGAAGTATGGAAATTATTTAAATTTTGAAACTCGCGCTACTAATGCAGCAGAATAGAGGAGACTTCATGCAATTTCTTGTTTTGCAAAATGATATGCGATTTTCCAGGAGAACAAGATGATGCGCAAGTTGGACGTCGGCGATTGGATGATCTACGAGGTACGGCAGTTACTGTAATTGAAGTAGATCAATCGATAATCGGGCTACCGTGATCTTCTAACCGCGCATTCGCTGCAGGACATGGGCGCGTACACGTGCGCCGCTTCATCCACGTTCAACGGATTCCAGCGTCCCACCCCGATCTACGTGATTAGCGAGAACACTTGGTAGGGTAGCCTTTGGTAGATCTAAACACCGTAATCAGGTAGAAACGTGTACTGAATTTATTTGGAAATGTTTCAGGAAGACGCTCGAGATGTGTAGTAGTTAGGGAGCAGATGGATACATTTTTGTCTCTGAAATAAAGAACTGAACACACACTAAAATTGGAGCTGGGTTCGACATTTTAATAATGCAGTCAATGAAAGAGAGCAACTCCCGTTTCGCCTATGCGAACAGCGAGAGTTTATCAACCGTAAAACAAGACACAAAACTTATTCCCTTTATCGTGAACATTGGGTGTTAGTACAGAAAATGTTCTCTCGTGATGCTCTTCTTTCGTCTTTCTCTTCTCTTCAGAGCATCTCCGTTTTCAGCATCTCCACGTTTGTCGCCTGGCACACAGACACCTGAGACCAAAGATCAAAGATCAAGGGTCGAGGTCTCTGATAACCTCGCCATGCTTCACAGTGGCAGGCTGCATGACAGACTCGGAGGAAGGAGGGCCCTGGACATAAATAATTATTATTTACTTTTTAATAAAAGCGTAAATAATTCGTATTCAGTTAGAAAAGGCTAATTGATTCGCAAAATATTCATTGAGCACTCGTAGTTCGACTGACAAAAGATGAGAGGCCTCCGTTGTTCGATTCGTCCTGTTCGTTCCTAGACTCGGATGTCTTCGACCTTGAGAGACATCGAAGATCATAGATCAAACAAGCTGAGGACAACTTTCACAAATTGCAGGAGCAACGATCAAAAAGTTAAACTCACGAGTCCTCTTTCTTGCCTCCCTTATTCTTCTTATTTCCGCCCTCTTCCTTCTGTTTCTTCGATACACTCTTGCCTTTGCCGCATAATAGGCACTGAAAATGGACATATTTGTAAACTTATTATTTTTAAATATACTAAATAAATAATATTAAGATGCACCCCTGCGATATTCACGACTCCCAGCAGAAGAAGGAGGAGAATCGGAGTCATTCCGAGGGGGCAGCCGAGTGGGAAGAACCGAAGGGGATCAAATGGATGGAGAAGGAGCAAGGGGGGGGGGGCGGTAAACAAAAACAAAAACAAAAGCAAAACAAAAAAAACATCTAAACAAAACGTAAACAAAAATGGGAAAAAATTGTGAATGGCCATTCGATGTGAGGGGGCGATTCCGCTACGCCTCTCCCTACTCGAATTGCCAAATCATACGGGAATGAGGCGGAGAGGAGTCTCTACCTCACATCGAATGGCCATCCCTATTGTGCACGTCATATAATTCGGATTTTTGAGCATCAAATCATGATTTTAATTACTGTATCTTCCATCCAATGCTCCACCATCACTGGCACTTATTCCCTTTATCATGAACGTTGGGGTTAGTACAGAAAATGTTCTCTCGTGATGCTCTTCTTTCGTCTTTCTCTTCTCTTCAGAGCATTTCCGTCTTGAGCATGTCTAGATTCATCTCGGTTGGTTGGCACACGGACACCTGGGATCAAAGATCAATTGTCAAGGTTGATGCTGCTCTAATCACCTCGCCCTGCTTCACAGTGGCGGGCTGCATCTCGGAGGAGGGAGGACCCTGGAATGTCCAATATGTGAAGTAATTCCAAATTGCGAAGTTATCAGGGCATTTTGGAGAAGGCATCCTTTTCTTTCAATTAACCTTGGAAGGACTGCCGTTGACGTTGCTTGATGGACTTCCGTTGCCCGGTTGACCGTTCTTCGACTCAGATGTAGAGGGCTGACCACTCCTGGAGAGAAATCAAAGATCAAGATGATCAAAGGCCAAGCTCTGTTCAGAGATCACTCAAGTTGAGAGCGAATATAACCAATTGCAGGGGCAAAGATCAGTTTTAAAACTGACGAGTCCTCTTTCTTGCCTCCCTTATTCTTCTTGTTTCCTACCGCTGCCTTCTTCTGGTTCTTCATGCCTTTCTTGCCTTTGCCACAGAAGAGACACTGGAGATTAATTTACTTATAAAAATAAAATCAATAACTAAATCACTGCTGCTGCATTTGCGAGTCCTAGAAGGAGAAGGAGAAGGAAGGGAGTCATTCCGAGGGAGACAGCCGAGAGGGAGAAGGAGAAAGGAAGGGGATGAACTAGAGTTTTTAATTCGGGGCGGGTAATTCGGACCCGACCGGGTAATCGAGAAGAATGGCGAGGAATGAGAATTACCCGGGATAATGGAAAATAATAAGTCAATTACCCGGGATAGTTCGATCTGTACCTCACCGCAAAAGCGAGCAGAAATGATGCGAAATTGTGATTTGCATCCAACTATCCCGGGTAATTGAACAGAACTATTCTGCCCACTTGGGTCTCAACTATCCCGGGTAGCGTTACATTTCAAACTCTAGGATGAACGGAGAAGGAGGAGAGAGGGAGAGAGAGACTCATTTCAATATAGAAACAACCAAACAAGTAAACAAGAATTATGCACGTAATATCACAAAATGAAAGTATCTTCCCAAGATACAACACTAATTCTCTTTATCGTGAACATTGGGTGTTAGTACAGAAAATTTTCTCTCGTGATGCTCTTCTATCGTCTTTCTCTTCTTTTCAGAGCATTTCCGTCTTGAGCATGTCTAGATTCATCTCGGTTGGTTGGAACACGGACACCTGGGATCAAAGATCAACGATCAAAGTTCATGATTGGTTGATTACATCGCCCTGCTTCACAGTGGCAGGCTGCATGGCTGACTCGGAGGAGGGGGGCAGGGCCTGGAAAATTTATTTTTGTTGTTGTAATAAACTGGAATATTCAGATTTTGGATCATAATGGAAAGTATTGATCCGAAAAAATCATTGTTCGGCGTACGGCTGATGTGGATGACGGCTGATCTTCTTTGCTCTTTTTCACGTCCTCCACCTTCGAAGTTGTGGATGTAGAGGGCTGACCACTCCTGGGAAAGGTCAAAGGTAAACTATCAGCGATCACGCTTGAAACTCACCGAGTCCTCTTTCTTGGCTCCCTTATTCTTCTTATCTCCTCCCGCTCCCTTCTTCTTGTTCTTCGAGACCTTCTTTCCTTTGCCACAGAAGAGCCACTGGAAATTAAAAGTATAATAAATAAATAAATAAAAATAAGCTACCCCTGCGATATTCACGACTCTCAGCAGAAGAAGGAGGAGAATCGGAGTCATTCCGAGTGGGGCAACCGAGTGGGAGGGGAGGAAAGGGATCGAATGGTTGGAGGAGGAGAAGAGGAGGATACAGACAAGGGGATCAATTATTAATATTCGGGCATAATGTCCATTCTTCGTATTCATATGTGAGCACGAACAATGGGATTTGTGAAAGTGCAAAATCTTCGCCTCGCGAACTACGTGCAATCCAATAATTATGTCCTCCTCATTTCATTCACTCCTCGACAAAACGAAATAATAGATTGCGGTGCATCATCCCCAGTGAAAAACCTTGAAAAAGAGAGCTGCTGGAACAGCCAATCCATGGAGAGAATCGACACTGTGAGATTTTAAGGAGTTCTTGGAAGGTTTTCCTGAAGACCTTCCTCTTTTTCGACGAAATGAGGCGGAGGGTGCAATAAAGGATACGGAGATACGCAGGTGTGGATGGACAAGTTGTGGCTGATTCTACTCATTTTATGCTCTTTCACTACTCAAAGAGGACGAGAAAGAAATGATGAGTGACATGTGAACACCAGCTAGCGGGAACTTCCCGGATGAGAACCTGGTTTTCATGATATCTCGTGCCCTCTCGCTTTGTCTAACCAGTGTGAGGAAATGAGAAAGTGATGAGACGCACGATTCCCTCCCGAGTGAAGGCCAAAATGATTGAGTTGTCGAAGAAGTCTGAGCTCTCACTCTAGTCCGAGCTTACTGAACGGTCTTTAACGCTGCCTTTTTCCCCAATCCCATAGCTCTCCCTTCCCATCCCTTCCCCCCTACCACTCCCTTACCCTCCTGCCCCTTCTACAGTTCGAGATGTCCTGATATATCATGGCTCCAGAGAATGTGTCAATGACGAGATGCTGACCAAATTCATGCCTTTCCGATTCCCTACCCTCCCTTTTCGCTCCCTTGCCCATCACCATAATTCTGGTAACAACATGGTGCACGAATGCTTTTATCGATATCTAGGAATCCATTCCAGGCCACAGGGGCGAACTACATCGCGACAGTGTGCACTTCTCCTGCGACGAAGGTGGATGAAATCAACGATGGAGGACCAAATTAAACTACCATTTCAGAAATGGTACGGTAGAACGGGATTCAAGAGATTCATCATTGGACCATCGGCAGTGATGAATACGAAAGGAGAGATGGTGAGAAGAGGGTACTGAATCATACTGTACATCGACTAGGTAATCGCTCTACAGTATAATACAGTATCACGGTTTGAATTGGCGCGCTAGAGCCATACCCCATCTCTCCCTCGCTCAATTCGATTGCAATCTCATTCTTTTCGTAATCTTTCGAATGTAGTACAATGTGTCAGCTGAATAAAAAATAAGCTACACGAATTCTGTTTATTCCCCGTTCTCAAGCAATTTGAAAGTGAGCAGTAGCAATGACACCATAAATATCACAATGTGAGCAAGTCTTAGGGAATGTTAAGCCGAATGGTAGTTCACATGCCGAGCGCCTTCCTGAAATGTTGCGAAATATTATCAGTTCTCGATGCTCGCCTATTACGGTAATCCTATCAATTCGATTAGGTACCGTATCAGGTGCGCTCGCTGATCACGTAGATCGGGATGGGACGCGCGAATCCGTTGAAGGTGGTCGAGGCGGCGCACGTGTACGCGCCCATGTCCTGCAGCGATCGCGCGGTTAGAGAAGTACGGTAGCCAGACTATCCATCGATCCATATCGATCTTCGAAATTGCCGTACCTCGTAGAGCATCCAATCGCCGACATCCAACTCACGCATCATCTTCTTGTCCTGGAAAATCGATAGTATTGATAGATAAGCAGAAATTATGGATGAAATCCGTTGAATTTAATCGGCCAAATTTACATTTTCAAAATCTACCGTACCTCAATCAGGTCGAGCGAGTCGCAAGTAGGTCCCCAGATGGTCGAGGGGTACAGCTCACCGGACTGGTCCTGCAGTGATTGTCGATCAACAAAGCACAAGAACGAGGTACTTCTCATGATCCACCATATCCCAAACTACGGTATTCCTCTCAGTCTACCGTAATCCACTCACGAAGAGGGGTCGTCCGACGGGGTGGACGTGGTCGAAGAGGATGCAGTTGAAGCTGCCGTAGACTCCGTCGTTGATGTAGTACATATGGCCGGTAGCGGCAGCGTCGCTAGCTGCAAATATTGTAAGTCAATTCACGATTGCCCAAGTGGAGAGCTATGTATACTGTAGCATACGGTAGCCGGCTGCTAACCGTTCTTGGTGATCTTCTCAGCGGGCACTGCGGTGTGCGCCACAACGTTCGCAACAAGTGTGAAGGGGCGAGCAGCGAAGAATCTGAGGGGGGGGGGAGGTTACGGTGGAGCCGGGAACGGTGAATTCCAAAGCCGGAGAGTAGATTTACCGGCCGGGCTCTGCAATCAGGCGAACTGCTGCAGGGTCGGAGAAGAACTCGTCGACGGCAGAGCGAATGACTGCGGCCATCTACAGAGATACCGATAATCTATTGTATTACCATATTATCTAAGTACTGTAATCTTACCGTATACCCAATAGCGAACCGACCGACTACCGTACCGTCTCAAATGAAGTGTGGTGCTCTCCGCCGGGGAATCCGCCTCCCACGTCAACGATCTTCATCTTGTGGCCCAGAGCCAGTCCGATGTCGAAGAGGTTCCTGAACGAATTTATTTATTGATTATCGATTTATCGATCGATTAACAATGTGGTTTACAGTACCTGGCGTGCGAAAGCGCGATGCGGTAGGCCGTGGGGTCGTTGCACCCAGATCCCACGTGGAAGCTTACTCCGATGACAGCCATGCCCATGTCGGCGGCACGCTTGGGCAACTCGGGAGCAGCCTGGAGGAAAGATCGACAATCTACCGTAATTTTGAAATAGTTATATTCCGGATAATCCAGAATCGGGAAATAGGAAATATCAAAACTGACAAATACCTTGACGGGCTCAGCGCCGAACTTGAGGTTGAGCGGGCAGGTTGCGGTCGGGTCGGAGACAGCGATACGCAGAAGCAGCCTGCAAAGTTCAGTATATTGACCCACTAACTAGTACTGACCCACTGCACTACCGTATCCTTTCATACTCACTCAGGGCATTTGTGGTGCTTGGCGATCTTCTCGAGCTCTTCGGAGTTGTCGAAGGTCATCATGGTGACGCCCTTCTGCTCTGCGTGAGTGATGAAGGAACGGGTCTTGCACGGATTGGCGAAGACGATGCGCTCGCTGGAGACTCCCGTACGCATCACCTGAGGTTACGGTAAGGTTATGACCCATGTTACAGTTTACTTACGGTATCGATTTCCTCGCGGGACGCGCAATCGAATCCGACGCCGAGATGGACGAGCGTCTGGATCATCGTGGAGTCCGTGTTGCACTTGACGGCGTAGAAGAGCTGAGAGATCAACGATTAGGAGGAATGAAATCATATCGTAGGGTGATTGATCGGACAGTGCACGTTGTTTGTTGTTTTGAATAGCCGAAGTAATCGTTAACTAAACTACAAGGTTTCATACACCATGTAGTGTTTGTGAAACTCATTAAAAACCTTCTGAATGAGATGATAATTCAAAAAGATCAAAAATAACTCTTTCACATCTATCTGGGGCAGCTCTCTCCTCCACAGATTGTAGCGCTCGTAGAGAGCGTCCAAGCTGATGATCATGAAAGCATCGTCGTTCTCCTGAGAGATCGACGATCAAATACAGTTGTTACGTTTAAATTTCTTATTCTTCTGCTAAATGTCGTCCCAAACACACAGTTATTTGCATTCAGATGGATTTCTCAGAAGTCCAAAATCTCATACAATGGAAACCAAAGACCAAAGTTCAACAATGCGCCTTGAGGGTCTTAGAGTCGGCGATGGCTCTCGCGATCGGCAGCACGTCCACAGGCTGCTCGGTCACGTTGACCTACAATTCCGAAACCGATGCTGTATTATTCGATGCACGATATTCAAGATCGATTTGTTAGGTTTAAATCAAATAGTAGATGGTAGCAGTAAAACAAAATTGCTGAAATGCTCTATGTTTATTCACCTAACTTGAAACATATACTTCATGCAGGGACAACAGCAAATTGCTGACACAGCGCAGGCAGTTTAAAGTAATTCTACCGTATGCCAGATTACAGTACCTCTGCGTCTCCAATCACTTCCTTTCGCATGAACACCACGGTAGGCTCTTTCTTCCTGGTCGACTCGGAGGAAGGAGGACCCTGAAACAATGTATAATTATATTTAATAAATATTACAAAATTCATAAAATATTCTTTTCGAATGGAATTGCCGAAATGTTCTGACTTTTGGGGGCGAACAGGCTGTTGTTTTGTTGTTGTTTTGGGGAAAACAACAACACATTAGCAATACAGCTTACATTGAATGAGAGACCGCCGTTGTTCGGTTCGTCGTGTTCGTTCCTCGACCTTGAGAGAGATCAAAGATCAAATGTCAAAGATCAAGGGTCAAACAAGATGAGGACAGCTATCATCACTTGCAGAAGAAAAGATCAAAGATCGCGTTTGAAACTCACGAGTCCTCTTTCTTGCCTCCCTTATTCTTCTTGTTTCTTCCCGCTCCCTTCTTCTGGTTTCAATTAATAAAATGGAAATATTAAAGTTACCCAACACCCTTGCAAAAGAGGGGGAAGTCCTTGCAAAAAAGAGGAGGGAAGAAAGAGGGGGAAGTCCTACATCCTTGATATTTCATCTCTTTTGTTCAAATATCAAATGCTCATAATCATCGACACTACGAAAGGATACAGTATATCTCAATTCTACACATAGTTTGTCATACGAAAAGGAGAGACGGTGGTCCGAAATTTAAAAAAAATCATTTTCTTTCCGAAATTCATTTTAATCCCCAAGTCACAAGTAACCGAAGTAGCCCTTCTCCAGGACTATTGTGTCTGTAGTTAATATGCACATCTATATGTATGCTCGCCCCCCTCTTCTCTCCCCCAGTCGGTCAGGAACTCGTCCGCACATTCTGGTTGGGGTACATGTCCCACAGCTTGTTCCACACGTCGTACAGCACAGTGACTGCAACGAAAGATCAAAGATCAAGTGAGGAATTAGTTAAATTAAAATAACTTATATATTAAGAAAAAACTTACACATGGTCTTCTCCTGCTTGGAAAGCATCGGTTCGGGAACGGAGAATGACGCGAACTTGGGATCCCTGTACGAGGGATAGAAGAGACGCATGCCGATGGGCGTGTTTGTTTTCTGCAAAATAACACTTTATTGTTCTCAGACCACTTGGACTCACATGTCAATTTAATTAGCCAATCAACCATCAATATTGTATTATATTTATTGTACACCCCTATGAGTCTACCACTTCCAACGAACGCAAACCAGTAGTACCAAATACTGTAGCCCACTCGGTACCAGATACCGTAACCAAATCGGCAGTTAACGAATGTTTACCTCATAGAGCAGTGGGTGCGACGAGGTGCCATGTACGTAGCTGTGCGCGGAGAGCTTTCTGAAATAAAATTTTGGGTTACGGTATATGAGTACTATTACTAGCTACCGCTGGAGAATACTGAATTTTTTCGGAGCCGCACGTAATTAGGGCAGTGCAAAACTTCATTGGCTTCAAGGGTCACCGTGAGAGCTTACAAGCATACGCGTTTCGGTCATACGACGTTTTTTCTGTTTACGATTCCACTCAGTTTACGATACTCACCCGAATCGATACGGTAGGCGGGAGAATATTCTTCTTAACAACATTTGTTGTGATTATCTGGACGCAAGTATAACTATCTTCGAATGATGATAATGGGCTCTGCTGTAAAATGGTATGTAAAAGTTAACACTGGTACCAGCACTCCTGGCTCCGGAATCAACTCTGATTCTATTCAGAGTGACTCCGGAACCAACTCTGGTACCATAACGGATGCATTGCACCAGCTATGGTACCATCAGGTTCTGTGGTAGTCGGATCGGTTACCTGATTGGGCGACGGACGAGACGGAGGTCGCGCTGAGGAGTGGACAGCGACTGCCTGCGAGAAGAGCGAGAGGTTGAAATGAAGGGAGGAGAGCGAGTGCGTTTAACATAAACAACTTGTTGTTGTTTGTGTTCTCAACAATGTGTTGGTTTGAGCATGCAAATCGACAAATCAACCACAGCGTGTCAAAGGGGGGAGAAAGCTTATTAGCATGGCGCGCCATTTGTTGCTCTCGTCGCCTTCGATGTTGTAGATGTATATGGTTGATCACTCCTGGGAATGATCAAAGATCACAGATCACAGATTGAAGAGCGCAAGTTGCAGGAGAGAAGATGAAATCACGGTTGAAAGTCACCAGTCTTTTTACTTGCCTCCCTTAGTCTTTCATTGCACCCGCTTTCTCGGATTTTATCGTTCGAGTATGAAATGAAGAGGGTGAAGTTAACGACAGATTCCAAGAATCAGCATCTGCACGGACTAGGACAAGCCTCTCTTAATATCTAGTGTTCTCTCGTTCTCTATAACTTGTGAAATAGTATGAGACAGGGAGAGAGTTGGAGGACTGCCTCCCGGATCAATGTGAAAATGAAGGAGCTGTTGAAGTGAAGAAGTCAGCGCGCTGAATTTTCATTGATTGAACGGTCTTCTACGAATTCCTTCTCCCTCCCAACCCTTCTCTTCCCTTCCCCCATCTCCCACTCCCTTTCTCCTCCTGTCCCTTCTCCATTTCGGGATGTCCTCGTCACTGTTTCACCTACTATCTCATCGCTCCAGAGACTCTAAGTAACCTTCTGATTAACTTCTGATTGATTCCTTTCCCTTCCCCTGCCCACCCCCCATAATTGTGGTAACAAGATGGTGCACGAATGCTTTTATCGGTATCTACTGCAGTAAAACAAGCGATGAAGAGCGATCGACTGAAGTCTGCGGTTACTACTGGCCAGCTCTGGGCTCGGGGGAGATCAACTCAAGGGGGAAGAGATCGATAATGGGGGAATAATGCATGAGATGGGTGAGAGGGGGTGAGACCGGGCGAAGGGAGGGGGGAGATCACACGACGACAGTGTGGAGGGAGGGGGGGGGTGGTAGATCACGACGACACGGGGGAGGGAGGGGGGGGAGGATTAGTCTTGGTATCGAAGGGGAGGAGAGGGGGAGACGACGTCATCGACGTCCTCGACAACGATGTCGTCTAGTGACGACGGTTTCCCGCCAGGAAGGTGGAGAAGGTCGAGGCCTCGTTGCATCTGGAATGTATGCGATAGGATCTCTCTCTCTCTCTCTCTCTCTCAAGGAAGGGATGCTTACCTGTCGGTCGAGCAGAAGCAGCGGAACTGATAATCGGCCTCGTAGTCGAAGCCGTAGAGGGGTGCTCCGTATTTCTGCAGATGGACTCTTGTTCCACTGCGTGAGGGGGAGGGTCGAGGAATGGGAAAGGTCGGAGCGGGGGATCCACTTACCTCATAGATGCACGTCGCCGTGACGGCGAAGTCCTTCGAGTTGCCCTCGAAGAGACCATTGAGACCCTTGATGGTGGAGGGGTCCGTTACGAGGGAGGCACCGTACTTGCTCGTGCTCTCCCCCGGGATGAACACGCAGTACTTGAACGAGGGGTCGGAGCGGGCGTGCTGGACGCCCTGTAAGCAACGTCATCAGAACCCTCCCCTACAGTACCCCTGCACCCCAAGCAATCGATAAATGACTGACGTCTTTGCCGGTCTCATAGCACGTGAGTGCCGAGGCGGAGCAGACGAGGGCGAAGCCGACCATGACGAAGAGAGGGAAGGAGGCCATCTTGAGATGAGAGAGAGAGAGTTTGAAGGTAACCTGCAATGGACACGAGTAGAGGAGAGCAGAGTAACAAAGCACGACATGACAAATTATTTAAGCGAACAGCGGAGCGTGGGGAACGCCCCTTTCGGGCTGCTTTTATACCGTACGACTCTAGCTCCGCCCACTTCATTGTCGTACGACCCTGGCTCCGCCTACTTTGGCCGAGAGAGGAGAGGGCGCAGGGTGGGAAGGGGCGGACGCCGTTGACGTCGAGGCAGCCAGCACGGCCTGACACCGAGGAGAGAGTGAGGGAGAGGAGGAGAGGGCAGACGAACAGAGGGAATTCTGACTAACAGGCACTGCTGTGGATGCTCAGCGCTACTGATGGCGAAGTGCGCAATTGTGGAGGTGATATGGCGCTACGGAGGAGAGAAAATACACGCCAATTGACCATTTGCAGCCGATTTCGACAGGATAGAGACTGAACGCGAAAGGAAGGCAAGAAGCGAGCTAAGATTCCTTCTTTTCTCGCTATACCACGTAGATTTCGCCGCCAAGATGCAGTTGCGTTGCAGTTTCCAGCCGCTCTAATTCATTTAGAACGGCCTACGTAGTTCCTAGAGCGCTCCTACTCCCTCTATGCGAGTTCTTGGCTTTTAGAATGTGCATTATCCGGTTTGATTACGCCAAAATTCGCTCACACGATCGGCAATTATGAGTGGGCGCCTGCAGCAACGATTACTCGCGAAATTAGATTGCGATTATGCTACTAGATACGGCAGAACGTACAGATAATGCCGAAGTTTTACCCATTACTATTCTTCTGGAAAGTGATCCCTTCATCTTTGGTCCTAACTGCCCATGAAACGGTTCTGGAAGCTCCTTTGCCTACTTCCCGGTACATTCCAACATTTTTTCTGCATGAATCGTCTAAATTCTCGGCATTTCGCTTGCTCTTTTCTACGCTTTTTGTTAGCATTCAGATTCCGCGTGAGTCAATAGCTGCCACTGCACTGCCGAGTGACTCTCTAATTTGGCACGATCTCTCGCCGGTTAGACATAGCGAGAGAGCATGCGAATTGGAGAGAGTTTCCTGCCTCTGGGTGCATTCCCCCGGTGCACATGCGCCTTAGAGTATCACTCATCAGCTATTCTCGGAATAGCCCCCAACTATGCGATTGGATATTCCTCCTATGACTCAGTTCGATCTCCGAGATGCTCCCACCGGCTATTCCTGGAATAGCCACAGCTATACGATTGACGCAGGATCCCATGTTTCTTAGAGGATAGGAGGGGGGAAGCCATTGTATTCCTTCAGAAGAGGAGTCATCGCATGAAATTTCAGACATCACTGACGGTTTGTTCAATATGAGGAGAGACTGTGAGAACTGGAGAGACGGAGGTCCGAAAGGCGGCAAATCTGAATAATCCAGCACGGTAAAGAATGTCCTTATTGGCCCTCTTACGAATAAGTGGCATACCCTTTCCCGTTTCGCTGGGGGGTTGATCATTTGAGCAAGAATATTGGCATAGCTGGGACTTCTACCGTATTAGGTGGAAGAGTACAGGAGGGAAGAAAAAAGGGAACGAGGAGGGCAAGACAGAGCCAGACAGTCGCACGCCCGTTTTGATCTTTGATCTTCCTCTGTTTTGAAAGACTGACTCATCCATCTGGGTGCATTCGCCGTGTTCGAACGTAGGAGCTTGGCTATTCTCGGAATAGCCCCTACTATACGATTGACGTAGCTTGCGTGTGTTTCTCAATAGAAGGATGGGAGTCTCAATAATACCATTGATAATGCCATCAGTTGCGTCAATGGAGACCAAGAGACTACAACACCTCGCGGGTTGATCAGGAGCACGGAAGAATCGCGCGAATTTGTGCATCTCTGTATCTCGTTGAAGCGAAAATTGGTAATGTTTGTAGCTGATGAGCTCGGCAAACCATCACGCCGATCTGTTCAGAGTGACTCATGCAGGTTGCATGCAGGTCCAGTTGCACAAACCTGCAGCGCCCGCTTTTTTCAGCTAAAACTGCTGCTACATTGGTATTCCGAGAGGACAGAAAATGACCATCATTGCTTTTGAAATCACAACGAATAGCATCGTGAACGAAGTAGCCCAATTTTCGTTGCGCATAGCTCACGAAAAGCCGCCCATTTCGTGAGGGGAACATCCTACCGTACCCTCATTGCCCTCATTGGAGCAGTGACTCAAGTGGCCAGCGGGAAAGATAGACAAAAAGAGAGGGAATAGCACAAGCGCGTCTATTTCTTGTGCTAGGGATGAAGCCTGACGGAAGAGGAGTGCGGATATTGGCCACTAAGTGCAGGAACGGGGGCTGATCTCGCGACTAAATGCACTTTTACGAAGGCGGAAAGGCTGTGTGTGGGCGACCTAGGAGGTATTTTTCTTGATCCTCTAGACCTCCATCGCGAATGTGAATAAATGGAACAAAATGATTTACACTGACTCGGAAATGGAGGAAAAAAGGAAAAAAATAAGGGAAAAGGGGGAACACGGCGATGAAGCGTGGGAAGGCGAAATGTAGATAGTGATAATGGGAAACGGAATGTGAGCGAACAGAAGAGCGCTAGGCATTTGTCAGTGGAGTATGGATGATTGTAGACCGGAAAAAGGCAAGAAGGAGCGATGAATGCACTAAAAAATCGTCACTCGCATGATTCTTCATCGCATTGATCTTTGATCTTTCCCGTGACTCACTCTCAGCCAGCTCCTTTCTGATGCGTTCGCCTGCACTGACGTAGGAGCTTGGTTATTCTCGGAATAGCCCCCACTATACGATTCACGTAGGAGCCCGTGTTTCTCAATAGATGGATGGGAAGTATCCATAAGACGATTGATAATGCCATCAGTTG
This sequence comes from Pristionchus mayeri, assembly GCA_036245805.1. NCBI lineage: Eukaryota > Metazoa > Nematoda > Chromadorea > Rhabditida > Neodiplogasteridae > Pristionchus > Pristionchus mayeri. Next base: position 18,402,788 of record BTRK01000006.1, read on the forward strand.
CGTCAATGGAGACCAAACCACTACAACACCGCGCGGCGTGATCATGAACACGGAAGTAGCGTACGAATTTGTGAAAATCAAGCCAAAGAAATGCCGTTCTTCTCATTGGAGCGGCGATTCAAGTGACCATCGGGAAAGGAATACAAAGGAGAGGGAACACGCATGCCAGAGCAGCTCTATCCAGTTGGGATGATGAAGCCTGACGGAAGAAAAGTGTGGAGATTGTTCACTAAGTGCAGGATCTAGAGATTATCTCACGCGACAAAGTGCACTTTTACAAAGTCTGTGTGTGGGCGAAACGGAAGATTTTTCCTTATTTTTTCAACTTTTTCTCTCTGTGAATGCATTTTCACATGTACTGAGTCGGAAAAGTTTGAAAAAATATGAAAATACAGTACGTGCTAATCGCCTTGGCCATGTGCGTGCGCGGCTTGCGCGGATTGATTTTGCGGGAAGAATATTATTTTTCACGATTCGAACCTATTATTTTCGAATTCTCCGTACAATTTCGCATCGGAAGAACTATTCATTCATATTTTTAAAAATAATTTATATTTATAAATCAATATTTTGAATGCGGTATTTCTGCAACCTACCGTAAACGCAGTTTACGATAGCGGGAGTATCGCAAACTGGGATTACGGTAGGTTGCAGCATTACAGAATTCAAAATATTGATTTATTTGTATGAAAATATGATTGAATAACCCTTCCGATGCGATATTTTACGGAGAATTCGAAAATAATAGGTTCGAATCGTGAAAAGCAATATTCTTCCCGCAAAATTAATCCGCGCAAGCCGCGCTCCGCCGCGCAGCGCCGCGCACGCACATGACCAAGGCGATTAGCACGTACTGTAGTGCCCACGCTATGCGGACAATTGTTGAAAGGGGAAGTGAAGGTTTGAAACTCGAGGAAGCGGGATAGGTAAAAAGGAGACTTAGCTGATCTCCAATTTATGACACCTGTCACTCCATCGGAAGTGATGGGAGGAGGGGAGATTTCTGTCGCCTTTTCTCGACGGTGACGTCAATACTGGCCTTCTAGCCTTTTCGCTGCTATGCAAATCGCACCATGAATGTCACAACCTTCTCTTGCGAGTAATAATGCCAGAATGATGAGTTGATTGAAAGAAAAGCTGGTGATAATACCAATTCAATTTGTCTGGTTGCCATTCTAGCGTTCCTATTTGGGACCTCAGGTGTTAGTGCTACCATTTAGCTTCCTCTCGATGTTACGGTAACGCAATCAAGAGAGAGGGGCGAGTATTGCTGTAACAGGCATGAGACTCTCCCCATCTCACGTACTCTCCCGCTCTTTCTGACCTGAGAGACAACACATTCGAGGAGAACTAACAGCGAATGACAAAATGCTAAGCTGGCCAAATCAATAGTACGACGATCATCGGCGCCTTTTAGCACTTGTTAGCTAGATCGGAGATCAGAAACCAAGGCTTCTCAAGAACTCGCAGAGAACGTCTTGTTCGGCACCGGATGCAGATTTTCGAATTGGCTACTCTTTCTCATACATGGCGAACTTCCTAAATCCCGGATGAGGAGCTAGGATGAGGACGATCACAGTGGGAACTTCTGAAACGGAAGTGAAAAGTTGAAATGCATAGGGAAAATTGCCTAGGATCAATTATCTTGGGCATTTATACAGTGGCTCTTCCCGGTACACTTGTACCGCTCTTCTCGGTCTGAGAGCGAAAGTGTGTGGAAATGAAGGAGAAACAAAGACCGAAGGGAAAGAACAACTCAGTCGGCAGTCAGAAGGAGCGTGAGAACACGGAAAAGGAGAGGGAACAGGCTCGCGCAATCGTTCCCGCGCGCTCGCGCTATTGGCGTGGTAGTTTCCAATTTTCCCACGGTTTTTTCTTCCGATAGAGTGATGTGTATTGTAGAATGATTATGAAATTCTTACGAGTGGGGCAAATGGGGAATAATGGTGCACAGCTCAATATGGTTGGGGTATCTTTAAAAACAAAATTGCAGAGCAGGAAAGAGCAGCGCGTATCATACCAAGTGTAAGAGTCAGCGCGGAAGCGAAACGAATATGATGATTCAAATGGTATAGGCGGAATAAATCTCTAGCATCTACAAGTTAGAGGACCTGCGGAGGGTTCATTTCTTTCTGCAAACTATCACATCTAATGCTGCACCTTCGACCACTTTTCTAGCGCGGTTCTCCCTTCAATTTTCCGTACATTCTAAAGGTTGTCCCTCTTTCGTTGGCCCCTTTCTTTCTCCCTACTGTTTGAAACCTGCTTTTTTCTCAAAAAATATTGTGACCATTTTGTATCCCTGCTCGGAATGGTCAACGACCAATCATGAGAAGCAAAAAGTCGAAATTTGTAGCGGAAAAGGACCCTGCTGTGCAGGATTGTGCAAACTAATAGTTAGTTTCTATATTTCGCACATGTGGCAACCTGCATGAGTCACTCTGAACAGATCGGCGTGATGGTTTGCCGAGCTCATCAGCTACAAACATTACCAATTTTCGCTTCAACGAGATACAGAGATGCACAAATTCGCGCGATTCTTCCGTGCTCCTGATCAACCCGCGAGGTGTTGTAGTCTCTTGGTCTCCGTTGACGCAACTGATGGCATTATCAATGGTATTATTGAGACTCACATCCCTCTATTGAGAAACACACGCAAGCTACGTCAATCGTATAGTAGGATTCTCCTACTAGGAGCTATTCCGAGAATAACTGATGAGTGATACACTAAACTCTCGCACGGAGAATGCACCGGAAACGAGGATGACGAGATAGCAAAAGGTTACGATAGAAATATCAAATGAGCATTTTAATCCACATTTTACTACTGCAATCGAAGTGAAATCGATATTTCGGACGTTAAGGCAACAACGGGAAGAGTGCATGTGAATTGGAAGAGATGAGCGAGAGCCAGGCGCAGAGCGAAAAGAGTGGTAACTAGCAGTTGTGATTACCGCTCTAATGCGCATTGCAAAGGCACAAAGAGGAGAATCAACCAAGGGGAATGCAGGAGTGACGGTGATTCGGATATGCTTTTGCTCTGCATTACACACTCTCAACAATCAGATAAAAAGTGCTGCATGCACTTGAGAGAATCGGAAGAGGATCAGATAACGGGGTGTATTCAAACAACGAAGAGCATATTTTCGAGCTATTTCCAAACTTAAACTTTCGGAGTTCACTGATTGAAAACTAAAATTTAGTCCTACTTAGTGTTTCATGGAGAATGGATTCGCTTTTTTTTCGCGGAGAATTTAGACGCAGTGCATTTGGTTATTGGTAGCTCTGACAGTCCGAGGCTATCACTGATATGTTATTTCGGAGTCGACACTGTGCCTTTTGCTCGCCACCACTGAAAGTAGTCAAAATGATCATCCAAGTTCATCTGTGAACTTGGACGCTTCCATTTATGCCGAATTAGTGTTTTATGAAGAACGGATTCGGGTTTCCGGCTTCAAAAAACATTTGAAGGTTTCGCATTGCATTTAGTTATTGGAATCCCCAACGTGCTCACTGATTGGAGTTGTTTACGCTGAGATTCTAACTGGTTCACTCACCGTCACTTAGAGTAATTGAAAATGACCGCCCAAGGTCATCTATGAACTTGGATGGTCATTTTGGGTAGCGTGGTTGCGAGAAAAAGAGTAAACATCGACATTACAAATCAGTGTGAGCGTTAAATTATCCGGAATTCCAATAACCACAAGCGCTGCTTAGTCGAAAATCATAGGTGAACTTGGATAGCCATTTCGGATATTTTGGGGGGAAGGGTGAGCAAAAAAGAAGCGTAAACTACGAAATTTCAAAAAAACGACAGCTTTGACTGCGCCAGAAATCATCAGAGCTCCCAGCCTTTCCACTAGCAAGCTCCTCTCTAGGCTGGTCGAGATGCACGAAAGGGCAACAAATGAGGAGACCGGTGCACGACGGTTAAACAATTGACGACATTCTTCATTTCTATTGGGGTGTCCGGAAAGTTCGTATAATGCATCGGAAAAAGTCAGTTCGCGATCAAATGCAGTGATTGCGCAATCTGTTTGTCAACAATGTATTGCATCATTCTGACGTTGAGTAGTGTGAGGATTTAATCAGTCTCCTAGTTGCTACATTGATTCCTGTGATGGACTCCCATCTCTACCTCCGAGCAGTTTTACTTCATTACTACCGTCTTGGCCGATCCGTGAAGGAGGCCCACTCTGCCCTGGCCCAGTCGGAAGGAGCTGATGCCCCCTCCATACCCTTCTGCTATAAGTGGTTCTCCCGCTTCAAGAAAGGGGAGTTTGGTCTCGATGATCAACCCCGCTCTGGACGCCCTCCCTCCCTCGATCAGCCTCTCGTTTTCCGCACACTGAAGCGCAAGCCCATGGCCAGTGTGCGTGAGTTGAAGAAGGATACTGGTACTCCCAGATCAACGGTGTCCGATATCCTCCATCGATCTGGGAAGAAGCCGAAACTCCCACAACTGATTCCCCATGACCTCTCCCCCGAACAGCTGAAAAATCGTGTTCAAGTCTGTCGGGAATTACTCCATCGTAGATCCAATCTTCGATGGGTCAATTCCATCATCGCTACAGATGAGAAGTGGATCACGTACGATAACCCTTCGAGGAGACTGCAATGGGTGGATGCAGATGAGAAGCCCACGCCCGTCCCGAAGAAGGAAGAGCACGGAAAGAAGGAATTCATCTGCTTCTTCTTCTCAGTGCTCGGTCCCATCTACTGGGAGATCCTCGCCCCTGGCACCAGCATCAATGCCGACCTCTTCTCTGAACAACTCGAAGATGTCGCGATCAGAGTCCCTCCCAGACTCCTGAACCAGGGCAAAATTCTTCTTCTGATGGACAATGCTCGCCCACATCGAGCGAAGATGACCCAGAAGAAAATGGACGAGCTGAAGATCGAGAGGATTCCCCATTTACCGTATTCCCCGGATCTCTCCCCATGCGACTACCATTGCTTCCGCTCTCTCTCTCTGACTTCTGCAAAGGAAAGAAGTTCAAGAATCGAGATGAAGTTGTGAGGGCTTTCGTGAACTGGGCGGTCTCGAAGAAACCCGCATTCTGGAAGAGAGGAATCGAGACCCTGCCCAATCGCTGGAGGGAGGTAGTGAGAAAGAAGGGAGCATACATTGGTCACTGAGAATTGTAAAGCATTGAATAAAAAATAAAAACAAAAAATTATTCGAATTTTCCGGACATCCCAATAGCTCCATCCACTTGCTCTCCCTCTCGCATACCATTAAACTGAGGCCATACTTTTTACAGCGAAAATATATTAGACACTTGAGGTAAAGAAGGCGTAAAGAAGGTATTCGCGTTATTTGACTTCTCTGGATGATGGAGAAGTTATCGGTCAAATGTTTCTTTGTTTATTCGTGTTCAATAAATCAGTTCATACACGTTCCACTATGGCACTTCACCATAACCATTAATATCTTCCCTGGTTCTTCTCAGATCTCGTCGATTCCCTCACCGAATCTTCGTCCGGTCTGCAATGGAACAATTTGTGGAAAACTTCTTGAGGTTATATCGCAAATATTAATATGCCATCACTGTCATAAAGTAATGAAAAAGTTCCTCAGCACTCACTTAATTTTTGATGCTTTCCTCTTGGGGTCCTTCAGTTTATATCTGATTGCCGGGTGCTCCGGTTGGAGAGTGATTAGATCACGAAGGGGCTGTAATCTTATTGCATTGCCACTTAGGCTAGGCTTGAATACGAGATGTTCATTAGTGATACACTACGTTAAACTTTAATTAGTCCTCGCAAGAAGTGCGTCTAACCTGCCCATTCCTTCCGAACTGGACGATATTGATGATGGCGAAGAGAGGAATGAAGAGGGCTGGGAAGACGCCGATGGACCAGCCAATAACCTGATGGAAGAAATGAGAATGGCGTGGGAATGCTGTACTCGAAAGGATGAACATCCTAAGAACAGATCACATCGAGATTCAGAGTGGAATTTCCATTTGTCTTTCATTATTCCACCGGAAGCTTACCTCGACCCATCCTGGATACACGAACTCCCTTGCTCCCTTGCCGAAAGAAAGAGGTGCCCGTACGAATGATGCGTACAAGACTACCTTAAATCATGCATTATTTAGAAATATATTTATATTTAATATTGACCAGAGCGAGAATAGGAGCTGAGATGAACTGCGCCGCTCTGATGTACCTGAAGAGTTCAAAGATTAATCTAAATTGTGGCAAACAAATCCCCATGGCGTTTCACTCCTAATTTATCACGCTTTATCGCGCAAGCGAATCTACAGGAGAGGCACTAGCTCGACAACACTAAATTGCTTCTCTAAATATCAGGTTGTAACATAAGTTTTGTCGCGTCCAATCTCTTATGCATTTTAACCTCAGAAATTCTTCGAATTAATTTAATCTTAATTTCGTTATTCATCATCAGTGAGGGCCTTCGTACTCTTTCTTACGCGCTTTACTTCAGTCCTGTCAAGGCAGTTGAGGAGGCACATTAGTCAGACAAAGTTGTACTGAGATAAGGATTAGAAATCATTTTCACGCATCAGCTCTTCTTGAGAAGGATAAATTATGCCGATTGTGTGTGATTTGCGTAAAGTACTACATATGTGCATAATTTTGAACCACTCACGGATAATGACAAACGAAAATCGTTCTAGAAATGTAGACTAGTTTGTATAATGTGGATGGTTGGTGATGGTCGAAAAACGATGGTATGTAAATTAAACTATTGAAATCGGCACTTTGTTCATATTCCTACCTCGCACACATGTTCAATATCTGATTTGTTGTGTCCATCCGAACCATAAACCATTCCCTTACTAGTATCTACTTGGGATAAGTTTGGAAATAAATAGTTTTTGAATGACAATCTTTAATTCGAAACACCTAAACTTGCAAATTTTGGTAAAATTGTGCGCGAATTGAATTAATAAAAATTCAAATTTCCCACAAGTGGAGTGTTCTTTCTCTCACTTGTTTAATGATAAATTATACCTCCATGAGTGGTAATTGAACGCACTTATGTTAGTCACTGTTGTTGCAATTCTGGATTCAGAAGAGTTGGTCAAGTTGGCTACAAATCAGCGGCTAACCTTACACTCAGTGAAGTATATCTTTGGTTCCGCTCAACATAGCACCATATCTGGCGTATATTTTGAAAGAGCATTGACGGGGTATATCACCATGCTGTAGAAGTTTGGTTCATTATTCATCTCTGCGAACTAGCACCCGATCAAACGAATTAATAAAATCTGCACCAAATTTAAATCAGTTCATATTAATATTTTGAGCCTCATCAGAGCCTCATCATTAATATCGATAATTATGAAGAACTGAGCACCACCAACACTGGCATATTGGCACTTATCTTGTCCATAAAAATGATAATTTTTCATTTTGCAAAACTATCAGGTTGTAACATAAGTTTTGTCGCGTCCAATCTCTTATGCATTTTAACCTCAGAAATTCTTCGAATTAATTTAATCTCAATTTCGTTATTCATCATCAGTGAGGGCCTTCGTACTCTTTCTTACGCGCTTTACTTCAGTCCTGTCAAGGCAGTTGAGGAGGCACATTAGTCAGACAAAGTTGTACTGAGATAAGGATTAGAAATCATTTTCACGCATCAGCTCTTCTTGAAAAGGATAAATTATGCCGATTGTGTGTGATTTGCGTAAAGTACTACATATGTGCATAATTTTGAACCACTCACGGATAATGACAAACGAAAATCGTTCTAGAAATGTAGACGAGTTTGTATAATGTGGATGGTTGGTGACGGTCGCGAAAACTTTCGCAAGCCGAATTTTCTTCTCAGTAGATATCCAGATCCAAATAGTGGTGGAATATAGTTCACCCAAAGTGGTCAGTGTGCAGACAAAGTTAGATTGGGTTCTGTTGAGATAAGTGGCTCCATTCAGAACGATGGTATGTAAATTAAACTATTGAAATCGGCACTTTGTTCATATTCCTACCTCGCACACATGTTCAATATCTGATTTGTTGTGTCCATCCGAACCATAAACCATTCCCTTACTAGTATCTACTTGGGATAAGTTTGGAAATAAATAGTTTTTGAATGACAATCTTTAATTCGAAACACCTAAACTTGCAAATTTTGGTAAAATTGTGCGCGAATTGAATTAATAAAAATTCAAATTTCCCACAAGTGGAGTGTTCTTTCTCTCACTTGTTTAATGATAAATTATACCTCTATGAGTGGTAATTGAACGCACTTATGTTAGTCACTGTTGTTGCAATTCTGGATTCAGAAGAGTTGGTCAAGTTGGCTACGAATCAGCGGCTAACCTTACACTCAGTGAAGTATATCTTTGGTTCCGCTCAACATAGCACCATATCTGGCGTATATTTTGAAAGAGCATTGACGGGGTATATCACCATGCTGTAGAAGTTTGGTTCATTATTCATCTCTGCGAACTAGCACCCGATCAAACGAATTAATAAAATCTGCACCAAATTTAAATCAGTTCATATTAATATTTTTCGCATAGCCAGCGTGCGCAGTTCAGCTCTACCCTATGGTTTGAATGTGCATGAACACCCCAAACATATACTAGGAGGTCAGGCATTGATAATGTTTGAGAAGTATCCTTCATGGAAATATTGTGAACCTCCGAAATGCGACAAAACTTATGTTACAACCTAATATCATTGAAGAGCATGGAGATTTCCTCTGAACTATCGAAGTACAATTTAGCCTACCATCCGGATGGCCCGAATATCTTCGTGAAGAGATTGCGAGGCCTGCCGAACATTGCCCGTACGTCACGCACAAAACGACGAGGTCCTAGGGGGAAAGTGGTTTGCCAATTAATGATAGATATAGAAATCCTAGCTTTGGTGAAGAAGAGAAGCTTTCGAGATAGATTTAGGGAAGGTTGAATACAAATGAATCTGCCCTACTCGATAGTAGCAATCACGTACCATAGCAGAAGTTGATGAGTACGATCTCTCCGATGATGACAACGGAGAGAGCGAAAGCTCCGATGAACTCGTTCAGTATTTGGAACCAGTGGATCCCCGCCTGAATCAGAGCTTTTAGAGAATTTCAAAGTGCTTCATAATGAGGGTGAGGATGCAAGAACAGACTAACACTAAAACAGAAAATGACGCTGATGCAGCAGCCGACTGTCGAGACGCACATCATCACGAGCGTCCTGGAGGGGGAGAGTTACATGGAACAACGCCATCTTGGGTCTACCAACATGTTTAACACCTGATTGTACTCTCATTTGATTCGCAAATAACGTTTGTTGGACCTCTTTGGTCTCAGCGCGGGGAACTGGTCGAGGATGCAGCAAACGAAGCCTTCCAGGAAGCCTGTTATTATTATTATTTTTATTATTATTTTTTGTCGTTGTCCAATCAATATCCCACCAAACATGGTGCTCAATCCGAGGAAGAATAGCATCATGAAGAAGAGCATGGCGAAGAAGCCTGGCCAGGCCATTCGAGCGATTGCCTCAGGGTACGCCACGAATGCAAGATTGACTCCTGAGAGGAAGAACCATGTGAAAGCTACCGTAAACTTGGACAGGATTTGTCTGGAATAATGCGAAATAAGCGCCATTCTGGACGACCTGAGCAAGCGGTTTAGGCTCTGTGTGGAGTATTGTTTATTTTTTTATATATTACTAGATTTAGCGATTTGTGGCTTCTTCACATTCAGAAATCATGAGAGTATAATAAATTTCGGCACTTGCCACTCTGGACGACTTTGTCTATCTCCACGTCGAGTTCCTTCGAGATGAATCCGAGTGTGGAGAAGACTGCGATGCCACCGAAGATCGACATGAACGAATCGGCACAAATGATGGTGAGGGCGTCCTGAGGGAAGGAAGGAAGGATTGCTGTAGCCAGTGACTGAACTTTCTACGACATAACAAACAAATTCAAGGAACAGGATGAATATTCAAAGACTGAGAAAAAAAAGGTTACGACAGCTTTTGAAAACGTATAATATGAAGGATACGAGCAAAATTGTGAGAATACCGTACTCTATAGCAGGGATGACTGCGATCGTTGTAGGAGGCGAAGGAAAGCATCCCGCCCATTCCGATGGCCAGCGAGAAGCAGGCCTGGGTGAGGGCCGCCCGCCATGTCTGAGGAAATGACTTCGATTACCCTCTTCCATCTTGGCACAGAATCTACTAGTAAAATAATTGTGGCTTCGAGTGGAGTTAGACGGAAAAGATGGGGGACCTACCTCTATCCTAAGAATCTTGCTGAAGTCTGGTTCGAGTAGGTAGAATCGGATGCCGATGTCTGCCCCGTCCAGCGTGACCGCACGAACGAAAAGAATCCCGATGATGATGTACCTGCGAAATGCATGTTCATGCTCTTGTTGCATTTCTTCTCTACGAATACGTGTGTTTATAGGACCTACTACATTCGCGCAAAGCTTTACAGATAGGCATGTCCACGGCCTTTCCAATATTCTTCACAAACGCAATCTCTCTAAACATAACTCACGGTGTGGTTGCGGTGACCAGCGACAGTTTCCCCAGCATCTTCACTCCCTTCCACAGCCCGAGTGTGGCCAGCACCCACGCGAGCAGCAGACAGATGCCGATCTGAGTGACGTCATCGATAAGCAAATTTTTGATATTCTTAGCCATTTTCTAATCATCCCTGCATTACTCTGACCATCTCTCGCTGGGATTAATTCAGAAGAGGTAGGCAAAAATTACTTACTGGATAGTTGAAGTCGCCCCACTCGCCGAATGACATCTTCGCTCTGAGAACATTGTTCCTGAATAGGCGAATGTTGGACAAAATAATTCAAGTCTATTTCTCACACGAAGAACTCCTCTGCAGCACCCATCGCCGAGAAGTTGTTAGGATACGACAGACTGTGTCCAAAGGTGGTCGTATTCAGGCACGAGCCGTTGAAGAACTTCTGAATGTCTCGAGATTACAAGGAATCATTCCTTGCGAGATTTCTGTACTCCTTGAACGTCTCTCAAAACGAAACGTACATGGCCCAGTCCCTCTTCGATGCATCGGTCATCTTCAAGAGACGATTCACAGTCTGGAAACGAAAATTTCACATTGGCTCTACTTCCAAATTTGTTACAGAGTGTGTTCCACTCATTCCTGCAGCTGCTCCACTGTCCTACACCACCAGTGAGCGTCTGAAGAAGGAATCGTGAAGAATGACAAATCCTTCATGCTATATTCTCTCTCCCTCTCTGGCCAAACAGCTCACACTGCCTATTAAGAGATTTACTGACAACCCCAATCGAGGAGGATAGATGAGAATATCGTACAGATGTAACTGGAAAGAAGTAGAGACAATGGGAAATATTGGACGTGGCCTCAGAGCATGTAAAACTATAGTTAATTTGAAAGAGAATGTGAAATTTCGCGACCGACGTTTTCACGAAAACTAATCCCCTTGTCAGACCTACGTGGTACATGTACAGCACAGTCCAGGCGACGATGACGTTGTAGAAGATGGCGATGGAGATGGACATCACGCCACTCGCCCACCCGAGACCTGAGCGCGATCTTTGATCTTTGCGGAATAAATTTCCCTTATTAGAGATTGGATACTAGCAGAACACAGCGAATTGAATTTTTTCTCTCACAAAGGCCGAAGAGCGAAGAAATTTATTTATAAATGCATTTTTTTCTTGAACACCTCTCTTACCTTGCAGCAAAGGGAAGTAGTGCCGGGATGCCACCGATGAGCCACTTTGAGTGAATTGACCTGACAAAATTCATGTCTTATCCTTCCTGCGTACACAGGGTTCTTTCTAAACTACTTCAAGCATTTAAAATAATAATTTTAAAAAAAGTTGATAGTAATTCAAATTTACCGACGACGAGTTCCATGAAGAGCATCGGCAGTGCGAAGAGCACTTCACAGCAGAGGTACGGGATGAGGAAGGCACCTGTGAAATCATCTTGTATAACACTGCCTAGTTGAATCAACTCCTGATTTGCTCTTTATCTGGCATGGGGATGACATAACAAGAAATGCGTGCTTTCTCATCGGTCTGACTAGAGAACAATGATTCAGAATACGTTGATTCAAATCTTGCTCAGCCTTCCCTGTTCTGGTTTTCTGATAGAGCTTCACTTTCACTAGGGAAACGTTCCCCTCCACTCTCTTTACTGACCTCTTCCATTCTCGTAGGCGAGAGAGGGAAATCTCCAGATGTTGCCCAGTCCTACGGCGTATCCAATGCACGTCAGCATGTACTGCAAACGCGATTACTTATCCTTGGCTATTCACGTTTTAACGGTGAGGGGACTGAACCACATGGTTTCATTTAGCTGTGATAACAATAACACTACTATTCCAACTAATATTTATGTGATTAAAAAACGACTAAATCGGATGAAAGGAGGAGAGGAGAGGAAGCGTACGTTGTACTGAAGCATTGCTCTATCGATACTCTATGAAAGGATTTGTCGATGAAATTCCTCCCGTAAAGCAGTGATATGCACTAATTGCATGCCTCGTGGTAACCTCTACTACCCTACACATCAACAACTCCCTTCTCTCCCTGAGTCCTTAATGTGAGATCCTCTCACCCTTGTAATAAGCCTTGTCTCTCTCCTCAGCTCCTCACATGCCATCTCTGCACTCTCATCACTCCCCTGATATGTTGTTTTCATTTCCTCCCTGGATACAGAGGAGGAGTAAGTTTGGTTCTCACTAGTACACTTACATTTTCCTCGAATTATGATACTTTCTGTATTAATTTTAAAGTTTTTACATTCTATGCTTCTTCGGGGCTTGTAGAGAGCAACATTTTTGCTCCGCTTCCAATGTTCACCTGATTTCTTAAAACACCCATTATTCCACGCTCTTTCCCCCCTAAAATCTGCATATAATTGGAGAAAGTAAGCTGAATTCTAGCACAAAATTTAGCACAATTCCGGATCATTTCAGCGTTCGGTATGCTTCCATGCAGGATATGCCCCAGTCTTTTCTCAACTATAAAAGAAAGGACCGATCATCGGAAGACAGTTCGGTCGCCAAGTTTATTTTGAGAAAACCATTATGTATGCAACGGGCCTTTGCACAATGGCGTTATTAAGAGAATAGACTCATTGGAATATTTTTTTCAAAGGATTGTTATTTTAGGATCATTTGAATCGAGACGATGGGGAGGGAGCGTGTATGCTCTGTGATGAGCTTTTCATCAGCTCTTACGACTTCTACGACCATATAGTCGAGGTTCGCTTTCGCTGCTTTTTTTTTGAGGAGTAATTTGCTGAACAACAACCACATTCAAACTGTTGATCTTTTTCGTTGTGTTGCACTTCCCTTGAGCTTGAGAATATTAGAAGTGGAGAAATTCAAGTGGAATCTAATCTTTCAGTCTCATCCAGAGGAAACAAAAAGGCTCGTCGCCAGTGCAATTTCCCTCCGAATGAGAAGAAAGGCGAAGAAAGAAGGACGGACAATCCAGGTAAAGAGGGGAGTTGACAATGCTTATCGGGCACTTCAACGATTTGGAACATAAAATTATCCAATATTGCATTATACACGTTTCATTTTTTAAAAATAAACGCCTTGTGTATTTCTAGGTCGAGCTGTGGCACCTTGAAGGAGCCTACCGGAAAAGTAATGAAGAAGTCCTCACTCTTGTGAGTGAATTTTACGAAGAGATACGTAAGACCCGCTTTATGTGGGTGTGTGATTTAGAATATATAATTTTGAATGGCAATAAAATAGTGATATTATAGGCTCAAATATGCTATGGCAACAGACAAAAGCTTCTTATGCTTGGAATAGACTCAGAAGATAAGGAGGAGGGAGAGAAGGAAGAAGAAGGAGAACGGCTGGTTGAGAGAGAGGACAACTCGCAGAGATCGATGATGGTTAGTCAATTGATAGCATCTATTTTGTGATTGAAAAGGTACTGAAAATGAAAAATCAGGAAGTGCAATTATGTGAGAAGCCATTTAGACATGAAATTAGTAAAAGTCGTTGTTCCAACAACCCCCCCCCCCCACTGTTGCCAGTGAAGAACAGTTTTTCGCAGGATTACTCAGCATCACTCAGCACGGTACTCACCGGAGCACCGGTGAAAGAACGGGAACGCATGGTACACACAAGGAAGAGGATCAAATTCAGCGAACAGAGCGTTGCATCTTTAGAAGAAGGTCAGATATCCATCTTTGATCGCTGATCTTCAATTTCAAGTGGAAACCTCGCAGAATTTACCATCACCCACTTCCCAAGGAGAGATGTGCACCAGGAACTCGCCATGCGCATAGGCTGCTCAGAGAAGAGTGTTGCTGTGAGTATCTATCCTTGCCACTCATCTCCTTCCACTTGGGAAACATCAAACGAAATCGAATATTGTACTGTGGTGATTGCAGAAGACAGCCTATACATGCAAAGAAACGGATATTTCCTAAGATAATGCGGTGTATCTCGTCTGGTAGATCTCGTAGTTGAGACTATTCCAAACAACTCCGTGTACATCTGCATTACAAGCGTTTAATTCTGCCAACTTTAGGGTTGGTTCCACAATCGTCGTGGAAGGTTCAGAAGAGAACAGGAGAACTTGCGGATGCAGCGAATGCCGCAGCAGTTCAGAGATTCAACGGAGGTAAGAGAGAAAGCGAGGCCATAAATTTAAATCTGTTTCTAACAGATCTAACTTGATAAACTATCTAGATCGAGGAAGAACTTCAGGCAGCACATTCATTCTCCTATTGAGGTGACCACGCTTCCCCTTCCTCCTCAAGCGACTACTGATAGCAAAGACGCGTGGGAAAGAATTCAGCAAATAGTGAGTACTCGAATAGCTACTCAACGAATGATTGTCTAGTTTTGGTTGGGTAATTCCTGCACAATAGTACTCAAAACATCAAAAATACCTCTTTATTTTCTTCCCTCAATGAATAACAATTTCAGCTTGACGCAACGTCGAAACAGCAGAAGAGGAATGAGGTTACATTCAGGGCAGCAGTAAAGGTAAGCCACTTCATAATTCTCCCGCTCTACATTCTGAAGATGCCGTCATATTCACGTGCCGTAAGGCACGAAATATTCCAAAATATCTGGGGAAGACGCAATCACTCCCTAACTAGGAAGCTCATACTGCGCACTTAGAAGAACAATGAGAAATATTTGATGTTTGCAGCATCGCAGAAGCATTTCTCCTGAAGAGCTACTGGAGAAAGGTAAGCCATTCCGAACACTTGCTGCCGGAAAGTAAGAGATAAACGGTTCGTGGAAATCCGGCACTGCACGATAGAACTTATTATATACTGTCACCGATTGCAGCCTTCCTACTCGCCCAGTATCCTGGAAAGCATACCATCGCGAAACTCACTTCTCTGCTCGGATGCTCCAAGGGGCAAATAATGGTGAGTTAGTTATACCTTGCAATCCAAAGCTAGCTACGAACATGTCATTGTTTAATCATAGCGAAACAAATACATAAATCTAATGACTATTCAAGGAACCTATGTGAGCATACTTGCTTGTATTCGAGAGGCTCTAGTGTGCCTTAAAATGAACTAGTACCAACTTCCACTAATGCGAACCCTCTAATGAGAATTTCTCGATATCTCACCCCCAACGGAATAAATGAATGAATGATTAAAGGAGGAGTAAAGGCAAACGCGCGCCCGGTTGAAATATGTTTCAATTAGAGGAGAACTCTCTTCAAGTCGCGTGCTCTCTCGAATGTTGCCTGAGCTTTCCCTGATTTGGCTCCCCGCCAACTACCGATAGCTCTGTTCGTAATGGAGATATATATGTGAAAATTTCGGAGCTTCTTATCGTTGGGCAGATCTTGGCCGTGCACATGAAAGCTTCAAAATTGAATTTTGCCTTTGCTCTTCCTTTAACGTATATTCGCTCAAATTGTCAATGGCAGAACTGGTTCACGCGTCGTCGTGTGAAAGCGCGAACGGAGGAAGAGCAGTCACTCAGAGGGATGCCCTTGAGCATGTCCCGCACTTCGAGTGGAGCGCCAAATCTTCATTCCGGTTTGTGCAATCAGCATAATTCAAAGAGAAAGCGATAGTCGATGCAGGTTCGGCAGCAACTGTTGCCCATCAGCACTGGCGCATCCGCGTGGGAGGCGGGAGAAGTACCCACAGAAGAGTGAGCGTTCCCCTTTCCAATAAAAGGCGCACCTTTGATACGAACATATGCAAATTTTCCAAAATATTTTTAAATATTGGCCCTCTTACAGGCCTGGTGCGACCTCGAGCAGCTTGACGATAGTTGAGGCTCGCGACTACTTGACTCGATTCATTAGTACATTTCACACGGAAGAAACCAGAGTGAGCTAATTAATATCTGTGCCTACTTATACAGCCCTATATCATTCAGTCGTTTCAGAACAGGGTAGAAAGGAAAATACAACAGTATTGTTAACAGACGCCGAAACTTTAATGAACGGGCTATTATTGGAAATCAGGAAGTCGTATGCATAGGTGTGTTCTCCCGGAGGGATATAATTACTCCAATAAACTGATTTTTAACATGCCGGCATTCAATATCATTGTTAATTGCAGCCGAATAACTCACAACCATAAAGGATACGGGTCGGGTTCCACAACATCCGACTAATCAACTAACTCATACTTTTTCGATAACTCATGCCTCGATGTGACCTCTTCTCTTGCATGAACGTGATTTATCGTTCTCTCCAGAATTCCTCTAACAATTTTGCCCATCAGCATGTTACGATTAGAACCATTATGTAGCGTCATCATGTTCCTTAGTTTATTTGAGCGGCTATTTATCCTAGAATTAAGGTAGTCATTCAGAATTGATTAAAAATTCGTATTGTTTTATTTAGACATTGTGATATTCCCCGATCTCAGTGTTGTGTCAATTTGTGCAAATCAAATTTATTTTCTTTTGTGATTGTAGATTACAAATATAATTGTAAGAATGTATAAGAATGATTAATTATCCGTGCAGTTCAGTTGTCATCGCCAGAATATTCCCTACTTTGAATTCTTCAAGACGCTAAGAACTTGTTGTTTTCGTAGACCAAATGGAATTCATTTTTCAGCGTGCAAATAAAATAACGAATAAAACATAAACTTGTTAATACCTGTGTCTTCGAATGGAATTCGCCGCGATGCTCGCACGCCTCAGGGTCCCTGAATTTCATTGTTTTTAATTCAACTGTTTTTTTCAGAATGAAATACAGAACACACGAAAAAAATGATCCAATCAATAGTTCATAAAAAGGAAAGAAAAAAACGCACCTTTCCGGCAGTCCTCCCGGCGTGAGTGCCACTGAGTCGATACCATCGACAGAAGATCGAACAGTGGAATCCGATACCGACGATGACATCTTCTCTGGAAATGAAACCGCCGTGACATGTATTGGTACTCCAAGTGATGGGCAATAAATCACGAGTGAAAATACAGCCCTAAAATTCATCAACGAGCACAATCGAAGAGAACGAAACAATGCAGGTCACAGCAGAAATGGATTCAATTGATGCAGATTGTCTCTTTTCACTCGCGTGTCTCTGTTTGTCCCGAACGATTTTGATCGCATTATGAACTATGATCACAATTCGCAGAACATGATGGCATTGGAGAGGCAAGGGATGCAAATACAAGAACGTCGGTTTAAAATATCAAATCACAAAATGGGGCGAGTGATTAAAAGTCGAAATCCGGTTAGGCCGATCTAGTGAATCATTTGGTGCAATCTTTAAAGGTGACAAAGAGTGAGAGACGGATAGTGAGAGATAGGCGATTACATCAACGAATTTCCCAATCGATGTTACGAATGCTAACGAGAATTGAGGGCGTGACAATCAGCGTGAACCATGTGATGTCAGCAAGCGCCTTCCAATGACGTACTAGAATAGACAAGTAAACCATATTTTTTTA
Organism: Pristionchus mayeri; assembly: GCA_036245805.1. Taxonomy (NCBI): domain Eukaryota; kingdom Metazoa; phylum Nematoda; class Chromadorea; order Rhabditida; family Neodiplogasteridae; genus Pristionchus; species Pristionchus mayeri. Next base: position 18,420,642 of record BTRK01000006.1, read on the forward strand.
GAAAGCGAGCATGAATGATACGCCAGGGATTCGCAGGTCGTGTATTGGCCAAGTGTGCAAAGTTCGAAAGTCGGATAAGCTGACCATCAACTCCCCTACTCTCTAGACCGGTCGAGCAGTTAGAGATTGCGGGAAATAAGAGGTTGGTGATACGAACTTGGAGTCTTAGGGCGAATGTCGGCAATCAAGAGATGCCGCGCTCCACCTTGGGAGAACTAGTGAGAATCTGCAAAAAAAGAAAAAGGTCGAACGAAACCGAATTATTGGAAGTGATTCAGCTGATATTGGATTTTTCTTCAATCGCATTCTGACGAGGTTTCTCATTGTCACATTGTGCAGAATGTGCTCCTCACTTTTAGTGATTTTGAAAAACAAATTCATTTGTGTATCATGAATTGTTCGAAACAGGTAGATACAAGAATCGATGCTGACACATAACAATTGACTCCTGACACTTTTTCTCTGACATCTTTTCCCTATCAGGAATCAATTGTACGAATTAAACATGCAGGCGGACGTATTTCCTTCAAACTAATATTAATAATAGCTATAATATACTCCTGATTCTTTTCCTATGATTTTTTTCTACTCGATTAGGATTAATATTCCTCGATTCGGCGAGGGAATGTCTAAGGGGGACGAGGAGGTGATGATAGAAGTGCAATTGCCCGAGCACGACCAGGTAAGGGGACGCCGTTCTCATTTCATTCTTGTGCCGAAAGCTTTCAACAACTCCTTCTCATTCACTTCTACACACCTCTTTTTCGTGGTCACAATTTTTATCTTAATATTATCATATCTCGCACTAAAACATAAATTTCACCCAGGACACAGTGAAGCTTTCTCAATTTTAGCATTCAACTTGGGCAGAGAATCGGCATGAGTCTTCTGGAGCTCCCGATCGAATTGCTGGAGGATATTTACCAGTATTTGGATGGTAAATCGCTACTTGCCATGAGAAGCGTAAGTATGACAGAAGCATATTTCGAACAGTCATTCGAAAGGAGCATTTTATTTGGAATTGTTCTATGATATTTCAGGTCAACAAGTGGACTGAAATGTTGGCAAAACAAACCGTTCTCGGCAACAAGAACCATACATCAGAATTCAATTTGAGACTCAGAGAAAGTGATTCTTCTGTACAACGAAACTCCGGAAAGGTTAAATACTGCGCTTAACTGCTTTGAAGTTTCATATATTTCAGGCCAATACTTGCATAACAATTGAGTTCACATTCGAAGGGGATAACTGTCTTCATTCAAAATTGTTTTTACTCTCGACTATAAAATCCCTTCAAGCTTCTAAACTGCACTACCATCCAATGGTTAACTAGTGATATCGATTCTAAAAAATTTTCAACAACATCTTGCAGAAATTACGCTTACGAATGAGTAAATCAGCTACTGTTGACTTTTTCGACCGATTGACTCCCCTACTGGGTCAATTTCACTGCTATCGCTTGGATGTTCATCCTCCCACACCGGAACTGAACTTTATCATGGAGACTGAAGAGTAAGTTGTTCTACACTAAAAATAAGTTACTTCTTAACAGAATATCAATACTGATTAATTCAGAAATATACACCAAACAAGATATATGCTTGAAATTGTGAATCAACTTCAAACTACTGGTGTTCGCGTTCAAATATGCACGCACATGCCAGGTTGTGCTTTACCGTAATCGTATACTTGTTTTCACCAGTAAGGTTTCCACACTTTCAGAACTTTTTCTTCATCATCTGGCTGCACATGTGGACTCTATCTGGATCTCTGGATCGTCTCCCGTTAGAGATTCAGTCGTTCCTTTTAGTCTAGCCGCCTTTATTTTGCGCAGACGTTGCTCTTTCCTTGACATGTCTGATTCAAACCTTGAAGTTGGGAGAATCGAATGCTGCATCATGCCCAGAGTAAGTATTTTTTTCATTTCCTCCCCATTATAAAGTTCTTATTATGTCAATTCCAAATAAAGCGGGATTCGCGTAATTTCAGATTGTTACCGCAAGAAACCCAAACAAATCATTTTATTTCCGCTGTCGAACGTCTGAGAAGTCGTTTCACCGGGAAGTTTCCCTCGGTGCTCAGAATTTCATAATTGAAGGTAGAAAGAAGAACGACCCTTCTTATAATATAATCGAAGTCAAAGAAAATCCAATACCTAATCCAATGCCTAATAATGCACCCATTAATCCTCTTATTCGTTTCCCTGGCGGCGTAATTGGCCACCACATCGTATGCATATTGAGTGGCATACTCGTCCTTTCTCTCATTATCCGACTTGTCTCTCCTTGATGTTCTGAATGCATGATGTACAAACTCATCGTTGATGTCGTCCACATATTTGTTTGTTTACTATTTGTATGATTTACTATTTTTTTAGTTTAAAAACTTTTTACATCTGCATTTAAATTTACTCTTTCTATTGATGATTATGAGAAAACGTCCCCCTACCTGGATCTTGTTTGATAAAATGTATTAAAGCGGGACTATCAGCAAAACTAGCAAGGGCAAACTGACAACGCAGTTTCGAGACAATCGTAACCAGCAGCCCATTTTCAAAATTCCGATGTTGAAATCTCTGTTCAGAATTGAGTTATGGTTCCACTAAAACATTCAAAATTGGCCCTGACGCACAGGCAACGAGTGAGAGAGCATGCGACTTGAGGAGAGTTCTCTCCCTATTTGAAACATATTTCAACCAGGCGCGTTTTTGCTGAGGGTCCTGCTTTAAGGAAATAATAAACAATCCCGGATTTACACTCAAAATGAAAAATATCTTTTATGAGAATGCCAGAATGAGATATTAGAGAAGAAAGTAGTATTAATTGTAACTTTATTGAAAACAAAGTCAAGGATCCAATCTGAAACATCACTTGTTTGCGCTCTCGAAATTGCCCCGCTTCTCGTGAATTTTCGACGCTAATGAGCATGTTGATTAATCGGAATCAGAAGCGTCCTTGCGATGCGGCCCGAAGGCATCTCATAAGTGGCGATGCGGCCAAGATTCCATCGCTAATGAGCGTCGATCTGAAGTGGAAAAGGAGCGAGCAGTTCTGACCCTCTCAACTTTGCACATTATCTCGTGTCTCCCTCTCCCTCGACCAGAGGATCTCCCTTCTCGAGAATTCATTTCATTCGCCTTCTTCACAGATGCTGGGCCGTCGCAGCTTCTTCTCGCACGGTAAGTGCCTTTCAATGAATCCCTCTGGCCCGCTTTATTTCACTCTCTATCATCGGTAAATCACCCTTTGTCTGTCACTATTGTTAAAGAGTATTGGAAATTACTTCTAATAAGTGGAGATTAGTCCAATCCATAAATCTGTGATTTAGGCTCCCTGTGGTGGTGTATTCTAGTGTGGTTCGCAGTCGGACTCGTCCTCGCCGAGTTCATTACAGCCATTGTTTTCATATAGTGAGCGATTGTTTAAATGTTTTTAAATTATTTTATTTCATAACCGAAGAATGCCGTAGTACCGTTGCAAAATCAGTATAAAATTGCCAGAGATAAAATATTGATTGAAAATAATTATAATACTAAGTTAAAAATTTAGCTTGAGACGTCGCCAAGTGGCTCAACACCCTCAACACCCTCAACAACTCTTTCCCTCACCTCAACGACGAGAAAGCATTCTCTTAGCTATTTTTCAGTGATAAACATTTGTTGTGAGATGACTTTTCCCGAGCAGTCTATGAAATACATACTGTTAGAGATCAAATGCTCTCTGATTCAAATGTTCTCTCGGGTCAATTTCACTTACCGGAAAAAAATGAGATTTCAAAATGTACATTCGAAATTGTCTGATTCTTACTCGAACGAACTTTGATTTTTAGGTTCTTCTTATTAATTGAGCTTTGCCTGAGGGCTCAGAGGATGAGAAACATTGCAAGATCAGCACCAGAGGGAATTACGATCTAATCTGGAAGGAGCAGGAGCATTTCTTTATCTAGTTATAATTTCAGTATCTCCTGAGTATCAATGAATCTTCCGGAGCTCCCGATCGAATTGCTGGAGAACATTTACCAATACTTGGACGGAAAATCGCTGCTTGCATTGAGAGGCGTATGTTATAAACTTTAATTGTAAGCTCCGCCCACGCTGTTTCACTATACTGTGCAGCATCAGTGTAATCTCTCTTCTGTTAATGGATACAGCATGTCCTTTCAGGTGAATAAGCTCACGAAGTCGTTGGCTGAAGTGACTGTCCTCACTGACAGACATATTCCAATGATTGACTGCCTCAAGATCAGTGCTAAAGATGATATAGGGGAACGGTGCAAAGAGGTTTGTTGTTTATCCATAATACGAACATATTTTACAAAAAAATAATTTCAGGTCTAACCCAGTGTCACGGTTGAATTTTCATTCGAAGACAGCAATTGTCTTTATTCGAAGCTTTTCTTACTCTCGGCAGTTGAATTCCTCGAAATATCTGGATTTCAGTACGATTCTAAGGTTTGTATAAAACCGATGATATAGATAGAGACCGCAGGCTCCGCCCACTTAGAGGGAGAAAGGGTTGCCTAAAAAACTGGCCCGAGCGACTACAATGCGAATTCGCAACCTAAAAATTTGAAAAAAATATTTTTGTGTAGGGCTGAGGAGCCTCTACAAACGACAGGGTACCCGTCATTAAAAAACCTGTCAGAAATATGCCATAAGTATTGATTTAGGGTTAAGAATGTGTTATATTGGATGATTAGAGCGATTCGTATGTCAAAAAGAAGGATTGTCAGCAAAATTGAAATTTTGACGTTATCATAACCATGACCGACCTTTGTACAACCATAAGAGATTCTGAAAATTTCAAATGCCTATCTCTATTTTGAACCGAGTTATCATTCGTTGGCAGAATGCCAAGGAGGGCTTGAAGGGAAGGGACGGGCGGGAATTCAAATATCTAGAAGATTTTTCAAAAACTGGTGGGATTCGAACCCGCAACCTTCTGATTACGCGGCGACTGTTTTACCACTGAGCTATGCGATTGACCTTTGCCTATCCTCTTTGCTCGCTCTATGATCGTTGGATGATTGTCTAGGTCATGGTTATGAAAGCGTCAAAAATTTAACTTTGCTGACACTCCTTCTTTAACGCGGGCATGGTCTACTCTATTTTCCCTTAATGTAGGCGTCGATTGACATCGAAATCATAATTTTAGGAATTTTCTCTGATTTGTAGTTTTATTTTTAAGGTTGACGAACGCGCGCAAATGGGAGTGCAAGGGGCGGAGTCCGAGCGCGCTCGTACGCCTTGTCTCTCACCCGGCGTGTGTAGAGAGCGTTTGCCTCTATGAATAAAATTCGGAACCTCACTCTTGGCGTGGCTGCGAGCTACAGCGGAGCGCGGAAGCTCTGCCCAAATTTTTTGCGATCTGAATGAGATCGGAGACGAATAGTTCCCGTCTCGGTTTACGGCGTGCTCCCACCATGCGTCTTTCAAAGTGTTTTCAAGCGATAACATGGGTTAGAGATGAGATATCGATAAACGGCAAAAAGTATGACTTTAATGATACCCAGAGGTATTCATTGGACACTGAAAATGATTCGAATGAACAAATCGGCAAGGTGCCTTGCGGTCTCTAGATATAGAAACTCGACGTCTTTTTTTAGAAAATCTCGGCAACCCTAACGAAGGCGGATACGATATCATGCTTCAATCGACTCACTCCACTCATGGGTGAATTCGTGTGCAACGGCCTTCAATTTTATCCTCCAACGCCGCATATTTTGACTCTTACGGCGTCGTTTTTGAAAGGAAAAACAGTGCGCGATCTGAGATTCCAATTGGATGATTCGGGAAGAACCATGTAAGTTCTAAAGGATTAATGTTTTCGAAAAAATATATTTGACAGTGTAAAATAGAAAATTTCAGGCAATACCTGCTTGATATCGTCAATAATTTCCATTGCACTGATGTTCACGTCAAAATGGGTTATCAGTGCGTTCGCGTAAGAATAGCATACCCACAGGTACAGCAAAATAGGCAGTTTGGGATTTTAACAGTTTCTGGTACCTGATGATCCCCTCTTTCCATTTTTATACTTGTCAAGGGTTCAAATCAATAATTTGCATAATTACTCATGCTCAAAGATATGTACCCAAAATTCCTAAAATTTCGCCACTTGTCGCATAATTTGTCTAAAATTATGAAAACTTGGGACTAGGCCTTTTTTGATGCGCTCTATCCGCCTATGTTGTTTATTCATGCAAAATCGGAAGTTTAATTTTCATCAATTTTTCGAAGATTTCTTTCTCGAAAACAAAGCCGAACACATAGCTGGATTTTGCAAATGTTTTCAACCTTGATGAGATCTAACTGCAAAATATTTTGGACGCGATTTAATGGTTGTAATAATAGTTTTAAATGTGGCTGAAAACTTTCATCACAGCCGTATCCTTCGCCGAATTCGAACGTGTTTCAGGATTATTTGATAATGTCGCTCCTCCATTGAAGGAGATCCTCTGCCGTCCATATTATGTGGCATTGAAACACATTCGAATTTGATCAACGAGTAGGCGGGGGTGAAAGTTTTCAGTCACATGAAAAACTATCATTACAACCATTAAATCGCTTCCAAAATTTTTAGTAGGTGGATCTCATCAAAGAGGAAAACATATGTAAAATCCAGCTATGTTTTCGGCTTTGTTTTCGAGAAAAAAATCTTCGAAAAATTGATGAAAATTTAAACTTCCGATTTTGCATGAATAAACAACATAGGCGGATAGAGCGCTTCAAAATAGGTCTATAGCTATGTTTTCAGAATTTTAGGAAATTTTTCAGCCTAGTTGCGAATCAAAAAAGTTAAAAAGTGCATAACTTCAAGCGTCATTAATTATGCAAATTAGTCTTTCTGAAACATGACAAGTACAGAAATCGAAAGAGGGTGCCTGTAGCTATCAGAAACTCAAAAAAATTCAAAGTGCCTCTTTTTGATGTGCCGGATTTATCGAATATTGTGCGATTCTTAGGCGAACGCACTGTTATGATGTTCCGGGTAATAATACAATCCTATTAGACATATTAAATAAAACAATATTCATTTATTTTATTTGTTAATTTGCACTTGCAAATCGCCATCTATTTCAGCTATTTACTTCGTCATGCTCTCCAAGGTCGTAGATTCTATTTGGATCTCGGGCGAAAAGCGAATCATAGACTTGAGAGACAGGTCGATAAATACATACGAACTCGCATATCGCATTCTGAGCGGAAGATGCTCGTATCTCGACATCTGCAATACAGAAGATGAAATGGACATTGACTACGGATGTGAACTTGGCGGAGTACGTAGTTGTTTTATTGAAAAATTACTTATTTAGCACGTTTATATCTGATAATTTGTAGAGTTTGGCTTCGAACAATAATCCATTTTACTTCATCGCTCGGACTTCTGATGATTTCTTCCGCGAAAAAGCGACCTACGTTGCCATCGACTTCATCGTTGAAGTTAAGGTCGACGAATCGACTTCGAAGAAGATCATCGAAGTCAGAGATAAGAGAATCACCAGAAGGAAATAAACACTTGGCTCCCTTTCGACATTCCTCACTTCAATTATTCGTATTAATTATACGTGCTCATTTCATCCATTGCATATTGTTGAACTAGCAAGAATAAAGTTGATAATGCATAAACTACTTCATTGTGCAAACTTGTTGCAAAAAGTTCTTCAATTGTCCCTAGCATGAAATCACTACAGTCGGCGAGGTTCTGTACAATAAAGGAGGACTTCCAGCAAACCTAACTAGCCCAAACTGTCAACCTAGTTTCGCGAAAATCGTAATCCAAATCGTCACTTTCGAAATTCCGTAATTTACATAATTTCGAGTTATGGTTGTTTTAGGCCTTCACAAAATTACCCTGCCGCACATGCAATGGGTGAGAGAGCAGAATGTAATGAGAGAGTGCCATCTCATTCGTAATCGCGAAGATTGATTCGAGAGGTTTTGCTGTCAATCCTCCTTTAAATTTGGCATAGCCCTGGTCACTGTAAGCAATTATCAGAATGACTCAGAATGGGAGGCATCTGAAAAAAGATACACAACTTTGATATGAAAGATTTTACAATAAAATCAAAAAATAACTTTGCTTCTTCTCATTATTCTACGTAGTTGACTTCTTATGATTTTTTGATGATTTCAGTTCCGTATTCCACGGTTTAATTCATCGAACTTCATTTATTGCTCTTGTAAACATCACTCAAGCAAGCTATGCCAGGGGGGGGGGAGTGGTTGAAGTGATGAAGAATCCGACCAGAGGGGATTCCGATCTCGCTTCACACTGGAAGCATCCAGTCTTGTGATTAGAACATCTATGACTCTGTTCATTCACTCATTCATTTACTCTCACTTTGTCTCCACTTGTGTGCTCTCTCTCTCTTTCTTTATTCTCTTTTGTCATTTTTAATTCAAAATTATTATCTGATATCCTTGATATTTTAAAATATTTTGTTATAGTTTCAACTCACATCTCCTCTATTCGCCATGAGTCTTCCTGAGCTCCCGATGGAATTGCTAGAGAACATCTTCCAGCACTTGGACGGACAATCGCTGCAAGCTTTGAGAGGGGTAAGCACTTGTAATAGTAATAATGATGGCAAACTCTGCCCACTTAGGAAATTACGTTGTGTTCTCACTTATTTATTATAGGACAGGGAACTTTTTTTATTTCATTGATCATCACTCGTTCAGGTAAACCAATTGACGAAATCGGTCACGGAAGTGACCGTTCTCAATATCGAGAAGAATCCTGTGATCGATCGACTCGTCCTCAGACAAAATGAGATCCTCTATCAACGGCTCTTCGCGGAGGTTCGATACAATTGAAAAAAAAAAACAAAATATTAAATTGAAAAATAAATAATGTTAACCTAATAATAATTTCAGGCCAATGACGATATCACAATCGAACTCACTTTTGAAAAAGAAAATCGAATTCTATCGAAGGTGTACTTCCTCTCAGCCATGACCTATCTTCAGGTCCCTGGGATCTTCTTCCAGCCCAAGGTGAGAAAACAAACATTTCGAATTACTCCACTCGCATGATTTTAAGAACCTCTTGGGGGTACCTATCCTCCATAAATTTGGAAAGTGATTTAGACATTTGTCTTCCGCTCAGTCCCATTAAGTAATCTGTTTTTGTAGAAATTGTGCGTGACACTGCGGAAGATTGAAGTGCCCTCATTCCTCGATCGCTTGGCTTCTTTGATGGGCCAATTCGAGTGCAACGGCCTTGAATTCTACCCTCAAATTCCTGAAATATTGGCACTCACGTCGACGTTCTTCGGAGTCGAACCTGTCGATGAACTGACATTCACCATGGACTCGAAACATTCTGAGTAGGTTTGATAATTTTTTAAAATTATAATAAAATTAATTTACTATAATATTAATATGTTTAAGTGATGAGAACATTTCAGAAAGTATCTGCCCCAAGTAATTGCTCAACTCCACTCCACTTCTGTTCGACTCAATCTCGTTAAATCGATTCCAAGTATGTAATTTTTCCATATTTTAATTTTCCTAATTATTCATAACAAGACAATTCGATGCGTAAATAATTTTCCTCAATTTCAGAAGTTTGTCTGTACAAGCTGGCTAAAGTCGTCGACTCGATCTCGATTTCTTCCACTGGCGAATTCATGGGCTGGTCTGACGACGTGGCGACTGGGCCTTGCCCATACGGCATTGCCAAACCTACCGCGGACTACAATTTGAAGCATGTAGCTTTCAACATCCTCAATAAGCGATGCTCCTATCTCGACGTGTCCGGATTATCGCTCGAAATGGATCGCTTCAATGGAGAATTTCTGCAAAATGTAAGGTTTTAGAATATTTATTTTGCTGTTTGCATAACAAATAATGGTAATATTTGCAGATGATACAGTGCAGATTCCCCGACAAGTCCTTCTATTTCTCCGCTCGGACTTCTGACAAACCTTTCTCTAAACTAACACTCTCCATTGGCATTACTTGGGTCGTCGAAGTGACTAAGGCCGAAACGATCATTGAAGTCAGAGATTTGGACGTACATCGAAGAAAGTGAACTACCCAACTCAATTAAATGATATTTATCACTTGTAGTCAAGTCGCGTATTCTATTGGTTCTCAAATTTTTGTATCATTGTTATGCGAAAATAAATATTTTTTCTTTGAACACATTTAGTCTGACTGTGAGGGCAGTGAGAGATAGCAAGAATCCTTCCAGGAGGGGATTATATCACCAATATTTTTTAACAGACCGTCCATGAGAGAACGTAAGAGGTAGTAAACTCATTGATGGATGCGCGCGAGAGAGCGCTAAATAGAGGGGAAGGGGCAGAGGTCAGGCTGCGAGAGCGCCAGACGGATAGAGCGCGCGCTCTCAGGGGATTCTAGCCCGATTTTGCCAACTTCCATGCTCTGTAGCGCGCTTTAACGAAAAGATAGAAACTCACTTTCAACAGATAAAATGCTTAGCTTGATCTCCTCTACATTTCTAGCTATGAGGTAGGACGCTATGCCTATTGTGACCGGAACTACAGTATTCGTCCAAATTGCGACCGACAAAATCGGTTTTTTGGGCCTAGCATTTTTAGATCGATATCTCGTGAGCTCTAATGTGGAAATTCGTTTTCTACGAGTGAAAAGACACTAGAAAATTTATTACTTTTGAAATTCTGTGATGCTTAAATTTTCGACCCCAAAATTGGTGGGATACTGTATCTTTTTCAAAACCGACCTAGAACCTTAGCTATTGGTGCCTGTGTTCCTAACTTTGGACCCTCACAAGGGAACCACATTTCTAGGGGAAAGTCAAACGTAAATTTGCTGTTGTCACTGGATACTGACCCCTATTGGAAGACCATCCAATATCTAACATCATTGGATAGTTGCTTCCTAAGAGCCGGAAATCAATTGTGAAAATGCGTGTGCAAATGAACACGAAATTCTCGTTCTTCTTGCCCATACTAGTGTGCTAGTCTTGGAAGGTCCCTCCTATCAGTTCGAATGGCGCAGGAGGTTGTGCGGTTGTTCATTTTGCTGAAAATCGGGGGTTCAACCCACGATACCTGTGGCATCTTTTGCTTGTTTTTCCTTCACTTTCTGACTTGTCATGTGAATGCTTTTCCCTGATTGAAGCATGTTTTCACCATTTTTGACAGGTTTTATGCTCTATAAGAATAATGAATCATTGGAAGATGACGATTCTGCAGTATACGGTTGTCAAAAATGGCGAAAACATGTTTCACTCGAGGAAGCGCATTCATGTGAAAAGTCAGATGGTGAAAGAAAAAAAGCAAAAGATGCTACTGCTGTAGGGGATTGAACCTTCGACTTTCAGCAAAATGAACAACCGCACAACCTCCTGCGCCATCCGAACTGATAGAAGCGGCCTTCCAAGAATAGCACACTAGCCTGGGCAAGAAGAACGAGAATTTCGAGTGCATTTGCACACACATTTTCAAATCGATTTCCGGGTCTTAGGAAACAACTATCCAATTATGTTAGATATTGGTTGGTCTTCCATTAGAGGTCAGTATCCAGTGGCAACATCAAATGTACGTTTGACTTTCCCCTAGAAATGCGGTTCCCTTGTCACTTCAGAAAAAAATTGCCGGAATATTCTAATTTTTACCATCCGAGCACCCCTCCCAGTTGTTACGTTTTCTCGTGGACGGTCTGTTAAGCATACAATCAATAACGAAGGAGCAATTAAGAAGTCTATGTTTGTTTCCGTAAGTCTTTTTCTTGTATCATGGGATCACTCCAGGAAAGATGAACATGATCGGGAGCGAATCAATGTTGAGTCTCAATAGGTTTGGAAATGTGTAATACATCAAATTGTTTCGAGTCATGCATCGTGATACAAATGAATCATATTTCCCTTCTTATCAGGATTCCGAATTCTCATCAGGTGACACCCGTGATTGATGTTTTAGAGGTAAACGTTTTTCGTAATGCACTACACTGTCCAGTATGTAACCTTTCAGCCAACTACAATACGAATCAGATGTTCAGATAAGCTCAATAACAGCGAAGCCACTTTTTTATCCCATTGTAAGCGTGTTAGCCCTCTTCTGCTCTCTTCTCTTCACAGGAGATTGCCGGCCTTCATCCAATCCCACACCGGCTTCACGTTCATCGCCATCGATGTACGCATGTCAGTAGTGAACACACGAATGTCCCCCTGAGGAAGCGGAGCCTGAAAAGAGAGAGAGATCAAAGATAAGAAATCAAAGATCAAAGATCACGCTCACAGGCAATCCCGAGGTGTTCACAACGTGCAGCGGACTGGAGATGGACTCGGTGTATCCGTGTCTCGTGTAGTAGCCCTGCAAGAAGGACGTTCAAGTCATTATTCGGAAACTAGGGGCTTTCATCTTTTTGTAGTTTAAATCACATCGTTCTCTGTGAAATAGGATTGTTCTCCAAGAGTCCCTTCCGTAAATGTCGTAAATGATCGTAGATCAGAGATCAAATATCACCTTCGTCGATCTCTCGGTGCTCAAGCAAGCGTAGATGTTGGCGCCCGACTGCTGCAATGACACTGATCTTCCGTGATCTACGATCTTTGATCTCTATCTCTCCTCTCACCTCTGCCATGGTGGGGAAGTGCATGTCGTAGTCGAGCCACACCTGGAAATGGATCATTTGAATTTAGATCTCTGATCTGAAACAGATAAAAGATCAAACCGAGACGATGCCCTTCTTGCGATGCTCGCGGTTCACGTAGATCAGCTCGCCCTTCATGATCACCTCAAATCGATCGATTACGGTAAACGAGTATGTCTGACTTTAAGAATTTATTGAAATGGTACATTGGATAGACCCTTCTAGAAATAGAATCGAAAGGAGAAGCGTCTCACATCCTCGGTGGGGAATCTGTCCCAGATCTTGGCCCACGTCTCGTCCAAGGGACTGACTGCAATAGTGATAATTGGTCTCCGAGAACGCAGTTTTTGAATATGTGATCTTTGAACTCCCGTCACTCACAGAGACTGATCTCTCCCTTGGCGAGGGTGGGAGTGGGCACGGAGAAGGGAGCCATCTTCGGGTTGCGATACGCCGGATTAACCAGTCGGAAGCCGATCGGCTTGTTCGTCGCCTGCAAATTACACGCATTAAAGTCACTCCTCGATTGACTACAGTAATCTTGCCACAGACTACAGTATCGACGCTCTCAGCTTTTCATTTGGTTATTGTACATTGACAACTGTGATCATTTTGGATACGGTAGTCCTCCAGTCAGTCCTCGATTAGTTACCGTACTCTCAATACCGTAATCCCTTACATTCTCGTAGCAGATCTCGTTCTTGTTGACGACTGACTGGGCGGCGATCGAGTAGGCGAAGACGTACTCCATTCCCTTGCTGCAGTTCTCGATCGACGAACCCGTCGCCTGCGGAATAAAGTCAGTCCTCGATAGGCTACAGTACCCCAAATCAGTTTTTAACCAGGTACAGTACCCACAATACTACAAACAAACTAGTCAGCGACAATTTTTTTCGTGTACAGTACCCCACACTCTTCAATATCACCAAATATTCGGCTCCAGTACCGAAGTGAGGGTCTGATCCTCGAAGAAGCCCTTGCTCAGAGACATCAAATCGGGCATATGGTGCGGTTGAATCTGCAAAAAATCATTTTTTCGATATCTGGACTACCGTAATATGTCAGATCTCGATCGTCATCGCTACAGTACTCACCGGCTCGAATCGGAAATTGTTCGCAACGGCGCGATACTTCCACGCGAGTTCAAGAATTCGAGCAGTCTGTAAAATCGATATTTGTAAAAATAATATTTAAAAAAATACCTTCGGGCAATCGGAGATGGCTTGGGTAAGAGGGCGAAGAGCCATGGCGACCACTCGGGATGAGAGCGAGTGATGAAAATGGAGGGGGAGGGAGGGGAGAAGAAGGAGGGGAAAGGACACGTAATCAGATTGAAATGACATGCTATTGAGGAGTGTACGTGTGAATTGGGAGAATTGAATTCAATCTTTTCCTTGCCTGTCCTTCGCCCTCAATCACATGAAAGCTTTTGCTGTTTACTTCTGCTGCATTACACCATTTTTATGCCACCTTTCTAAACAATAAAACATATTTTTACAGAATTCCTAAGAATCAATTTGATCATTTGGCAAACCTCAGTCATTAAGTGAGATGGGCGACTGGAGCGAGGTCTACCAGCTCCGATTCACGTCCGATTCCTCGTGATTTATCGCGGCAACGTTTCACAGAAATGATTTGAGATCGCTCTTCTTTGTTTGTGATTTCGTCATTGTTTGTGCAAGGATTCACAGCATGACAGTATAGATAGATGAGATATAGATGAGAAATATATAGATTTATCGTTCATGATTATGCACAAATTAGGTGAATATAAAAATAGTAAAAAATATTAATCGATGATACGATTGACTTGTGCCGATTCATGCATTGTTGCTGCACATGATGTTCATTTGAATCTGAAATGAGCTAGATTACAATAATTCATTTTCGAACCAGTCGTAATAATAGTGCCTACCTGGAAGAACTCATTGTACTCATCCTTACTCCATTCCTTGGGTGCATCGAGTGGTCGAGTGAGGGAGAAGAAGTTGACGGAATCGAGAAGATCGTCGTCCTCTTCGGCAACGAGCTCGTATCCACGAAGGTACTAGGGTCGGAATCGAGCGAGGAAGGAGGTCGACGAAGGCTTAAAACGGGAAGTAGAGTGAAAATGGTAGCTGTGTCTTACCCATAGCAGTTCCTCCTTCTGAGTTTCTTCCTCGGGGCAATCAGAGTCGTAGTCAGAAATGGAAGTTGATGCGGGAGAGGAAGAACGGATAGACTCGGAATCCGAAAGCTGAAATATAATGAATGAACTGCGACGTTACACATGGGAAAGATGTTATGTGTAACTGACCTCTGAAGATGATCCTACACCGGAGTCGCTGTTGGTATCAACCCTAGCATGTAGATCGGCAGTGGATAGGTTAGTGAGAGTGCCCCCCTTCTTGAAAGATGAGGAAGAGGGATTACGGTATGACGACTTAGTCGGGTTACGGTATTTGATGTTGTTGAGATGAGATCGAGTCAGTTGGCCAGTGGAGGGATTGACGATGAGAAGCGTGGAATGGGCAAAGGATTTGGTGGAGTAAGAGTAGACGACAGAGGTCATGATGAGTGAGCTGGAGAGGAGGGGATGAGGGAGATGAGTGATGTCTGAATGAATGACGAGATTCGGAGATAGGAATGGAAGAAGGAGGAGCTACTGACCGGATGACCATAAGCATAATGGACCCTTCCGACTTGGAATCTGCGACCAGAAGGGATGTTTCGTTCCCTCTGGCGGCTGTAAATATCAGATAATGGAGAGTTCCGAGTAAAACGGAAGAATCTCATACCTCTCTTCCCCTTTACAACTTCTTCCTGTCTCATTTACAATCTAATTTGATCTTGGTAATCTCTACCTTATCCTCCCAATCATGAACAGTACGGGTATGTGTAGATCGAGGGGGGTGGACTCATCGAGCCAACAAAGTACACATCCTGTGATAAGAGTGCTGAATATATACGATGAGCGACATACTCAATAAATACCATCAATTTACTCTAAAAATCGTTTCTGTGTAACGTGAATATTTCGAAATCATGCAAAAACTGAACATCATTGATTGGATCATCGTTCTACAGGTTTTCAACATTTCTTTTCCCACTTTGTTCACAGTTGCGAAAATATGGCTCTCCTCGCTTTCCGTACCCTCTCGCCCAAGTTTGTGCGAAAATAGCCATTATCAACTTTCCAGTCATGACCAGTTCGAGAGAGAGAGCTGATCGAGCTCGGAAATGAATTCCGTCGAATCAAGAACACACGTAATCTGTAACCATAGCATAACAATATCTACGAGATTTTCCTACAATAAATAGTTTAGCCCCGGCGCGAAGCGCCGGGGCAATTTTGGCCGGGAAACGAGAAATTCCCACGGTCGGAAAGGTTCCTGAGAGGGTAGGGTATCGACTACCGTTCAAACTAAAATCCAACTATCCAGCTTTTGGGAATCTTAGGTGGAAGCATAGGGGATGCTAAATCCCAAATTTCAAGCCTCTATCATAACCGGAAGTGCCTCAGGCTGACTCCGATTTTTGTCGGTTTCGCGGCGTCAAGGATTTTTGAGTTGGTGGCGCGAGCATCGTAGAGAGACGTGCTATAGCTCATTCGATAGAGCGTAGTCGGTTGCCCGCCTAGACACTTTTCAAAATTGTAAAATTTGGTCTGCAAAGGTGCGAAAAAGGCCTCCAAAGGTCGAAATTTTGAGCCCTCTGGCAGCTCGGCCACATTTTCGGCTATCCAAGCTCTCAATGGAAAATCCAAGTTCCTACCGGTCTACTGTAGACTAATATTGGCACGGCGAATCCAATGAGCTTAATTTCGAAAAGATTGGTTTCCATCTGTAGGTGCTACCACCTGTCAAACATTTTCCCGCGCGAATTTGCCCTCTGCCTCCTTCTCCTCTCTCCCTCCCCGCGCCTCTCTCGGCCAGGTCGTAAACAACACGAGTCGTCTCAAATTGTCAACAGCCGTCGGGAACGAGACACAAAGTTGAAGCTAGGGCAAAACAAGTACCATATTTTAAATGAGCGTATTTTAAATAAGTACCATATTTTAAATGACCCATGGTGGCATGATTTGTTGGGGTCGAACGGGCACTTTCAGATTTGTCCCCTCTGGGTGTGGAAAAGGAGGAGGAGGGAATTGGAAGCTTCCCATCATACAATAGCCCACAGGAAAAATACGTATCAAATAGAGACCCCTCTCTATATCCATTCAATGTACTAAGAAAACGCTAATTACGAAAACAAATTAATCGCTCCGCGCCAATAAAAGTCCCGAGATCCACCTTCCATGGTGACGTATCCTGACTTTGCAAGCAAAGTCAACAGCTGAGTAAATTTTGGCAAAATATCAATTCAATAAAAGGAGTGAGATCCTATTACACAAAACAATCAGTTCAATAAAAGTCCCGGGATCAACCGCCAAAATTCGTTCACTATTTTTGACAATCTCAATTACAATGTTATAATAAGAATTTAAAAAGGTAAATATGCAGATTTCTTAGTGAAATTGGAAAAAAATTGTGACCGAATTTTGGCTGTTGGTCCCGGGACTGTTATTGAACTGATTGTTTTGTGTAATAGGATCTCACTCCTTTTATTGAATTGATATTTTTCCAAAATTCACTCAGCTGTTGACCGCAAAATTTCAGAACAATGATTTGAGTATATCCTTATTCGAGTTTGTTATTTCCGATAAGCAAGTGCTCACAACATTCCAATATTTAATCGATGAGAAATATATAGATTTATCGTTCCTAATTATGCACACATTAAGTGAATATAAAAATAGTAAAAAATATTAATCGATGATACGATTGACTTGTGCCGATTCATGCATTGTTGCTGCACATGATGTTCATTTGAATCTGAAATGAGCTAGATTACAATCAATAATTCATTTTCGAACCAGTCGTAATAATAGTGCCTACCTGGAAGAACTCATTGTACTTATCCTTACTCCATTCCTTGGGTGCATCGAGTGGTCGAGTGAGGGAGAAGAAGTTGACGGAATCGAGAAGATCGTCGTCCTCTTCGGCAACGAGCTCGTATCCACGAAGGTACTGGGGTCGGAATCGAGCGAGGAAATCATCGATACAGCAGTCGTTGAGGATGGATCCGACGTCGCCAAGAAGTTCAACTACACCGCCTTCGACAACCAGAAGTACCTCGCGGTCAGTTGGGAGACCAGCGATGAAAGTGCATCACTGTTATTATTCACAAATTAGTAAATTAGATATGGCTACATATTCGAGCTTTGCGAGCTCGCAATGCTTTCTCTCTCCCTCCCTCTGATTACGTTCCCGCAATTGATAGTGCGGATCCGCATTGAGATCTCACTGTACTTTCGAAATCACATCGCAAATCCATTGGAAAAAAAGGAAATCCGGGACATACTATCTGTGACATTCAGGGCAGAATTTTCGTCGGCCGTCAACAGAAGGAACCATTCGTCAAGTTCTCGTGAGTTGTCTTTAACAAATATGCCGAAAGAAATATAAATATATAAAATAATGCATGGAATAATCAATTGCAGGTGCCAGTTGTACTTCTGTCATTTCAAATACAACGCAACTTGCGCCTCTCTCTGTCGAGATTTCGCTAAGTTGGATGCGAGTCAAGCGACGCTCGATAAGCTGGACTTGCTCTCTGGATTCGTGGCTGGCACCGACTCTTCAAAGTACACGCCGACTAAGAGCATTGAAGGATGCGAACTGCTGTAAGTCGCCAATCGATAATCATTACCGACATAGAAAGGTTTTTGGAAGGTTTTCGCATGAGCAAAGGAACATTCCTTTGGGTATTTAGCAATTCATTCCAAAATGAAGTGCAACATGTTAGATTTAAAAAAAATCCAAATGTGGAAACTGAAAGCGTGAGATACTGCCTAGATTCACGAAACTATTCGGGAAGCATCACTCCATCTTCGGTCCTCTCTGCGAGTTCCACTACTCATTCAAGGACCATGAACAGTGAGAATTTATTCCACAATTCAGGTACGAAAAAGATGTGATCGACTACGGAAAGAAGATTGCCGTGATTGAAAGAAAAGCCGAAGATCAACTGAACAAGCTTATCTAACAGTGCATAGTATCTGTCGACCTCCCCAATATTTCTTCCCACAAACCCCTTTATTCACTTTGAGATAAATGCAGTGAAAAAAATTGTGTCTACACATGAGTTGTACGATTCCTTTGGTTCAACACAAGCTCCTCCGGCATATCACGTCTCTCATGTGAGAATCGAGCTGAGTCAGGGAATAGAGGGACACTCGTGAAATGAGTTCTAGCTGGTTTTGGGCTTCCTAAGGCATGCCTAGCCACCTCCCAAAGTCTTATTGCGCAGACTTCATTTTTTTTCATACACCGGGTCGCAATTCAGCATCACTCACTTTAAGTGCCGATTTCTCGAAAACGGTGATAGATTGAGCCAAATTGTCCCCTGAGTGGTTGTCCCCCAATTGTCCCCCGACTCATTTTTTGAGCTCTATCGATCGATCAAACCCAATTTCTCAAAATGGCTTTTTTAACAGTGCTACATTGCTGGTACTTTTTCTCAAAAATGTAAAATAAAGTTCAAACGATTCAGACGAAGTTAAAAGGGCGAAACTCTCACTAGGGTTCTCGTATTTTTTTCTCAAACCACTCATTGGAAAGTTCTCGTTTATGTATCCACTGTCATAATTTGAGCTGCTACTTTACCTACACTTTTGAGAAAAAGTTCCAGCAATGTAGCACTGTTAAAAATGCGATTTTGAGAAATTGGTTTTGATACGCAGTGGACAATTTGGCTCAATCTATCACCGTTTTCGAGAAATCGTGATGCTGAATTGCGAACCGGTGTATGAAAAAAAATGAAGTCTGCGGTTCGCATCCTTTAATGCTTTTGGTCGGCGTGTATTTTGAAGAATCCGTTCCCGCCACGAATCCAGACAGCAAAAATGAAGTCCAAAATGAAGTCTGCGAAATAAGACTTTGGGAGGTGATCAGGCATGCTTTAGGAAGGGAAGCCCAAAACCAGCTAGAACTCATTTCACGAGTGTCCCTCCATTCCCTGACTCAGCTCGATTCTCACATGAGAGACGTGATATGCCGGAGGAGCTTGTGTTGAACCAAAGGAATCGTACAACTCATGTGTAGACACAATTTTTTTCACTGCATTTATCTCAAAGTGAATACTAGAAAGGGGTTTGTGGGAAGAAATATTGGGGAGGTCGACAGATACTATGCACTGTTAGATAAGCTTGTTCAGTTGATCTTCGGCTTTTCTTTCAATCACGGCAATCTTCTTTCCGTAGTCGATCACATCTTTTTCGTACCTGAATTGTGGAATAAATTCTCACTGTTCATGGTCCTTGAATGAGTAGTGGAACTCGCAGAGAGGACCGAAGATGGAGTGATGCTTCCCGAATAGTTTCGTGAATCTAGGCAGTATCTCACGCTTTCAGTTTCCACATTTGGATTTTTTTTTAAATCTAACAAGTTGCACTTCATTTTGGAATGAATTGCTAAATACCCAAAGGAATGTTCCTTTGCTCATGCGAAAACCTTCCAAAAACCTTTCTATGTCGGTAATGATTATCGATTGGCGACTTACAACAGTTCGCATCCTTCAATGCTCTTAGTCGGCGTGTACTTTGAAGAGTCGGTGCCAGCCACGAATCCAGAGAGCAAGTCCAGCTTATCGAGCGTCGCTTGACTCGCATCCAACTTAGCGAAATCTCGACAGAGAGAGGCGCAAGTTGCGTTATATTTGAAGTGACAGAAGTACAACTGGCACCTGAAATTGATTATTCCATGCATTATTTTTAATATTATCTCTTTCGCTCAGCACATTTTTTAATGAACACGTACGAAAACTTGACGAATGGTTCCTTCTGTTGACGGCCGACGAGCATTCTGCCCTGAATGTTTCCTTTTTTCCGATGGATTTGCGTTGTAATACTATTTCCAAAGCACAGTGAGATACACTCCCATGTTCAGTATATTTTGCAATATTCTTTTCACGTGCGATCCCTATTGTTTAATCCCAATTGTGAGGCTGTGAGGTGTTATCTAACCGTGACAGTGGCACATAGTCATCGCTGGTCTCCCAACTGACCGCGAGGTACTTCTGGTTGTCGAAGGCTGTGTAGTTGAACTTCTTGGCGACGTCGGATCCATCCTCAACGACTGCTGTATCGATGAGAGCGGGAAGAACGAGGAGAAGGAAGAGGAGAGAAGACATCGTGGAATGAGGGAGAGGAGAACAACAGGGAATTTATGAGGAACGGGCGTGGGAAGACTTCTCTCTATGCACGTTCTTTCTCTAGCCAGACAGAGCAAGAGAGCACGCAATAAGAGGAGAGTCGCGCTTTCGCAACTGTGAACAAAGTGGGAAAAGAAATGTTGAAAACCTGTAGAACGATGATCTAATCAACGATGTTCAGTTTCTGGATGATTTCGAAATATTCATGTTTCAATTCTTCGAAGAAGCATTCTCGCGCACAATGGAGAGACGACCTAACTAGGGATGGCGAATGAAGGAAAAATGGAAGAATGAAGAGGGCGATTTTCCCTCCCTCTCATTTCTCCTTCATGAAAGATGACCAAAAAAAGAAGGACACCTCGTGTCTTTTCGAACAATAAATATATCTGAGCAGACTTCTGAATAGGATATTAAAACAACTATCTAATCATATCTATATTGTGGTTAAAAGCTGAGATGTTTGGCATAGTGTAAAAAACGCAGTATTAGAGGCCCCTCAATCACTGAAAGCGGAACAGTATTGCGATGCCCTGCATTGCTAGACTTCTGAATCAGCCACTCAGTTTCTTCATTCTTAAAACAAGGCCTTACGTGCAAAAACAAGTCGACTATGCACCGATCTAGAATCGAATTTCAACTCGTGCCCTCCTTCCCACTACATAAAATTAAGAGGCCGGATCTGAGGAGAGTTACCATTTGGACCCTCCTGGCGGACATTCCGCCAAGATTTTTGATTCAGGCCATGATGCTCATAGGACCTATAGTGCATAGGGAGTTAATTTGAAATTTTACAATGATACCGCCTGGGAGGGGCAAAGCGGACAGCCATGTTCGGGTACAGTGAAAAATGATGAAAATTCATATTTTCTCAACCGATTTAGTTAGACTCAAAATTCCTTTAGCATTATGCTAGGCTACCCAAAAGTGCTGTAGGAGACCATGGATATCGAATTTGGTTAGATTTTGAATGTGATAATTTCTCCAAATTTTTCACTTTTCTGGAGTTTTTCCTATGTTGCAATTGTTTCGGGATATAATTTCGAATACCTTGTTGTAGCTGGCTTACATGCGCTTCAAATCTGACTATAGCAGATCAAATCCGCTCCTTAGTAAGTCGCGAAAAATCGCACTGAAGATCGGGTGATCATGACTAAGTCGGCGGTTTTCCGATTTCCACATTTCTTTTTCTTCGGAATGTGCTCGAATTTACTCGAAATTTATAAGACGGTGTTCCGCAGTACTATGGACCCATTTTTTTCGATTCATAATATCTTTACAATATCATGCTATCATCATTGATAATCATTTATTCGAGCGTCAAGGCAGAGGCCTGTCGAACAATGCCAGTCTTCCATTCAGTCGGGTTTTCCCTGTATACGCGTTGCCAGTGTACACCGTGTTCTTTAGTGAGTTCGTCTCTCCATCTGACTCTAGGTCGTCCAACGGGTCTTGTGCAATCCCACGGAATCCACTCGTACACTCTCTTGGACCAACGATCATCGGTTAAGGTGGCTAGTCTCTCCGCCCATCTCCTCTTCCTTATCATTACTCGAACTCGGATATCGGTTAAAGGGACACGTTGAGACAGCGTTGCGTTTGATATTCGGTCCATTCGGGTCACTCCAATCATCTTGCGCATCATGTTTCTTTGAGCAACAATGAGCCGTTTTCTGTCTCTTGCTGTGGTGCTCCAAGTTTCACTTCCGTAAGTTAGCGAAGGCTCGACGCACATTCGGAAAAGGCGTACTTTCAGCCCAACGGCGCATCTCCGATTCGTAAAGAAGTTGATGAACTTGTTATAGGCTCTCCAAGATCCTCCTATTCTTCTATTAATTTCAAGAGTGAGAGTTTGATCAAACGATAGACGCGTGCCCAAGTATATGAATGAATCAGCGTAATCTATTCGATCATTGCCGATGAACATAGGGACTCGTGTTGTATTGGACATTATGACTGTTTTGCCTATGTTGATCTCCAAGCCAACCTCTTTGCTTCTTCTTGATAGTTCTTGCAACATAGTATTGCTTTCGGTTGCACTGTGAGATATGAGAACTACGTCATCGGCGTAGCGAAGGTGGTTCATTCGCTGGCCGTTTACATTCACTCCATAGGCTGACCAATCCATTCTTCGAAATATTCCCTTTAATACTGCATTGAATAAGTGCGGGCTAATCGGATCCCCTTGGCGTACTCCTCTCCGAATGTCGACAGGTACTCGATCACTGCCAACTCTCACCGAGACTTTTGCTTTGGAATAGATTGCACTTAGAGTATTTATGATCTTGCTATGAACGCCTTGATTATTCAGAGCCTCCCAAATATGATGGAATTCTACCGAGTCGAAAGCTTTTCGGTAGTCAATGAATATTAAATATAGAGGAAACTGATACTCATTTGACTTGCTGATTAGCTCCGAGAGAGTGAATATGTGATCAGTGGTTGAATAGTTTCGACGAAATCCTGCTTGCTCACTCGGCTGGTTCTCTGATAGTATCATTTCAATACGATTGTCGATAACTGAGGTGAAGAGCTTGTATGTCAAGTTCATCAGGGCTATTGGGCGGTAATTTCCTATCTCGAGTGGCGATCCTTTTTTGAATATCAATGAAATTGTCGAATCTGAGAGCTCGTCGGGAATCTCCTCCCTTTCGATCCACTCGTTAAACAATACGAGGAAGTGTTTCGTTAGAGTCTCCGCACTTGCCTTTATCATTTCTGCACTTATCTTGTCTTGGCCTGGAGCTTTTCCATTCTTTAATCGAGCTATAGCCAACATAATTTCACTTGAGAGGATCGAAGGAAATGTGTCATCGCTACCGTATTTTGATTGGGCGATTTGAATAGTTGATGAGTATAGGCGGTTATAGTACGATTGAACTGTTTGGGATACTTGGCTTCTATTGGCGGCTACACTTCCATCATCTTTCATTAGTCTACTTAACGTAGTTCTTCCAATTTCTGATTTACGTAGAGCCAATTTCGTGCTTCTACCGTACCGTACCGCCTCCTCGACAAACAGCACATGCCGTCGATGTAGATCGTCATTGAGAGAGAACCTTAGAGCTTTGCTAGTCACGGCTAGATTTATCCTATTCAGTGCGGTAGGAGGTTGCTTTCGTAGCATGTTTCTACTTCTCATCAATTGTTCCGTCTTGTAGCTTAATCTCTTGGGTTTCGGATCAGGAATCATGCAAGTTGCCGCTATGTTTTTCATCGAACTCACGATCTCCTGGTAGTTTGATAGATTGGTTTGCTGGCTTGCCATAGATGCTGCGAATGCAGGAATTGACAGTCTCTGATTGTTTCTTGGAGGTCGGTGTCGTGGTAGTTCTTTCTGATTGATTCGTATTCTGGCCATAACAAGGCGATGATCGGACGAGAACGAGTGAGATCCAACTATGGAGACATCAAGAAAAAGTGAAGGATCCTGGCAGAGTATGAAATCGATCAAATTTTTCGTTTTCATATCAGGTGATTGCCATGACCACTTGCGACTCTCTCGCTTGTCAAATCTCGTATTCATGATCTTCAATTTATTAGCACAACAAAAGTCTCCCAGAACTTGTCCTCTTTCATTACGCATTCCGAGTCCGTGTCTCCCTATCCACTCTTCATGTTTGGCCAGCCGTGATCCAACCTTGCAATTGAAATCACCGCAGACAACCACTCGACGTCTCCCAACACCCGGTAGGTGAGCACGACTGGAGGGAGCGTCTAACAGTGTCTGCAGTTCATTCAAAACACCCTCATAGTCAGCATCGGGAGAGGCGCTTGTTGGAAGGTAAATTGATACGATCCTCAATCCCATTGGAAGGTAAATTGATACGATATCATGCTATGTTGGAAGGTAAATTGATACGATATCATGCTATGATCAATTTTAATTATTTTTTCTCGTTTATTTTCTGTTTTGCAGTTGATTGGGCGTATCATTTCCAATACCGTATGGTAGCTTACCCACACATCTCTCACATCAGACCATAGTATTTCAAATCCGCGTCTTAGTAAGTCACGAAAAGTGGCATTGAATGTCGTGTTACCATGACCATTTCCATTGAATTTATGTCTACGTTTTAAATTATGATCAGAATGTGCCCATGTTGACTCGAAATTATTTTCGCATATTTTCGCCCCACTTGTTCACATTTCCTGCTTTGTTTGCTTGCATTACTCACTTATTTTCATTCTCCTCTCGAGTCGATAACAATTGTTGTCCACATGGGAACGATGGATGGAAAGAGAACAAGAGGAGGAGCAGACGGGAGAGAGAAAACCCGTAAACATAGAGAAAGGAAGAGAGAAAGAGAAAAGTGGGGGCTGCCGACATTTCACTATCCACTAGTATCGACAACTATGCGTATCGACGTGTGCTTATTTTTTCTATTATCTCTCAATTCCTTCAACTCGGCTCATCCGTGGGGTGACCTATCTCTTCGTTATCGGAGAGGAGAAGATACACTTCCGAAGGGGTCAGATCAAGAAGGAACATCAACGGGAAGTGAAAAGGAATGTTTCTTTTCCGAAAAGAGAGTAAAGGAGAGAGAAGAACGCGAGAAGAAGGAGATCATTCGCCCTGTCTATTCAAAAGTTGGGAAGAAATGCTCAGTGAAGATGAAAAAGTAAGTTTTTTTAGGCTCAGCTTTTCGTATTTCATATAATTTTGAAACCATGTTTTTCGTCTATTACATATTTCGATTCAGAATGTCCGACCTTGCGGATGTGACTGTCACCAATCTTTACCAATGCCCAAACTACCGTGCTTTAATTCTCGTCAGAGGAGCAGGAATGTTCGATATTGACTGGGAGAATAAGCAGGAAGTGGAACGGTTTTAAAACTGCCCTAATACTCGGTCAGGTGGACTTGATCAATGGTGAATGGATTTGCTCAATTCACGAAGCAGAACTCGGACGAAATTGGCAAAATGCTGGATATAATCACTTCAGAAGGAAGGAACGCCAAGGACGTTAGTGGGCAGGTGAACAGACACAGCCGCATTCATTTGTTTTCAGGAAAAATATATGATCCTATTTGCTCGATGCCTCTGCCGTTCGAGCAGCATGAAGAGCCAGTTGTTCTCCACGAGAATATTCATTACCAGCCATCAGCCCGGCCGGCGGTTCACAGTTTTGAGCCAACGGCCGGCGGTTCACAGTTTTGAGATTCGCCGCTACTATTTTTTTCAATCTTTCTGGAACATTCTAGAAGCTTTGGAACAATTTCGAACATTCTGGAACATTTTAGAAGCTTTGGAACAATTTCGAACATTCTGGAACATTCTAGAAGCTTTGGAACAATTTCGAACATTCTGGAACATTCTAGAAGCTTTGGAACAATTTCGAACATTCTGGAACATTCTAGAAGCTTTGGAACAATTTCGAACATTCTGGAACATTTTAGAAGCTTTGGAACAATTTCGAACATTCTGGAACATTCTAGAAGCTTTGGAACAATTTCGAACATTCTGGAACATTCTAGAAGCTTTGGAACAATTTCGAACATTCTGGAACATTCTAGAAGCTTTGGAACAATTTCGAACTTTCTGGAACATTCTAGAAGCTTTGGAATAATTTCGAACATTCTGGAACATTTTAGAAGCTTTGGAACAATTTCGAACATTCTGGAACATTCTAGAAGCTTTGGAACAATTTCGAACTTTCTGGAACATTCTAGAAGCTTTGGAATAATTTCGAACATTCTGGAACATTTTAGAAGCTTTCGAACAATTTCGAACATTCTGGAACATTCTAGAAGCTTTGGAACAATTTCGAACATTCTGGAATATTCTAGAAGCTTTGGAACAATTTCGAACATTCTGGAACATTCTAGAAGCTTTGGAACAATTTCGAACATTCTGGAACATTCTAGAAGCTTTGGAACAATTTCGAACTTTCTGGAACATTCTAGAAGCTTTGGAATAATTTCGAACATTCTGGAACATTCTAGAAGCTTTGGAATAATTTCGAACATTCTGGAACATTTTAGAAGCTTTGACCAATGGCTAATTATCGATTGGTGTACGGTAGCTGACCTATGCAAATTATCGATTGGTATACGGTAATTCAAAGATCAAAGGTCAAAATCATAAATCTGACCTTTCACAGAGCAATATCTTCTCGTCAGAAACATAATCCCTGACTTTCATTACTCTCTCATTCTCCTCTTCTTTCATAGATTAGTAGATGACTACACCTAAAGGGGTAGGTGCCAGAATTTCGAACACATTAGGATTTTCGGATCCTTTCAACAATTAGCAAAATGTTAGAGTTCACAATTCGGGTCGGGTCATTCGGTGTCACTCGCCGATCCGCTGAAGTGTGAATGAGAGGGACATAAATTCGGTTTTGACCCGAATTTCTCTCCCTCTCATTCCTTGTTCGCGGTGCCCCGCGGTGTCGGGTTGTCGAACTCTACAAAACATATCGTGATGCAAGTAGTGCGCGATCTCTAAGAAAGGGAAGGCGCAAAATCGGACGAAATTGGTCTCCTGATAAAAATAAGGGAAAATTTTGGAGTGTTATTATAAAATTATGATACCTTATCTACCTTATCCTTCTGACAATGATATTTATTGAAGGAGCCTGAGACTGCAATCGATATCGATTCGGATTCTGACGACGGAGACAAGGAAGACCCGCCTTTTGTCCCTCATCATCGAGAATTTACCGAGCGAGAATTTCGTTCATCCTCCCAATTACCCTGATGGAGTGAAGGAAGCTTACATCGAGTTCATGAACAAGCTTGAATTGGACCCTTCGATCGCCACGAGTGACTGGCACGAGATCGATCCGAGAAGTCGCAGAAGGAAGGCTGAAGAACTCACAGCCGCAACGGATGTGATAGCTCACTATATGGCACCACAAGATCCCCAATCCCTGATGGAGAAAGTATGCAAAGGATTCGGTCCCTACGAGCGTCCTCGATCCAATGATTACATCGAGATGATGAATCACGTTAGAGACGCCTTCCAGTACGCCGCATCCCGATCTGAGAAACTTGCTGCTCTCTCGATGATCTCACATTTTCCCCTCTCTGAGATCCAGAAGTTTATACCGAGGCTATCAAGATATTATCTAAACGACGCCAGGAAATACGCTGAAAGAGGATTTCACTTAGCTACCCATCGAAGACGCTATATGCGCGTCAATAAGCCGATTATCAACCGGTTCTTGCAGCATTTGTGCAGGTATAGACATATTTACTACTTTAAAGAAATATAAAACAACTTCAGCTACAAGTCCACCCTGAACGCACCTTATGGAACGAGAGAAGTCAAGGATTCTATGGGAAAGTGGATATCGATTCCTAACACGATCAGAAAATTGCGAATTGGGGAGCTATATGCGACATATAAAAAGTCAGTTCTTTGGTCATTCAACTCAATTTATTATTTTCCTCATCAGAGAGCTGATAGATTATGAAGAAGAAGATATGCTCATTCCGGAAACAACGGCAAGAAAAATAGCCAAAGTGTGTGCTGCTGAGAGAAGGAAGTCTCTCCACGGAGTTGATATTATCATCGCGGAAGCGATGGAAGTGGGTTCACTTTTTGAACTATCATATATTATTTTCAAATATTATTGTGCAATAATAATTATACAATATTTTCAAATTCTGGTATGCCGAGATTTTTTTAGGCTTTCGATCGTGCTGCGATTGCAATTGAGAATATGATGGCGAAGAACAAGTATCTTCATGACTCTCTTCGCTCGATGATGCTCGCAAGCAGGCAATACCTGCGGACAGATTACCTGATACATGTGAAGGAGTACTCAACCATTGGCGATCATTGTTGGAGGTATAAATCTAAAATGTACAGTCAGTGCAATTTTGAAATTCAGCTTCGCACTTTCCGACCCAGATGATCTCGCTTTTCAAATAGACTGTATCAAGCCGAAGTCACCCTGGAGTCATGGTCACACGCGTGTATGCCATCAGTGCGAGAATGTGCATGTCTGGCTCACAGGCATGAGGGAGACCCTGAATGAACTGCTGAAGAAGCACAAGGAGGACAAGAAACTCAAGCATGAGATTGAGATGATGATGAGGGACTTGAGCGACTGGGCAATCAAGATCGAGAAGCTCAAGGCTCATCAGCTTCGTGTAGCGAAGTCGGAGTACGACAGACAGCAGATTGTGGCGGGATTGAAGGTAATTGATGAATATTTGAAAGGATATTTTAAAATAATGATATTCAGCCCGGAGAATGTCTTCTGACACTGGACTTTATCATGAAGCTTCTCCCCCTCAATCCACGAGAATCGACTTCGGACTGGTACGCCCTTAGAGGGATGCCATGGCACATGGGGCATGCACTCATGTGGGAAAGGGGCGATTTGTGGCAGCATCACTTTGTAACGATCATCGAAGGAGAGCGAGAAGTGAGATATATTTTTCGATGACTTCATTAGAAATTCGAACAAACAATCACAGGATTCAGCGATGGTCACGGCTATCATTCGCTCAATTTTCTACCAGCTTCGTAGAAGAGGCATTTCCCGAGTCTTCTTGATATCGGACCAGGCTGGTTGGTTCTGAGAAATAAATATTGAATGCATCTATGCAAAAAAAATCATTTCCATATAGATTATTACGAAATAAAAAGTGTAAACAACAATATTCAGGTCCATACAAGAGCTCCTCCACAATTTCGTCGATCTATTCCATTGCAATGGACGAGAAAGTCGAGGTTGCGGGCTGGTACTTCTCTTAGGCGCAAGCCGGAAAGGGGCCTTGCGACCGTGGTTCCGCTGTAATGAAGGGTGATGTCCGTGCATACGCCGACTCAAGAAGGCCAGTCACAAATCCTGACCAGTTATTCCACGCTTTGGATCAAGGAGCGACTCGTCCTGGATACAGCTACGAGCTAGTCAGATTGGTGGGAGATGAAGAGAACGACGAAGTTGAAATATCCTCTTCTCCGATTCCCGACCTCAGCAAGTACAATGAGTTTACTTTCGAGGAGGATTCAATTCGTGTCCATAGATTCTGGAAAATCGGAAAGGGCAAAACGATTCCATATTCCACTCTCATTCCCAATAAGGCTAGATTGGCGGTGGAGAAAACAGGAGGAGCTGAGTACTTGGAAAACTTCGGCTCGAGTGGGAGAAAAGCGAGAGACGAAGCGTGAGATGATGATGCGCAAGGAGAAGGAAGCTGCCGAAGCAATCGAGAAGATGGATGAGAACAAGGAGGGAGGAAATTTATATGAGGAGGAGGAAGAAGAGGAAGATGAAGACACTGTGTGTGACAAGAAGCAGGAGTCGAAGGAGTGCAAGCAGAAAACTACATTGGCCTCTGCACTATATCGTTGCCCTATAGAATCATGTGCTAAGGAGTTCCTTTCCGAGAAGAATCTGGAGAGACATATGCTTATTGGGAAGCATCTGAGACGACCTGAAATCGAGAATGTCCTGGATTATGCCCTTCATTCATATTCAAGTTTTGTCGAGGCGGTATTCCCTCCAAGAGTCTGTCCTGTAATTGACGAAGCTTCATCCGCTCTCGCTGACGACAATGTGAATGGAATACAGCAACAGATGGGATGGGCCCTTCCGAAGAGAAGACAGAACAGGCGATTCCCTGAGGCCGTCAAGAAATTCCTTCGGGAAATATACGACGCGGGTGAGAAGTCTGGAGCGAAGACGGATGCGAGAGGAGCTGAGGAACTAATGAGAACCAAGACTAAACCGGGAGGAGAAATGATGTTCGCACTGGACGATCTGCTCTCTTCGAGACAGATTGCTGGAGTATTTTCAAGATTCAAACGAACGAAGATCGAAAAGAGGAAGAAGACTGGGCAGAAGCACAAGAAGAAGAAGCTGAATAAGGAGGAAGAAGAGGAGATGATGGAAGTGGATGAAGAGGAAGTGAACGAAGTGAATGAACTATTGAAAACTGAAGGAGATGAGGAATTGGAATACGAAACGGAGCCACTATTCGACGAGGAGGAGATCTTCAGAATAGATGTTATGGAGAAGTACGATGAGCTGCTCAAAGATGATGCAGATGATGATGAATCAAATGTTACCGAGGAACCAGTCGAGAATAAGGAGCTTGAAGAATCAAAGGGTACAATAGATGCAGAGATGCCTTTGATTCCCGAACTTCCCGAGATTCCTCCGATTCCTCCGATTCCTGAGATTCCTAAGATTCCTGAAATTCCTGACATACATTAGAAACAGGGGGTGCCCGATATGCTTGTACACGACAGGCACCTCAAGAGGCCCCACCACTCTTGCTTTGTTTTATTTTTTCTCATGCTAATATGTGAGTGTTTCTTTCACAAATAAACAATTCGCCGAAGTCCAGAATTAAAAATGTTACAATTTTCTCTATTTCGAGTCAACATGGGCACATTCTGATCATAATTTAAAACGTAGACATAAATTCAATGGAAATGGTCATGGTAACACGACATTCAATGCCACTTTTCGTGACTTACTAAGACGCGGATTTGAAATACTATGATCTGATGTGAGAGATGTGTGGGTAAGATACCATACGGTATTGGAAATGATACGCCCAATCAACTGCAAAACAGAAAATAAACGAGAAAAAATAATTAAAATTGATCATAGCATGATATTGTAAAGATATTATGAATCGAAAAAAATGGGTCCATAGTACTGCGGAACACCGTCTTATAAATTTCGAGTAAATTCGAGCACATTCCGAAGAAAAAGAAATGTGGAAATCGGAAAACCGCCGACTTAGTCATGATCACCCGATCTTCAGTGCGATTTTTCGCGACTTACTAAGGAGCGGATTTGATCTGCTATAGTCAGATATGAAGCGCATGTAAGCCAGCTACAACAAGGTATTCGAAATTATATCCCGAAACAATTGCAACATAGGAAAAACTCAAAAGTGAAAAATGTGGAGAAATTATCACATTCAAAATCTAACCAAATTCGATATCCATGGTCTCCTACAGCACTTTTGGGTAGCCTAGCATAATGCTAAAGGAATTTTGAGTCTAACTAAATCGGTTGAGAAAATATGAATTTTCATCATTTTTCACTGTACCCGAACATGGCTGTCCGCTTTGCCCCTCCCAGGCGGTATCATTGTGAAATTTCAAATTAACTCCCTATGCACTGTAGGTCCTATGAGTATCATGGACTGAATCAAAAATCTTGGCGGAATGTCCGGGCAGTGGTGACTGTTCTCCGATCCGGCCTCTTAACAGCGTTTTTAAGTAAGCGGATGGTTCATATGGGTATTATGCATGAAATTATGCAAATACAGCATTTTCGTTGAGTAAGGAACGATTTCCCGAGTCATCCTTCATGAAGGAAAAGCAATTCTTCATGCAGCCCCCCCTTCAATTAAAAATGACACCGCGCAGCTCGCCCGTTGAAGGGAGAATGAACGGTTCATTCTCCCTCCTTCATTTGCCATCCCTAGACCTAACCCGAGCTATTGGCACTCACTGGTGGAGTGCAACCTTTGAAGAATACCGGTTCGTGCTCTTCTGAGCGTCTATCGCGTTATAAGAAAATTGATTGAATTGATTGATTGCCTAATCAAGAAAATTCCTAGGAAAAGTTCCTTGTTATGGTACTAGAAAAGTTCTAGTTCAAGTTCTATTAGGCTGAGTCATAAGTTTTTTCCAATTTTGGAGGTGTATTTCAAGGCCACCTAAAACGCGCTTCAGGAATCCTATCCGCACAAGTTCATAGCACAGTTGAGGGGTATAGTTCACACTTATCGTGGCTGGTCCCAATTGCACCTTGCTTTCAAATCATACTAGAAAACGAACGTTAACCACGAGTGAATTTCTCAAGTATATATTTAAATTTTTGGGCTCACTATTGTTTTGCAAGGAAAAATGATTGGACATCTTTACATCCATTAATGAGAAGCCCATTGAATGCACTTTCAAAAAAGTGGTTGAAATCGGTGCTAGCCTAATCAATCACATAATTAGGAAACAACTAATCATACAACATGGAATGAAATCCCATGTGAGATCTCATTTTTCCTACGTTATATGTTATAGATACTGGCTTGTATATAGGGGCGCTTTAATCGTACGATATGTGGCTACTTTACCATTTGTGAAATTAGAGACCTCGCATTTCAAAAAATGAAATTTCTCGAAAATCCGATTATTGGTCTATCCGAGCAAAATTTTGAATTTTGTTGATACTTTTTAGAGTATATTTTCAGAACGCGCAGGCATCCCGTGACTATGTGAAGCTATTGAGGGATATTTCAAGTGTAGCTGATGCTAACAAACAGAAAAACGTTGGACCTCTATCTATTATATGATCAGGAAACTCTGAAATACACTCATTTCGATGTGCAAATTTCATCATAAAAATGTTGATGACTGTTGTTTTTGGTTACAATGAGGAAAGCCCACCAAAAAGCAAATATAAGCTCTTCATACAAGAAGGGTTATGCAGAGATAGGTTTGGTTTCGATAGGGCAATGTGTGCGGAAGCGCAGTGAAGGAAACTCATTTTGGTCACTATTAACTGAACCATACTGTGAAATTGGCACCTATTGTGAGTAGGTCTTTTGCGCCAAACCCGATTCACGTGTATATTTGTGATATACGTTCATCAGACTTCACGATAGTCTTGCTGGTTTCGCCCAATCACTACTCACTGGAAAGCTCTGATTTGTTAAAGTCATTTCGAAATTCGTGATCGAGACGACTTTGACTTCAAACTATGCTCACATGGCTCTTTGAATAGGTGTGTGCTAAAGTGCGATAAAGAGAGTATCTATGCACTCATCATATGTGAGGATCAAAATGAAAATCATTTTGAACAAAAGACCGGAAAATGTGAAAACCTTCCCAAGGTCAAATTGGAAAAAACTTATGACTCAGCCTGATAGATC
The DNA here is from genome assembly GCA_036245805.1 of Pristionchus mayeri. Classification (NCBI taxonomy): domain Eukaryota; kingdom Metazoa; phylum Nematoda; class Chromadorea; order Rhabditida; family Neodiplogasteridae; genus Pristionchus; species Pristionchus mayeri. The sequence continues at coordinate 18,454,313 of BTRK01000006.1, forward strand.
CAGTTCTAGTAATTTTAGCAAAAGTTCTATAAAATTCGTTCAGTGCAAAAACATGCAAATATGCAAAATCATATTCAAATATTCATAACCACGTTTCGTGCAGTTTTGCAGCTTATTTCTCCCATGCTCTTTCCTTATAAAACGCCTCACCTTCATTCCAACATCATTCGAAGATGCATCTTCTTCTCTCCTTCCTTCTCCTTCTTCCCCTCATCGATGCCGAGGGATTAGACCTCATCCGCCGTCAATTCCTCCCCTCCATGTCACTCAAAGAACTGAAAGATATCCTAGCTCTCTCCAAGCAGTATCCCCCAATCGAATCAATGCGTCCTGAGATGATTCAAGAAGTGAGAGATCAACTCGCATCGCTCAAGCACTTGGATTCCGAAAAGCTAAGGGTCATTATCAACAAGATTCACCTTGCCCAAATCCTCCAGAGGGACGATCGTGCGCTTTCCGCTTTGGACAGCTATTTCATAAGCAGTGAAGTGGGACCCTAACCAGTAAATTATCAACGCATAACCGACGAGTTGCTATTGGCCGACCTGGATGCAATGGATGAGAAGAAACTGTATTTTCTGTTCAAGCAGGTTAGTGATGGTACAATTTGGAATCTATGTTCACATTCGGAAAGCCTCAAAATGATCCAAATGATACATGAAGATTTCATTGTCATCGTTCCTAAATGGGATTTGTTCCACCCGATCAGGTGCATCTGATCGGTGTTCTCAACGTGGAGCCCGGGGAGTTGACGAGAATGGTCAGACTCAACTTGCTGAACTACACCTCCTTCAAGAACGTGAAATGGCTAACGGTTTGTGAACAGAGCTAATTAATAATTAGATAAGGAATATATCATCTTTTAAAAGCAACAATCTAATATGATTATTATATTGGCGAAAATTTCAGGAATATGCCGCGCTAAATATAAGGGTGTTCTGAACAAGGAAACGAAACTCGATTTCGCGTGTGTTCACTTTTCCACTATTGAGAACCTTCAGCGGACCTTTACATCTCATTCGCATTGCCGATCGATTAGCACAGTACTCATAGTGAAAACATTAGAAACGATCGGATCTCGTCTGGATGTTGAAAATATCCGATTGGGTTGAAATCAGATGCCGAACCTTCTTCTGTCATCTGGGCAATGATGCAGTCTGCTCCTCCCTCTGCGTTCACTTCTCCAAATTGGACGCGAACGAGCATGCCGTGGCTATCATGGACAATCTCGCATACTATTTCTCCATTGAAGACAAGCAGGAACAGGAAGATTGTGTTAAGATGTACTGTAGATATTTTCTTTTAAGCTCAGAAGGAAACTAGTTTCTAAAAAAAGAACGAATAGTAGGTGGTTAGAAGTCAATGTTGATATTCAACGCTCCAGTGTTCAGATGGCACAGGAAATAATTGTGAAGAGCGATATGTTGAACAGCTCACAATAGAGAATTCACATGAGCGAAGCAATATCGTTACCAAAAAGTTCAAATTTTATTTGAAGCTGGTCCAAGATCTTCGGGGCTCGTCACAATGTCTTCGCTGCACTCTGCGCCTTCCATTTTGAATTCGAGGATCGCGAAAAGTAACTATTTTCGAAATTGATGATCCTTATTTAGGGGAAAATAGTGAATAGTGTAAATTTGTTCAGCAGCTATCGCAAAAATGGATAGATTGAATGTAACCGCACTTTCTGCTGTGTGGAGACACCTTTGTGGAGTACTAACACAAATATAGTCAATAAATAAATTTCGACACGAGCAGGACCTTTTCTTCTTTGGCGGAGCACTCGAGGAAGGTCGGAGGGCGGATGAGCAAGTGATTGCTCAATGATTTGCATTTTTATCGATAAACAATATTAATAAAATCTTTTAAAACATTTTCACCAAAGATACATTTTCATGGCCATTTGATCACATTCGTGCAGATACACTAGATTTACGTAAAGTTATCTTGAGACTACGAATGAATTCATAGTAAAATGACTATGTACATCGTCAGGGAATGAAAATGCAAAATGGGCAAAACCTCGACAGGTAATACACACAGTGTCTGCAAGTGCACACGCATTGCACAATGCAGCTGAAAATGCGCCTGCTATATATTTTTCTCTATAACGAATATGCATAAATATCAGATCCTTCTTGTATTTCAGTGCTCGTCATAATGTCTTCGAGATCGATTTTGATCGATTTTGGAAGAAAGATTCACCTATTTTGGAAGAAAGATTGCGGCTGGGGAATAGGGAAGACGCAAGTTGAAATAGCGCCATGGTTGAATTGACAATATTTTATGCGATCCATCGATAACCATAATTTGAATTACAACGTTTTCAGTAAAAATATTTATAAATTATGAACAGAAAAACAAGCAAAATGTTTGGTATTCATTCACTTTTGCTCTTTTTTTTCCGGTGTAGGATACCCAATCATTGAAATAATCATTTGGAAAATATTGTTCTTATTGCATAATCGGTTTCGAATAATCGGATTCGGCTGGCCCTGGAGCAAGCTATCGCATCTGCTCTCCTCTCGCCGTCTTTCCATGCAAATCAGGAGGCGAGTCTTCGAGAGCTGCATCACGGCCACCGTTCTCTGCAGAAGTGAAGTGTGGGCGCTACGGGCAAGTGAGAAAGAGCGACTGGTACTGACCCGAACGAAGATGGAACGGAATATGGTGGAAGTAACACTAAGAGAACGCTGGAGGAATGAGCGCTTGCTTGGAATGACGAAGCTGCGGATTGGATTGAGGAAGGATTGAAAAGGAAAGCGAGCTGCCACCCCCAAGTCAGAAGAATGGAAACCGAGCAGTGGAGTCGCATAACAACCTTATGGATCCCCTACAACAGGAATCGTCCCCGCAGCTCTCGAAGACTCGCCTCCAGATCTTCATGGGAAGAAGGCGAGAGGAGAGCAGATGCGATAGCTTGCTCCAAGCTAGCCATCCCAATCGAATCTGTGTAGGCAATAAGAACAATATTTTTCAAATGATTATTTCAATGATTGGGTATCCTACACCGGAAAAAAAGACAGAACAAAAGTAAATGAATACCAAACATTTTGCTTTTTTTCTGTTCGGAATTTATAAATATTTTTACAGAAGAAAAACGTGAGCGTAATTCAAAATATGTTTATCGGCGGATCGCATGAAATAGTGTCTATTCAATCATGGCGCTATTTCAACTTGCGTCTTCCCTATTCCCCAGCCGCAATCTTTCTTCCAAAATAGGTGAATCTTTCTTCCAATATCGATAAAAATCGATCTCGAAGACATTATGACGAGCACTGAAATACAAGAAGGATCTGATATTGATGCATATTCGATATAGAGAAAAATATATAGCAGGCGCATTTTCAGCTACATTGTGCAATGCGTGTGATACAAAAACTTCAAATTACTCCAATTCCTTCGCTGTTCATTTCAGGGTTAATACATCCATGGTTAAGGACTTTCCAGTGCGCGTTGCAAAGCCGTCAAATAGAAATTACCTAAAATACGGCTCTCGAAATTTTGAAAATTCAAAAATCGATAAAATCGTTCAAAATTGAGTAGTTAAGTCGATCAAAAAAGATAAATGACCAGCACGACGAGGCGAACAACTTTGATGTTGAGCATGAAACGGTACATCAACTGATAAATTTAGGAAATTTGGAAACGTGATTTGTTGACCATTTTTTGACCTGAAAATGGCTCGCCTGAAAAAAATTATTCCAATGTTCCCTGAGTTCTCTTCAGATTCAGAATCTACACACTTTTCTACCCCACATTTCATCTTTCGAAAGAGATTGTCGCAAAATAAATTTTTTCCGAACGGTTCAAATAACCGAATTTTAGTAAAAACTGGACCTATTTATCAGATATTTATGATAGTAGACACCGTTAACTCCCTTCCATTGCGTTCAAATATTGCACAGGAGTCACACTGGAGCATTCAAACGTGTTCATATGCAAAAATTACCAAAATGAAAAAATTTTGAAATTTCGATTTTTCGACCATTTTGGCCCAAAAAATCGAAATTTTAAAATTTTTCAATTTTGGTGATTTTTGTATATGAATACGTTTTTAAGCTCTATTCGACTCCTGTACAAAATTTGAACGCAATTGGAGGTAGTAAATGGTATCTAAAATCATAAATATCTGATAAATAGGCCCAGTTTTAAAAAATTCAGTTATTTGAACCGTTCAGAAAAAATTTATTTGGCGTTATTCTCTTTGGAAAGAATGTATCTGGGGTAGAAAAGTGCGTATATTCTGAATCTGAAGAGAACTCAGGGAACATTGGAATAATTTTTTTCAGGCGAGCCAGTTTTCTGGTCAAAAAATGATCAACACATCACATTTCCAAATTTCCTAAATTTATCAGTTGATGTACCGTTTCATGCTCAACATCAAAGTTGTTCGCCTCGTCGTGCTGGTCATTTATCTTTTTTGATCGACTTAACTACTCAATTTTGAACGATTTTATTGATTTTTGAATTTTCTAAATTTCGAGAGCCGTATTTTAGGTAATTTCTATTTGACGGCTTTGCAACTCGCAATGGAAAGTCCTCAACCATGGATACATTAACCCTGATACCCTGATAGTAGCGAAGGAATTGGAGTAATTTGAAGTTTTTGTATCCCGTGTTGATATATTTCATGCAATTTCTCAGAAGACCTCTGATATACAGTACCGTTTTACGCAATCTTCTGTTTCTTCGGGTTTCTCCTTAGGTTCAATTGAAGCATAGTATTCGAGATTGTCCATGATAGCCACTGCATGCTCGCTCGCGTTCAATTTGGAGAAATGAATGCAGAGGGAGGAGCAGACTGCGTCATTGCTCAGATGACAGAAGAAGGTTCGGCATCTGATGTTATGCATGGTAAATATCATCTAGAAGATCCGATCAAACAGATATTTTCCAATATCCGGACGAAATCCGGTGATGTGGACTATCAGGTTGTTGCGAAAGTCTTGTCGCGTCATAGCGCTTGAACATTGTAGCGCCTATAGTCCTTATTTCAGCTATCGATATCATGTATTTAATTACTATCGATGAGGTATTGGATAGTCTTTCTAGCGCACCTTACTCCGCAGCTGAAGGATCATTAACAAATTAACAGTGCAATGCGAAACACTGCCGGCTGATATCACCGACACGCTCGTTTCTACGTTTAATACTACTCGGAAAAGAGTGATATGGCCAAACGCATAATATATTCATAAACCTCATGACTCAGGCATTACCAGGGCTCATTAACAGATAGCCAGGTACGAATGCCTATCTGAAAAATTTTACGTATTTCGAAATCAAGCTTGGACGAGAATTCTCTAATACATGTTTTATCGTCTCATTTTCGTTTCGATGGATCTGGGAATGTATATCAGCCTGAAAAACATAATATGTGAGGTGATTGACTTGCTATTTCAGTTTGGAGTTTGTGGAATATTTCCCCGGCAAAATTCGCCTTTCAACATAGAGATCCTCAAATTTTCATGACGAAAACTACCCTATTTGGTAAAATTAGTGCTCGAAGCCGGCTTAAATGGTAGGCCTATTGGGTGTATCTGAACAAGCAACCCTTCCTCTGTTATCATTTCACAAGAAATATTTCAGGAGTCGCTAGTTGTTTTTAGGTTATGATAAATTCGGAACATATTTTTATCACATGTTTCACTCAAAATAAAAATTTATCTGGTTTTCTATAGGCGCTTCACTAGGGGTAACTACATGACTATGATGCGCATGTATGTACCTAACATATATTATAAGGTCAGACACCATAAATTCCAGAGAAGCGAAATCGGTGTAGTTACGCACGCGACAAGACTTTCGCAACAACCTAATATTTTCAACACGAGTACTGTGCTAATCGATCTTATAAGATATAAACCTCAATTCCCCATCCCTTAAGAATTATTAATTGTTCAGCGAAATTATCATACGCGAAATCGAGTTTCGTTTCCTTGTTAAGAGCACCCTTGTATTTGAGAGCGGCATATTCCTGAATTTTTCGCAAATACAATAATCATGTTAGGTTTTTGCTTTTAAAAGATGATATATTCCTTATCTAATTATTAATTGGCTCTTTTCACACACCGTCAGAAAATGAACGTTCTTGAATGAGGTATAGTTTCGAGAGTTCAATCCGATAATTCTTTTCAACTCTCCGGGTTTCAAGTTATTAATGCCACGAAGATGCACCTGACGATTTGTGGCTGTGGAGCCCACGTTTAAAGTTTAAAAAATCAGTTATGATAAAGCGATATTTGACCATTCCTTGGATGCTTTTTTGTTTAAAAAGTAAATTATCCTAATTGTCTCATCACTAACCTGAGCGATAATGCCGGCCAGTTTTTCCTCATTCAATGCGTCGAGATTGGCAGATTGCAACTCGTCGATTATACGTTGCAACTTCCCAGGCCTAGCTTGGATACCTTCTGGCGTTAGTGCAAAATTGCTGAGCAGAGCTTGCAATACACGAGGGCTCTTCTGGAGGATTTGGACAATGTGAATTTTGTTGATAAGCACTCTTATCGCTTTGGGGTCCAAGTGCTTACTCGATGCGAGCTCCTTTCCCAATGCCAGAATCATCTGAGGGCTCATTGTGTCGATGGAGTCGTACTGTTTGGCGAGAGCGCGGAGGTCTTCCAGGTCGTATCCCATGGAGGATAGATGAAGATTTTGTAGGCGTATGAGATCATGTCCGCTGGCATCGATGAGGGGAAGGAGGAGAAGGAAGGAGAGAAGAAGACGCATCTTCGAATGATTGGAGTTTGATGGAAGAGCATTTTTATTGAGAAAAGTATGGGAAAATGAGGCTACAAAACTGCATGAAACGTGAATATGAAGAATTGAATACGATTTTGCAGATTTGCATGATTTTGCACATTATTGCAAAATGCTTGAGTAGCCTACACCAATCATTTCGATTCTCCCGTGTTTCCGCTCCCGTTTTATGCAAAGGAAAGAATATAAAAAATGGAGACGATGTTGTGAGGACATTCGTGCAATGGACAATTTCGAAGTAACCCGCATTATCGATGTAATGAAACAGAGGAGATGCGTTTATCATTGATAATTGTAAAGCATTGTATAAATATTGGAAACAAAAATTAAGAGACCCGCTCCGTAAGAATCGATCACTCCGCGGACACGTTTGCCCTAGCAACGGGAACCGTGGGAGCTCACTGTCGTGGGGGAGTGCCCTAGGCCCGCATTATTGAAATTCAACTCTTATTATATGTTATGGCCATTGACCAGCTAAATAATATAATTAAAGAGGAAAACGGACAAAAAATCATATTTTCTTAAGGATGCGAAATCGGCTCAAAAGTCAAAATATGTTTCACTTGTGGTGCAACGATGTTGTTAAAAAGACATTAAGTGTAGAAATCGATCGATTCTGAATACCATTTTTTGACCTCAAATTTCACTTTTTCTTTCCTGCCTGGCTCATTTCGATCCCAATCCCTTAGCTTTTCCAACACCAATATACTTAGGACTATGGCGCTTCACCTCTGATACACAGCTAATCTCAGCTTCTTCGCTTTCGAGAAATAATTTTCGAACGTGTAATTTAAAGAAACGCAAAAATGCAAAAAATTCATGTTTGCCAATCTTTTTACAACAATGATTAGCTATTAACATTTATAGATTGTCCTTGATTAGATACTTTTGAAGATACTGAATATATCTCATTTTCTTGCATTTTGAAAAAAAATCACTTTTCACAACTTCGAAAATACCAATATTTGAGCATAATTTCCTAGTCTCCAGTTAACCCAATCCCTTAGGTTTTCTATTGCCCATACACTCGGTACTATGTAGCTTAACTTCTGCTACAAAGGTAATCTCGACAGCTTCTTCGCTTTCGAGAAATGATTTCCGAATGTGTCACTTTGAAGTCCTCCAAACATTCAAAAATTCATATATTTCAATTCATTGACTGCAGTGATTAACTTTTATCACATATAGTCATTACTTGCTAAGATTTGTTTATTAACATTGAAAAGATTGCATTTTCACACATTTCAAAAAATTCGCTTTTCGCAACCTCGAAAATTTCAAAATTTGGGAATTATAATCTCGTCCTAAGTAGATCAAATCCCACCTATTATGCAAGAAACTTGTACTTCACTTCCACGAGATTAACTAAAACATAAGCTCGGCCAATCCTGTCATCTTCAAATTTCACAAAATTGGCTTAAATATGCATAAAAAAGGAAATTTCAATTAAGATTGTTTTCAATTACTGCAAAACGAATGATCAATATGGATTGTAATGATACTAAACCTATACAATACCACTGGGAAAGTGTTATAAGGATGAACGATTAGCTGATTTCCTTGATTTAAAAAATCGAAATATTTTTCATTTTCCAATATTTGTGCATGATTTTTTCATAAACCGTTTTTCCAATCCCTTAGCTTTCATGATTCTAATATACCCAAGTCCACGTTGCTTGACATTTTTCTGGTTTCGATGCTCGCCAGCATCTTCGCTGTCGAAAAATGTTCATCGAACATGCCACCACTGGAAGCTCTAAAACCAAAAGTCACCTAAATCAGCTATTCTTTCACGCTCAGAACACTACCCCAGTGGTATTGTATAGTTTTAATATTAATGCAATCCAGATTGATCATTAGTTTTGAAGTAATTGAAAAAAATCTTAATTGAAATTTCCCTTTTTATGCATATTTAAGCCAATTTTGTGAAATTTGAAGATGACAGGATTGGCCGAGCTTATCTTTTCGTTAATCTCGTGGAAGTGAAGTACAAGTTTCTTGCATAATAGGTGGGATTTTATCTACTTAGGACGAGATTATAATTCCCAAATTTTGAAATTTTCGAGGTTGCGAAAAGTGAATTTTTTGAAATGTGTGAAAATGCAATCTTTTCAATGTTAATAAACATATCTTAGCAAGTAATGACTATATGTGATAAAAGTTAATCACTGCAGTCAATGAATTGAAATATACGAATTTTTGAATGTTTGGAGGACTTCAAAGTGACACATTCGGAAATCATTTCTCGAAAGCGAAGAAGCTGTCGAGATTACCTTTGTAGCAGAAGTTAAGCTACATAGTACCGAGTGTATGGGCGATAGAAAACCTAAGGGATTGGGTTAATGAAAAGGTTTTTGAAAAGTGATTTTTTTCAAAATGCAAGAAAATGAGATATATTCAGTATCTTCAAAAGTATCTAATCAAGGACAATCTATAAATGTCAATAGCTAATCATTGTTGTAAAAAGATTGGCAAAAATGAATTTTTGAATTTTTGCGTTTCTTTAAATTACACGTTCGAAAATTATTTCTCGAAAGCGAAGAAGCTGTCGAGATTAGCTGTGTAGCAGAGGTGAAGCGCCATAGTCCTGAGTATATTGGTGTTGGAAAAGCTAAGGGATTGGGATCGAAATGAGCCAGGCAGGAAAGAAAAAGTGAAATTTGAGGTAAAAAAAATGGTATTCAGAATCGATCGATTTCTACACTTAATGTCTTTTTAACAACATCGGGGCACCACAAGTGCAACATATTTTGACTTTTGAGTCGATTTCGCATCCTTAAGAAAATATGATTTTTTGTCCGTTTTCCTCTTTAATTATATTATTTAGCTGCTCAATGGCCATAACATATAATAAGAGGTGAATTTCAATAATGCAGGCCTAGGGCACTCCCCCCACCACAGTGAGCTCCCACGGTTCCCGTTGCTAGGGCAAACGTGTCCGCAAGGTGGTCGATATGGTCGAGTTTTACGGAGCGGGTCTCTTAAAATATTTTCAGAACTCAGTACCGTATACTTTCACCAAGAAAGAGTATAAGATTATTTGGAGTAGCAAAACTTTTTTGTATTATTGGAGTGGCGAACGTTTTTGAAATGTCCAAACTACTGCTATTTTAGACTTTTCCACTAAAATTTCCACTACCAACTCCCTCAGCAAGAATAATGTGAAAGAGATCTCATCGAGCTGAGCACAGAACGGATCTGTTTTCGAATCGGGGTCCCATCTGCAAATCGGGGTCCTTCAGACCGTCATGGGACCCTGATTATTTTTTGGGACCCCGATTCGAAAAGAGATCCCACCGAACTGCATGCTACACATAATCGGAACTTCGAATCATCATATTCGTTGACAATGTCGAACATAATGGAAATATAGGAACGAGTATCGTGCAATTTCAGAAAATATTACGTTCCGTGGATAACGGGAAATTTATATTTTGCTAATTTTCTTTTTTTCTTTATTTTTCGTATTGGTTTTCATAAAAACTGATTTTTTGACGGTGAAATATAGCTAGTAAAATGTAACTATTTTTTTTATTATAATGAGAGTAAATTCAATAAATATTATGAATGAATGCATATGTTTGGGCGAAACAGTATTCGTAATTCAAATTTCGTTTATCAATGGAATACACAAATACGGTGTTTTCAATTAATCTGCTCCCCTTATTGCCTCTCGTCCTCAATCTTCAGCTGTCTTTCAAAGTCGAAGAATTCCCTTTCGTACCTGAAGTAAACCAAGGCGATGTTTCGAAGACCAGATGATGCCAAAATTGTTTTCAATTAAATGAAAATGATAGTTAGTTCAATGGGCAATCTCCATCTCTTACACTTTGTGATCCTCGAGCGCGTAGTGGAAGGCGCACAGAGCAGCGATTACCTTGTGACGAGCATTGAAGTACTTGGAGAACCTGACATGCATTAATTGTCTTCATATGGAAAAAAAACAAGTGTGAGATTTCAACAGTTGAGTGCTAAGATAACTTCGTTAAAAATAGGATTAGTAGCAACCAAGCTCCTGGTTGTTTCAAATAAGGAGAGTCTCTCTCTAAGTCGCATGTTCTCTGTCGTTGGCTGACGTTGGATCACTTGACATTCAATCAACTAGTCGTAACTTGATTTAAACAAAAATATGATTTTTTTGCGGTTTCCAGTGTGGTTCTGGTGAGTCCCAAAATTGTCTGATCTGATTTTAGTGTCATTTTTTGCTGATACTCGTTCTTTAAGTACCTGTTGGCGCAGTCCTTCTGGCTTCTTGTGGGGCGCTTCAACTCAGCAATCTCATAGATTGACTTATCGCTGCCTATTTCCAATTTCGAGAAGTGATCACAGAGGGAGGAACAGACGTCGTCGTCGTTGAGATGGCAGAAGAAGGTGCGGCATCTATTAATAGTCTGATTCACAATGGACGGCTGAGACGTCGTTGCATGCGTAAATGTACAGCGAAATAAACATACACAAATTTGAGTTCAGCCTCTTCGTGGGCTACATTAGAGGGTAAAAACTCGTGCTTGAGTAATTCCTAAATTTAAAAAAAAATCAGAATAAAAAACAAGAATTGTGCCTTGTCCATGACAAGAAATCCATAAAATACACACAAACCGTAAGAAATTGGACGTTCTTGAAAGAAGTGTAGTTCAGGGAGTTCATTCTGATTATAGCTGGCAAATCTCCAGGTTCCAAAGAATCAATGCCGCCTTTAAGTGACACCTGATGATAATGAAAGTGTGAAACTCTCGTTTTGGAACCATGATCACTACTTGATTATCACTGGGTCAATACGATTCCCAGAAAGTCCCTTAACCAACCTGACTGATCACGCCGGTCAATTTTTCTTCATCCATGCCATCGAGATTGGCCAATTGCAGTTCATCGATTAGATGTTGCAACTTTCCTGGGCTGTATTTTAGTGCCTGTGGCGGCAATAGAGAGAGCAGCAGCGCATGGAATTTGGGAGAAGAGCTCTTTTCGAGGATTTTCAAAATGTGAATTTGGTTGACCATCATTCGGAGCTCTTCGGGCGCTATATACTTGCCCGACGCGAGGAAGTTCCGCAATTCTTGCTTCGGGGCTCATTGCTTCGAGGGATTCGAATTGCCTGGCGAGAGCTCGGAGGTCCTCCTGGTCGTATCCCATGAGGGATTGAAGGCGGGTGAGGTCAAGGGGTTTTGCATCGATGAGGGGAAGGAGGAGAAGGAAGAAGAGAAGAAGACGCATATTTGAATCTTCGAATGAAATTGGAGTAAAGGAAGACATTTTTATGGGGATTGAGCATGGGAAAAAAACAGGTTGCATAACTGCATGAAACCTTGTTGTGAGAATTTGAATCTGATTCTGCAGATTTGCATAGTTTTGTACAGATAACCATTGAATTTCAATCAATCTGGATTTTTTCTTCTTTTGATTAATGGAGGACTAAAGGCAAAGTAGCCAAATCAATACAAAAATGTTAGGGAGCTTCCACCCTCCAAAGATCATAGCGCGAGCTAGGAGGTAGATGCCCATCTGTAGCTTAGCTCAGTGGTAGAGCAGCTATCACATGTTGCGGGTTCTGTTCCCGTCTTTTGACAAATTTTCCAGCGATTTGAATTCCAGCGATCTTCCCTGAGCTTCAAGCGTCCACGACACTCAACCAACTAATCATAACTCTGTAGAGAGTAGGGATATTAATTTATTTTTGGATCGTTTAATCGTTTAGAGGAGCTAGGTCATGGTTATGAGTGGGTCCAAAGTTGAACTTTGCCTTTAGTCCTCCTTTAACTTGTTATTTTACCTGACATTTATATCATTATAATTAATGAATTATAATAGAATAAAATAATCTAAGATAAAATTGTATAAAATACTAATAAGATAATGCTGAAAAAAATCTATATATTTATTTATTTAGATTTCGTGTCTTTTTTTTCGTATCACGGTCCCTTCATTCTATGCACTCTTTCACCGCTCAACCGGTTTAGAGAGTGGGTGAAATGAGGATACGAATGCCCTTTTCTCGAACTCTAGTGTCTTCATGTTCAATTCATTCATTTTTGTCGGGTAGATTCTTCCTTTGTGGTTGTTTCTTTCAACTACATATAGAGTACAAACAAAGTCTATCCAGTTCATGACAGTGCAATTTTGTTCACGGAAATATAACTTATCGAAAGACCCGCATACTATTGTATTTGCTGCATGCCCATGTTGCACATGCAAGCATAAACATTTGTGTTTGATAAAATTTCAATGTGCTATCACAAGTGAATAATCGAATGCAAGCAACGTGCAAACTCTGGTTTCTCCCAACCAGTTGCTGGGGAACCCGCCAACAACTGGTCAGGGCACTGGTTAGCAACAGGTTAGCCAAAGCTCCGCCCATTCTAACTAGTTAAAGGAGGAACAAAGGCAAAATTCAATTGTTGAAGGTTTCATATGCACGGCCTAGATCTCCACAACGATAAGAAGATCCGAAATTGTCACATTGATCTATCCATTACGAACAGAGCAATAGTTGGCGGGGAGCGAAATCAATGAAAGCTCAGGCAACGAGCTAGAGAGAACACGACTCGAAGAGAGTTCTCTTCTAAGTGAAACATATTTTAACCGGGCGCGCGTTTGCCTTTACTCCTCCTTTAACCAGTTGTTAACTAGTCATAGTGGGCGGAGCATAGGATAACCAGTTGCTAACCAGTGCCCTGACCAGTTGTTGGCGGATTCCCCAGCAACTGGTTAAACCAGAGAATAGCGTGTTTCTATATAAAAAATTTATGAAACATCCCTTTGAAAATGCTTTGCATAATAGAACAATATCGTGCGATATTCATTTTTGTTAAATTATTAATCAGGGACTGCATTAATATTATCTTTATTGATCATTTTCGTCAATTAATATCTACCAAAAAGTGCTTCTTGCTTCTTGTCGGCCTTCTCAGATTCTGCCCGCAGCTGCTTTCCGAAGTCGATGAGTTCCTCTTCGTGCCTGGAAATATCCTTTTTTTTCTTTTTTTCACTTTTTACTTGTGAAATTATTTACTACTGCTGTGATTGCTTTGACGATGTTACCATCAAAAAACATTTTCATCAAAATTTACAATCGCCATTTAGTGCTTGTTTTAAAGTATTTTCCAATTTATTGTTAGCCTTTCAAAAACTATGAATTCAAACAGTTTCTTACAGTTGATATTCTTTGAATTCGTAGTGGACCGCACAGAGGGAAGCGAAGACTTTGTGATGAGCACCGAAGAGTTCGGAGAATCTGAATTTTTTTGTTATTTTAGATGTAGAGGAGCTGCAATATTTTTACGTCGGATTTTCCTATTTCTCTATTGGTGCTTTCTTCTTCTCTAGAAGCGAGCCAGTGCTACTTCGATTCAGTCTCACTGAGAATACCTGTTCACGCAGTCTTCTTGACTCGTGGAGGGTCCGTTGAAGTAGAAGTAGGCCAGCTTAGTAACTACATCCTGCTTTGTCTCCAGCTTGGAGAAGTGCTCACAGAGGGATTTGCATACTCCATCTCTCCGGAGATGACAGAAAAATGCATGACACCTGTAACGATGCCATTGATATTGTTTGTATTCATTTTGTTCTTTTGTGTTTTTAGATAGCTGCATTATGCACAGTGAATTAACAACGAACGATAGGTCAAGTTGGCGCTTGGCCGATGCTTCATCATCCTCTTTACCTATTTGCCCAAGCACGGCCTGAATAAATAATACTTTTTAAAAATACTTCTAAATTGTAATTTTACTTTTTGCAAAACGAACCGCCATGTACTTCCTGCTCGCGAAAGTCTTGTAGTTCAGAGAGTAGAGATTGACCAATAACTGGATCAACCCGGGAAACTCGTCCACACTTATCCTCGAAGTGAGGTTGAAATACCGAATATGGACGAGAAGTTCGCGCAGTCCGGCATTGCTCAAAGAGTCGATGTTGATGGATTGGAACGCCTTGAAGAGGGCACGCAGCTCCAGTAGATCCTCCCCTTTCAACGTGCGGAAATCACCCTGTGATGAAAAATTGCATATTTTCCGCAAACAATTAATTAGTCGTTGCTGTGAACTGTGAGGGTCTGACTCACCTCACTCCTTGCTCTATATGAGCAATAATAGAGGAAATGAAATTGCGACCACTGACCTCAAAGAGGTCTTGGAGAGTGAAAACTGCCAATGCTGCAGGAAGGAGAAGGATCGAGAGAAGAAGACGCATCTTCGAATGAAATTGAGGAAAACTGAGGGGTTTATATTGGGGTTAATTGTGGGAAAATTGCTGCAAATTGCAACATATGAA
This sequence comes from Pristionchus mayeri, assembly GCA_036245805.1. Taxonomy (NCBI): domain Eukaryota; kingdom Metazoa; phylum Nematoda; class Chromadorea; order Rhabditida; family Neodiplogasteridae; genus Pristionchus; species Pristionchus mayeri. The sequence continues at coordinate 18,469,340 of BTRK01000006.1, forward strand.
AAGTATGTGAAAATCAAATTGCGCTTGCAAGTTTGCATTATTTTGCACAGTAACAAAACGAATGTATTCACTTTTTTGTTTTGAAATCTACGGTGGACGATTCTTTATAAATACAGTTCAATATTTTCGCTAGCACACTATCCTCTCCTCAAAACCCAATAAAAAGATTTTTGTAAGACAATGTACATCTCGTTCCGGCTATATGAAGCAAACAAAAAGAGCAGCTCGGATGTTGTTGACTAACTCATCAAAGAAAGTCTCTTCAATGCTGGCTGGTTCATCTTTTGTTCATCTTCATCTAGTATAGAAGGACGCATTCAAGAAATATCGATTTTCTTTGAATATTGAAAATTCCTCACCTTGTTCATTCCAATCATAGATAATACCAGAGTGACTTCCAGCCTTCTCGAAGAATCCATGCCATAGGGAATATGTCTTCTCCTGTGGTACCTCTAACAATATTGTAAGCATCCGATCTTAAACTCCGCCTTCATATGGGCGTGGCCTCAGACCCTCAATCTGGCCTTCATACCGTCCTCATTTGAGCATCTCCTTTGGTTGTCTTCTCTCCTTACATTCAATAATGGAATCCAACCATGCCTCTCCCCAAGTCTTCAAGTTCGCCGGTTCGTATTTTAATTAGAGATTTTATATTGTATTTGAATGTACATTTTACCCGAAATATCTCATATCTCAAAGAGGAAACAATATATCGTAAACTATCACTTCATTCCAGGTTACGAAGTGAAGATGGAGAGCAGGAATCTGGCCGACTTCATCGATATCCAGCACGATCTTCCTGGGGTTCGTCTATTAGCCATATGACTCTCTTCATTCCGAATACTCTTATACCTGGCTAGAGGGAATTCAGAAAAGAACGAGAGTCCATCGTTGTCATTGTTGATCTTTGATCTCTTCAGGAATTAATTGAGTACAAGAAACTGCGTGAATTGGGACAGGATTTCGACACCGTACTACTAATTGGAGACAAACGGATTCCGAGCCACAAGGTACCTTACACGAACTTGCGTCACATAGTTGACCTGAAGTCTAAATTGGTATTTTCACAAGTGGACTCTTCAATGCTCATGCTGTCAAATCAAAGGCAATTGGAAAATATCCGACCAGTTCATACCAAAATGCCATTTATCAGGTTCTTCTCTCCGGTCGCATTCCCTTCTTCCGTGGTCTCTACGAGTCGAATATGACGGAATGCGCTTCTGGAGAGGTAAACATCGCTCTGAGACTCTCACTTTCCCGTGTTCTCTTTCTTCTTCTCACAAGTTAGAGTGTCTTACCACTCGAGAATGTTCACGCCCTATATCACCATGGCTGCAATTCATATTACATCCAGTAGCTAATCGAAATGAAAGGGTAGCATACGGTATCAGCATGACCAGGTTTCCCTCAACGGCGACTTATCTTCGATGATCGCTATCATCGATTACGCCTACACGGGGGAATTGAAGATCTCATTGGACAACGTCGATGATCTCATGATCTCAGCCAACTATCTTGGAATTGTGAGTGAGGATACGGTAGTCATGAGTATGGTGGAGGGATGAGTAATATTTTTTATATTGTTTAAAAATAATCGATTACATCAAACTGAATGACATTTCTTTTTTCTAAAATGATTCAAAAAATGTGTCTCACTTTTCAGTTTACTAACGTTGTTCGGTTGTTTAGCAAATATAATCCGTATCGTCATGAGTAATCACAATCGTTGTTGAAGGAATCAGTGATGGATGCGTGCGCTCATTTCTATGGACTGAGACTGCGAGTGGAAACTGTCATGGCCTTTCTCGTTGAGTGCAGAGATATTGGATACACTAAGATTGACGATGTCGTGCTCAGATTAATCGATGTGAGTGGAGAAGGGAGGGTACGGTATACTACGGTGGGGTACGGTAGGGAACGATATGAGAGAAGTTACTAGATCTACTTGGAAGACAAATTGTAAACAATAATGGCTTGACTGTAGTCACAATGAGAAATGAAGGAAATCCAAAAGTTACATCCCGAATTCTACTGCTCGGGAAAAAATTATTCTGATTCCGCATGGAGTGAAAGATTGATCGAATTTTCAGGATAACTTCGTTCCGATCTCTCAGACTCCCGAGTTCCTCCAACTGGATGTCGACCAGTTGGACGGACTCGTGCACAGAGACACTCTACACGTCCATGAGGAGAGACAGGTAGGTCAAGGGTACGGTAGAAAACGAAGCTGTAGGAATACGGTAGCAATCCAATCGATGGCAGGTCTTTGATGCGGTCACTCGATGGATCAACGAGAGCGAAGATAGAATCCAGCATGCTGCCAAGTGAATAATTTTTGTTCGATCCAAGATAATGTATTAGAGAATTGTGAGGAGGTGGAGAAACGGAACAATATGCCTTTATTTTCTTACTCTTTGCGTCGCGAGATATAGATTACAATATTAACTAATGATCGACATGTAAGATCATAGCCCACAGAAGTGTGATTTAGAAAAGTCAAGACAAAAATTTTCGGAAAGTGAATTTTATCGGAAGTAAATATTGTAATTCGCCTCATTTTAGAAGATTGATTATCCTTCACAATTCCGTCACTCCCCCCACCCTTGCAGATTGCTTCGTTCCATTCGCTGTCCTCTCATTCCCCTCTCCGTTCTCACTGAAGTCATCGAGAAGACCAAATGGGTGCAAGCCAATGAGGAGTGCCTCGCTCTCATGCAGGAAGCAAAGGTACGGTAGGGAACTGTGGGAGATTGGCTAGGGCAGATTACAGTAGGCGTTCAATTCGAAATACGATAGCAGTTGATCTTTCTGTGCAGGAGTCCCACCTCGGCAAAGAAGTTGTTTCGTTCTCGAAGTACGGACGGAGATGCTATGAACTCATCTTCGCATTTGGTCAGTAAATGATGATCTTTTATCTTTGGTCGATGAGCTGCATTTTAGATGCAATCTCAAAAAATATATACAGAACACATTAGACAACTGATCTTTGATTTCTTATAGGCCTTGCAACTGATTCGTCCACAGAATATACAATGGCATTTTACGACCATGCCAAGGACAGCTGGACAAGTACGCTAGATTTACAAACATTATCTTTAAATATCGAAGATTTTATACATTTAATACTTCACTTTACGTTTCAGAGTGTCAAAATCTGCCGAGCACGCGCAGTCGCAATGGAGTCGCAATCGTGGGTACTCAGGTGAGATTCTGACCCATGGCTAAATCCGACAAAACTGCAGTAATCATAGGAGGCCCGAGAAATTTGATGAATATCACGGATATGGGTAACTGACAAAAATACAGTTAATGAGATTTGGTTCACATTTAGCTTTACTCCGTCCCATATCTGAAATATCAAACGCAAGTGAACCTATATAAAAACTCTAAGAATGAGGTAAAGTAATTTGTTGATGCTCAGATTTTCGCCATCGGGGGATACGATGGGATGAATCGTCTGAAGAGTGTCGACGTTTACGATGCAATGGCGGACAAGTGGGAGAAGGTACTGTGAGGGAGGGGATTCGGATTTAGAAAAAATTCATTGATCGATTTTTATTTTTGCAGACTGCTGATATGAATACTGAAAGATCTGCTATGGGAACCGGAGTGATCGATGGAAAGATGTGAGTGAGATTATCGATTGGACTTGAGAAGGTAGATCATTGACTCAATATTACGGTATTTACTATCGATTGCAGTTATGCTGCCGGTGGATACAATGGACAGGCGTTGAATTCAATGGAGATGCTCAATCCTGCCGATGCCGAACCAGGTAGGTATATTGTTGAGATTTTTTATACGTAACCCGGCTGATACATTGTGCTTATATTCTTATATAGATTGAAGCCATATGAAATAAGATCACGTTTCTCCAAATGAAATAAGTTGTATCAGTAGTAGTATTACAGGCAGTAGTTATTCCAGTAGTTATTCCATTTGTATTCGTGTTACAGCCTGGACACTGATGGCTGCAATGACTCATCATCGATGCGCTCCAGCCTCGTGTCTTTTAAACGGAAAACTCTACGGTACAGTTGACTACGGTAACCGTGATTATTGATTTTCTTGTAGTGATCGGAGGTCACGATAGGCAGCAGGCCTTGAACAGCGGCGAGTGCTACGATCCAGCAACGAACTCGTAAGATATTTGATTACGGTAGCAGTGGCAATTGATTAATTATTATGTATTTCAGACGGTCGATGATTGCGGATATGAATTTCAAAAGAAGCAGATTGCGTAGTGATGACGCATTCGAATTTCACTTTTTCAAACAGGCGTTATTCTTACGCAGATTTTTTCTAGCTTGCCAAACTTTCTGTCGTTGGAGATAGGACCGAGGCCTATCCAGAATAAAAAAATGAAGTTGCTGCTCGGTCGCACATTGGTTGCAGCCTTGCTGCAAAATCGAAGTCGGAAATTCAGATTTCGGCTTCTAGAGGACCTAGAGACTCGTTCAAGGCATCAAAATCATCGTCGGCATGAGTGCAGATGATCCTGAGAATATGAAAATAATATCTTGAAATTTGCCCTCAGGGCATGAAAAAATCTCTTTTTCACATGACCACTATTTGGAGATTCATAACTATGTAGGAACTGTATATAAAAATCTAGTTTTTGCTTAATCATGTTCACAATAATGTAGATATACGATTCCCAACTTTTTGCAGGGTTTGGATATCTTTCCTGTCCACGGCGATCGTGTTTCGGAGGTGCACCGTGGTCCTGATTGCAGGACCCTTCGAAAACATGTTTGAGAAAAAGTTGTGGAAAACTTTTGTTATTATGTGTACATGTTCAACATGTTATGAATAACTGAATCCCAACTTTTTGAAATGTTCCAATAACTTTGGGCACAGTTGGAGGGAGGGTGCAGACGAAAATAGCCGGTCCGGGATTCGAAAGTGCCTCCGAAACACGATCGCCGTGGACAGGAATGATATCTAAACCCTGTAAAAAGTTGGGAATCATATAAATACATTATTGTGAACATGATTAAGCAAAAACTAGATTTTTATATACAGTTCCTACATAGTTATGAATCGCCAAAAAGTGGTCATGTGAAAAAGAGATTTTTTCATGCCCTGAGGGCAAATTTCAAGATATTATTTTCATATTTTCAGGATCATCTGCACTCATGCCGATGATCATGTTGATGCCTTGAACGAGTCTCTAGGTCCTCTAGAAGCCGAAATCTGAATTTCCGACTTCGATTTTGCAGCAAGGCTGCAGCCAATGTGCGACCGAGCAGCAACTTCATTTTTTTATTCTTGATAGGCCTCGGTCCTATCTCCAACGACAGAAAGTTTGGCAAGCTAGAAAAATCTGTGTAAGAATAACGCCTGTTTGAAAAAGTGAAATTCGAATGCGTCATCACTACGCAATCAGTTATGAAGCACGTGATGACGCAATATGTGCATCGTATTCCTCAATCGATTTGGCGTATAGTACCACAACATCCAAATTGCTAAATAGATCAGCGAAAAACTTATAGCAAAATAACAAATCGTTTCAATTATTGGCGCTACTGTATATCAATGATTTATTATCCTAAGTGGAGGATAATGAATGAATGATAGACGATAGATCGGAGTATGTTGCAGATTTGACGGTTCTTCGTTCCTGAGAGAAGCTGAGCGATACGACCCGATGACGAACACGTGGACTTCTATTATGCAGACAAATGAGAGAAGGTTGGGTTGCACAGGGTTGTGGAGGGTTGCGACTAGGGCGGCAAGAACGGATCACGGGTTGACCTTTTGACCCTCTAAAACGGGTCAGATACGGGTCGGCCAGACCCGTCGGATACGGGTCAGACACGGGTCAAGGGTGAGAGCGAGAAAGGAAGAGGAAGAGCGAGAGATCATGTTGAACGGAGAGAGCGCAGTTAGACGAGTCTCTCGGCGCTCTCTCCCTTTATCGCACTCTCTCGATCTTGCTCTTCCTTTCGAGAGGGAGTCAGAGCCGCTTCTAACCCAAAAATAACGGGTCAGAAACGGGTCAGGGTCATAAAATCGGGTGACCCGGCGGAATGGTGAATAGCGCGGGTCAACCGTGACCCGTTCTTGCCGCCCTAGTTGCGACTGTGGGATGAAAATATCTGCTTTTTACGAAACGTTTCAAGGAGATGATTCTTTGGAAGATCTCTTCTAGTTTGCTTCTAGTGCAGTTTGAAAAGAGGCCAAACCCATATTTGAAAAATATATTAAGTTCCACGGAAAGGAAATATTATTTGAATTCGCGGGTAGTCCCTGAATTACAGTCCCGAGAGCGCCAATTCAAATTTTCTTACTGTATGATTCAGTAAATCGACTAGGTAATCGATATACAGTATTATTTTGTACTATCGTAGTTCAGGGACTACCCGCGAATTCAAAAAAAATTCCTTTCCGAGGAACTTTAATTGATCTATTCCAGAAGTCGGTCGGCAGTTGCAGTTGCCTCTGGCAAGTTGTTCGTCTTTGGAGGATTCTCTGGTTTCGATAAATTGTCGAGTGTCGAGATGTACCAACCTGGGACGAACACTTTGGTGCCGAGGAACGACATGAGGTCAGTGAAAAGTCACTGTAAAAGTTACTGTATAAAAAGAGTGGATAGAGTCATCACTAAGTAATATTAAATTTCTAGCTACCACAAGGGCGGAATCACCTTGGGCACAGGATGCCTGCCAGCTTCTCCTTGTTCAATCTAGCTTCGAAGGAAGCAATCAACAGTAGAAGCAAAGCAAAGAATAACGGTTAAATTGAGAGATTCTTTTTACGAACGCGAAGATAAACGATTATGCATGTTTTCATCCGTTTCCATATCCTCCAGTGACTTCTTCATCTTGCCATCAAGTAAACTCTTTTAAAATGATTCATTGTTTGAAATGCTCGTCCCGTGTCAAGTGTTTTTTGTTATGTTTGAAAGATAAAGTGCAGAATTGGGAGGCACTCTTCATACTCTTCTCTATCTAGAGCAATCTATTAATACATGTTAGTAAAATAAATACATGTTAGAAATTCAAGTTGATTTGTTCCTAATAATTATTGCTCGCTGAGCGATTTTTCTTTGGGATCGTTTCTTTGGTGACACTTGTCATGCAGGAATTATTATGTTTGCTAAATTCTATAATTTATATACAGTCACAAACAAAACTCTAAAAATGAAACTCAAATATAGTTTTCAAATTACAAGTGATTGATTCGTGATTCGGAAACTGTGCAGTTTCCAATTTGAGCTCCAAAACTTTGAAGATTCGATCTCAATAGTTGTAGATGCAATTTCTTTCCGGTATGATGAACTATCTGAGATAATGTATAATTTTAATTGTAATTAAAATCTTTTTAGACATATATGTAGAGACCACAAGGTGGTTGGCCGAAATCGTTACACAGTCCTAATTGTGTGGTTAATGTGTGCTTAAGGGGCTATTTAAGACCATGCATTTTGAATTAGGTTGATATCTAATGTTTGAGCCAAGATATGGCGCAAAATGTGGGAGAATTGAGCATAACGTGAAAGGCCCAAAAAGCGAGACGATAGAAAGGGGGCGGAGCCTATTTCTCCATTTTCTTTTCAATTCTCGAAACGATCGGGTAGGGCTTTGCCGAACCCTACAGGGGAAGAAACCGAGCTTTCACGCAGGCGGGGCGCTCTCTAGTCACGCCGGGTGAGAGACTGGTGGAGGGAGGGGAGGGAGAGGGAGGAGAGGATGCGGAGGGGGTCACGAGTCATGCGACTTTCGAAATCGAAGAGACACATGATGAGTTCGCAACCAAATCATTCGTTCAAAAGTGCATTTGGAAGCTTTTTCCATCCTCTTTCGAATGAACCTCCGGGACCCTGAAAAATCCTTTTCTGAGTAGGTCAGCATACGAGTTTTATAGTTTTCTAACAAGCAAAGTAACAAGTAAGCAAAGTCGCTCTATAAAACTTGTATGCTGACCTACTTAGAGAAGGATTTTCCAGGGTCCCGGAGGCTCATTCGAAAGAGGATGAAAAGAGCTTCCAAATTCATTTTGAGCTAGTGATTTGGCTTCGAATGAAGCCTGTGTCCCCCAGATCTCGCTTTCGCGGGGAAGTGTCAGAGCAAAGTGGGCGGAGCTTGCGCTGTCTACATATATGTATTTCACCTGTAATATTTTCTCCAAATCATCAATAGAATCCCCCGAACTCCTTATTGAATTCCAGTATCTCGCATTTGCGAGTCAATATATTCCGAATGATTGGGGAAATGATTGTATGTTCCGCATCACTGGAGAAGCGGCCGTAAATAAAGATTGACTTAACCAAGTCTGCGGGTTCCAGCAGAAATTTTACAGAATCTGAAATATAAATAATACCAAATTTTGCTTACGTTCTCCAAACAAATACCTTCTGTAAGTAGATTAGTGGTATAATCGACATATTCGACTTGCTGAGGTCGAATTTGTTTGATTAATTGGGGAAAAGCAGAGCTAAAGGGAGAAAATATTTACGTCCTATTAATTGATCGAACTCACAATTCCTTTGTGGACGATCTGTCCGAACCGATGAACATCTTGCGTACTGTTTTGTTCTTGAGAAAGTTCGAAATAATGCGAACAACTTCCGATTCAGAAAAGGAAATGGTTAAATCTGAAACCTGCATTCGTCGTGTGAGAGGCTTTAGATGTTCCATGAATACTTTCAGTTCCTCCGACTCCATCGACATTGTAAGGGACTGAGTGATTGGATATCAGGCTCATAATTACATTTTTTTCTTACATTATCAAACACAATTTGTTCATTATTAACAATAACTCTTCGGTTGATTTTAAGCTTGCTCAGAAGGGATCGCATACAATTTCTCCAGTAGAAGCACTCAATATAGTTGCAGAATAGACTTTGAATGGTGAAGAAACTTGTTATAACATTTTGCTCATAACTAGTTACGAAAACTCATTCGTAACACATCACGAACGAAGTGAGCGGTTACGAGAGTTGTTGCGCAAAATTAATCAAATGTTTCACTGCAAAAAGACCTCAAATGCGTCAAAAATGACGTTCAATTTCGTAACTAGTTACGAGATTAATAAATAACTAGTTATGGCGCCGCTTCAATAACTGTTGAAAATTAAAATGAGTTGTCAGAAAATTCCATCATAACAGGTCATTTCGTTATTAAATGGTTACATTTCAAAGTCTATTGCAGAAGCTAGGCTTCCAACTTACTAGTCCTTCTTCTGTCTAAAAACTTAAATTTATCAAATATATCGTTGGTTAAGATATTTACTTTTTAGACGTTGCTACTTGTGCTAATAGGCAGTAAATATGTCAACCAAAATTTTTTGGATAACTCTAATAAAAACTTTGCAAAACGCACCCTGCAAACTTTCAAATGCACATCACTTTTGCGGTATCTGACGTAATTAAAATCGACGTTCTCTTTCAGCGATTTAGAAACATTGAATCAAATATCGTGATAGTATTGGGGTGTCCGGAAAGTTCGTATAATTTTTTGTTTTTATTTTTTATTCAATGCTTTACAATTCTCAGTGACCAATGTATGCCCCCTTCTTTCTCACTACCTCCCTCCAGCGATTGGGCAGGGTCTCGATTCCTCTCTTCCAGAATGCGGGTTTCTTCGAGACCGCGCAGTTCACGAAAACCCTCACAATTTCATCTCGATTCTTGAACTTCTTTCCTTTGCAGAAGTCAGAGAGAGAGCGGAAGCAATGGTAGTCGCATGGGGAGAGATCCGGGGAATACGGTAAATGGGGAATCCTCTCGATCTTCAGCTCGTCCATTTTCTTCTGGGTCATCTTCGCTCGATGTGGGCGAGCATTGTCCATCAGAAGAAGAATTTTGCCCTGGTTCAGGAGTCTGGGAGGGACTCTGATCGCGACATCTTCCAGTTGTTCAGAGAAGAGGTCGGCAGTGATGCTGGAGCCAGGGGTGAGGATCTCCCAGTAGATGGGACCGAGCACTGAGAAGAAGAAGCAGAGGAATTCCTTCTTTCCGTGCTCTTCCTTCTTCGGGACGGGCGTGGGCTTCTCATCTGCATCCACCCATTGCAGTCTCCTCGAAGTGTTATCGTACGTGATCACTTCTCATCTGTAGCGATGATGGAATTGACCCATCGAAGATTGGATCTACGATGGAGTAATTCCCGACAGACTTGAACACGATTTTTCAGCTGTTCGGGGGAGAGGTCATGGGGAATCAGTTGTGGGAGTTTCGGCTTCTTCCCAGATCGATGGAGGATATCGGACACCGTTGATCTGGGAGTACCAGTATCCTTCTTCAACTCACGCACACTGGCCATGGGCTTGCGCTTCAGTGTGCGGAGAACGAGAGGCTGATCGAGGGAGGGAGGGCGTCCAGAGCGGGGTTGATCATCGAGACCAAACTCCCCTTTCTTGAAGCGGGAGAACCACTTATAGCAGAAGGGTATGGAGGGGGCGTCAGCTCCTTCCGACTGGGCCAGGGCAGAGCGGGCCTCCTTCACGGATCGGCCAAGACGGTAGTAATGAAGTAAAACTGCTCGGAGGTAGAGATGGGAGTCCATCACAAGAATCAATGTAGCAACTAGGAGACTGATTAAATCCTCTCACTACTCAACGTCAGAATGATGCAATACATTGTTGACAAACAGATTGCGCAATCACTGCATTTGATCGCGAACTGACTTTTTTCCGAAGCATTATACGAACTTTCCGGACACCCCAATATTTCAAAAAAATGCTCACCTCACGTAATTTTGAATACGATTTGAATGAGTAGTGATGAATTTGAAGAAGTGCTTTCTCTGCGAGATTCAAGAAATGGAGATGCATGACTGAATGAAGAAAGGGGAATATAATATGATATAAAACACGTTAAAGAGCCAATTTATTAGAAAAGAAGTGCATAACCCGTCAAGAGAGAAGGGATAACAAAGACCAATTACTACTGTACCAATTACTACTTTATTGTTCCGTCTGTTCAAACTACGGTAGGTTTGGGCTTTTTTCCACGCTATTTTCATTTGCGTGAAAACGCTTATTTTCCGGTGGTTCTTAGTTTGAATCATTAATAGGCATATTACCATTAATTACTTTATTCTTTTTATCAATAATTAATAACTAATTAGCTTGAAGAATGGGCTTGAAGATAGGGACAATCATCTGCAAATTAAAAAGCTTAAAACCGGGAAAAGGTTGTGCACGGAGCGATGTTTCCCAAGCACCGCGAATTTAAATCTATGAAGAAATCTTTTTAAAAAATCAGTTACCGAATTCTAGGGGATGCCGTTCTCCAATTTTTACAGCGAATAAAGAGTTATTCATGAGAAAAATATATTTAAAAAATAGGAAAAAAATATGTCAGCGAAAAAATTCTGTAGGCACTTGTATTTCGCCACATTCAGTTTAAATTAGCTAGAAATCGTTTCAGGGGGTGCCGCCCTCCAAATCTGAGTTGGAATACTCTACGTACAAGATTAGTTTATTCAACAAAAAATTAGCAAAATTTATGTCAGCGAAACATTGCAATACAAGCTTGAACTTTTAGAAGATGATGGACGCCGCAGCTAATATTTAAGCGATATTTATGTTTTCTTTCATTTTATACGATTGAATATCACCCGATTGAACATACTATGTATTCAAAAGGTATATTAATAATTTACTTAAATTTAGCACACAGAGATGCACGAAGCTACAGTATACCATTATCAATCGAGCTCAATGATTAGAAGCACATACGTCCCAGAATATAAAACATGATCAATTATTTACCAAATTTAACAGTTCTATGTAATGCAATAAAAGAAAACATGATATATTCAATGTGAAATTTCGAAATATTGTCCCGCTGAACTGACATGACCCAGCAAACCTCTGGAGAGCTTGCACTACACCACGATGGGCGGAGCTTAGAGAAATAGGCGCATACTCATTGAAAATGAAATATATTATAATTCTAGTGACGCTATTCTCTTTCCGCACCATCGATAACCCCGTCCCATATAATAAAAGAATTTTAGAAAAATTTTGAAATTTTGAGTGGATGACCCTAGTTCTAATTTGAAATACCCCCGTTTCGTTATGTACTTTTTGCCTATTTTTTTAATTGTGTGAGCATTGGATACTGTAGTCTGCACTCTTAAATGGGCGCGGTTGCCAATTGAGGACGCTGATATTCGAAACTATCAATTCGTGATCTCAGTAATTAAGTGTTTCTCTCCAGGAGGAATGGTTGAATTTCGAGGACTTTCTGAGGATGCTCAGTGCAATGTATTCAAATTCTTGGAAGAGGATGATATGCAGAGGATCAGACAAGTACACTTCTATCTGTTATATTTTCACATTTTCAAATTTTGGCCGGCATTCGTGAAACAAACCTGCTGCTGTCAACTCGATGACATCTATTAGGGTTGTTTTTTCCTATTTTTTTGTGTGCAGATTGTACCAAAACCCATACCGACGTGGACTCACCGGGGATTTACTTGAAGGGATCTAACGAAAGGATCAATCAGATACAAAACCAATTTTTTTGTAGGTTAGCAAATCAACAAGTGAAATCGTGGATGTTTCACTCATCTCTCGAAGGACTGTAATTGATATGAACATCATGAAAGTAGTATGATTTTATGATTATTCTACAAAATTTCATCACGATTTGCATTCAGATTGATTCGTGCGGTACCATGATGGTGGTTAATTGCAAGAAAAAGTGGGATTTTGTCCTGTGGAAAAGTTTTTTCAAATATTTGGCCAAGCAGTTTGAAACCAACTGCGACATAAACAATATGGGTGCTACTGTGAGTTTTGCCAAATTCATTCATATTATGAACTAGCCTACAGACAATGGTCACAACTATGCACTCAAGGAGTGTTGGATTGTTTCTCGATCAACTTAGAAAATATATTCGGAAGACTGACATCAATACTCTCTCTTTCTCTCCACTTGATTCAGAGAACATTCGGCTGTTCTCAAATTTACTGGGGAAGAAATGTATCCGCACTGCACATTTTGATTTGTGCACTGCACAGAGTACAGCATTGTAAGCTCTTCTTCACATTATGATATGTTATTCGATATATACTTTGCAGCAATGATCGTATTAATTTTATTAAAAATTCAAGACCAATTATGCTTAGTTTATCAATGAAATACCTTCCAAAAGGTATGCAATCCAAACTATGTTCAATCTGATTCTTTGACTAAGACTACCGTTTGCTCAACGAATCATATTGCAAAAATAATGCATAAAGAATAATGTGGTGTTAAAATCTCGGAAAAGGAATTGGAAAAGGTCAAAGTTGTGTTAATTTCTTCCTGGAAAAGACTTTGGAAAACCACCGAGATTTGAATTCCCCCAATTTTATATCTCGCTTCCCTGTAGAGCTAGCCACTTGAAATTTGGTTTATAAGATTTTTTGCCCATTTTAACCCTAAAAGTCGCATTTCAAGTCTCTAGCTCCACTGGGAACCGATATACAGAAATTGCGGGAATTCAAATTCCGCTGCTTTTCCGCAGGAAGAAATTAACACAGTCTAGTCAGTCTAGTCTTTGTCTCCGTCGCGAGCGGTCGTCTCCCCCCTCGCTCCCGGATTAGGGAAATTGCCTTCCCTCTCCTCTCGCCTCGACTTCCTCCCCTTTCTCGCCGTCGCTGATCTACCTGGTCTTCGCTAGTCGGCACGTGGGAAGCCGACGGAGGTGGTCTAATCCCACTCGACCAGGTGGGACACTTTTCAACGCTTTCTCCCCTGCGCGATGTCGGGAACCAGGACCCCTCTCAAGGCCCCTCTCCCTGCTGCCGCCAAACCCAATTCGGTGCGAGTCGCCTCCCAGGAAAGCGTGGACGCGCTTTCTTGCAAAGTAGACGCTGTCATGGCCATGCTCTCTGATGTACGCGCCCTTCTCCAGACCCTCTCTCTCGCCAATCCTCCCCCTGCCCCCACCTCACTCGCCCCCACTCTCGACGTGGCACGCGTTGTGTACGAGTCGTGCTCTCGTGTAATCTCTGACAGGGCGGAGTACGAGGATAAAGAAACAAGGGCAGTCGTCATTGGACACAAGGAGAACCTGAAGGAGGGAGCAGCTGCCGACGAGAAGCTCATCGCTGACCTCGTCCAGTACTCGGGCAGTGATGCGGTGAAGAAGGCGTGGGATGAGAAGAAGATTTCTCATCACCGCCATCCTCCTGATCGTCCTCCCGGTACTCGCCCTCTCAAGATAAGCTGCCCGGACAAGACTACTCGTGATGCCCTCCTCTCTGGAATTCGTGGAAAGCCAGGCCGTCCCTCTCCCTTCAAGGACTCTCTTGCCTTTATCAGGAAGGACCTGACTCCCACTCAGCTGTCCTTGGAGAAGGAAGCGCGCGCTGAGGCCATGCGACGCAATCTTGAAGCTCGCATGATTGTGTGCGGAGTGCGCGACTTCACTCTGATCAATTACCGTACCCCTCGCCCGCTCCCTCCCCGTTACGGACTCTCTCGCACTAGTAAGACCTCTTCTGCCGATCTCCCTTATCCAGGACACTCCGGAACTCCCTCTTCTGCTCCCTCTGCTGCCTCCATTCCCTCGACTCCCGAACCGGCTGCAATCGCGCCTTCCCGCACTGACCACGTGACAACGAGGAGAGGATAGGACAGTGGCAGCAAGGGTACCATACTTCCACTCTTGTCTCCCCTCCCCTCACTCTCTAGTCATTCCCTCGTTAGGTCAACACACAATCGATCGATATTAAGTACACGTCACTCTAGAAACTCTCCTGTCTCCGTATTCTATGCTAATGCTCGTTCCATTCGATGTAAATCCCCTCAGCTTTCATTCTTGATCGCTTCTCATGAGTACCGCATCATTTGCATATCTGAGACTTGGTTAGATAATAGTGATAGCGACTCTCTCCTTGTTGGCGGTTTTCCTGATTTTTTGCCTTTTCGATGCGATCGCGTTACTTCTGCTGATTACGGTAGGGGTGGTGGCGTCGCGTGTCTAGTTCATAATTCTTTGAATCCCATACTTATTTCTACCTTTTCTTCACCACTTGTCGAGTCGTGTGTAGTTGATATTCATTTAGATTACTCCCCGTCTCTCCCTTATAGGAAAATTAGATTTTTTACTATTTATAGATCTCCTTCCGCCCCTAATGACTCTTATTCAACTTCTTTTGAATTTAGAAACTCATATTTCGGTTGATTTTCCTTGTATTTTAATTGGTGATTTCAATTTTCCTAATGTTGATTGGCCCTCTCTTTCTTCTCCAAACCAAAATGACCTACTAGATTTCGTGTCAGACCATCACTTTAATCAGTTTGTCTCTTTCCCTAGTAGGCTCAATAGCTATTTAGATCTATTATTTTGTAATGAGAATATTATATGTAATGTGTCTCCTGCCACTGCACTTAGTGACCATCTCAGTGTGACATTTGACCTTCGCATTCCCCGTCCTCCTCAGAATGTTTGTGCTCCATCCCGTAACTATAGATTAGCTGATTGGATCTCGATTAATGACTGTATACACTTTCATGACTGGACCCACGCTTTGAGCAATCGTGATACCCACCAATCTTATACATATTTTGTTGCCTTTCTAAATAACGTTTTAGACACATTTGTTCCTCTCTCTAAACCTTCCCCTTTCTCTAGATATCCACGAACTTTAAAAATTATTTACGGGAAATGTAAGACATTAACTAGAGTTGCTCCAAACAGTCGTGCATGTGCTATTATGACCCAGCGTTTTAATTCTGCCCTAAATAGATTTCATTGCTCCCTTGAAAATCGTATTGTTATGTCCTCCAATCCTAAGCTTTTCTATAATTATTGCAAGGAGAAATTGAGTACTCCCAAGACCACTCCTTCTGGAATCGTTGATTCTGATGGTTCCGTACTGACATCTAATGACCAGAAGTGTGTAGCTTTTGAAAAATTCTTTTCTTCTGTCTTTAGCCCTCCCCAATCGTCCCCACTCCCTCTCCCTTCCCCTTCTTTCATTTTCGATCTCCCTTCAATTTCTTACGTGGATGTTATCTGTGCACTTAGTAAGCTTGCCCCCAAAGTGAATGTTACTCCCGACACTATTCCCAGTATAGTTCTTTCGAGGTGTAGATTATCTGTTGTATCTCCTCTCCTTACTATTTTTAACAAGTCTCTGCTTACCTCCCAAGTGCCATTTCAATGGCGTCAAGCTTTAGTTAAACCTATTCCAAAAAAATCTAGTAACTCTATAACAGATTTTCGTCCTATTTCACTTACTTCATCTGTGTGTAAAGTTTTTGAGAAGATTATCATAGGTAAAATTACGGCGTTTCTTGACCAGAACAACTTATTTGACCCTCACCAATCTGGTTTCAGAAATTGTAGATCAACTTCCACTAATCTTGCTGAGACTTATGCACATTATCTCCGCATCTCTAAGCATGGCTCTCCTTTTGACACAATTTACATAGATTTCAGAAAAGCTTTTGATTCTATTGATCATAGATTATTGTTACATAAATTGTCCGAGTTAGGCATCTCTAATCACATTGTATCATGGTTCCATTCATATCTCTCTGGTCGTACGCAATCCGTATTTATTGACACTTCATTTTCCCCACCATCCCCGGTCATATCTGGCGTGCCACAGGGATCTTGTCTCGGGCCTCTCCTCTTCATCATATTTATCAATGATATCTGTGTAAAATTCCCGGCCTCCATTTATTATTCTGTGTATGCAGACGACCTCAAGTTGTTCGCTGAAGCCCCTCTGTTCTCAGATGACTTGCAATCCGCTCTAGATATTGTTTCTAACTGGTCCTCGCAGTGGAATCTTGGCGTTTCTGAAACTAAATGTCACATTGTTCACTATGGCCGACATAATCCCCGTAAACTATTCACCATTAACGGTGTTATCTTAAACGAGCCTAGCAATGACCCAAGTAAATGTATCATTAAAGATCTAGGAGTGCATTTCTCCCCTTCTCTTTCTTTCTCATCCCATATTAGTAAAATTATTTCTAAAGCCCGTACCAAATCTAATCTAATTTTTAAATCCTTTCGTAGCAATTCTATTGAGTTATATCTCAAATCGTATAATACTTTCATCCTCCCAAATCTCGAATATTGCTCCATTATCTGGAATCCTATACATAGTGTAGCATTGACTAAAGAGCTTGAAAGAGTTCAGCGTGACTATACCCGCAGAATGTATGTACGCTGTTCCCTCCCTCCTATATCATATAAGCATCGGCTCCATGAGCTTAATCTAATGACTTTAGAACGCCGTAGGTTCATAATTGATATATTATTCCTCCATTCGATTATCCACAGCCGTTATTCTCTTGATATTTCTTCTCTACTTACACGCGCGCCACTCACTCGCCCCCTCAGAAATGCACACCCACTTCGTATATCTTTACCTTTCATACCAAATAATTCTTGTTCCACTCTTGTATCTAGAACCATGTCCATTTGGAATGCTCTTCCCATAGAATATGTTAGTTCTTCGCATAGTGTATTTTCTAGTTATATCCGTTCACAACCCCCCACTTTTTATCCCCCGTCTATTATTGCCACTCGGCTTGATCTTTGATCCCGTCCCCTCCCCTACCCTTGCTGCCTAGCAACCTTCAACCGATTCGATCCAATCGACGGACATCCGTTTCTTGTATACCCTCTCGTTATTTCTTGAACTCCCACCTAACGGAATAAACGAATGAATGAATGAATGAATGAATGAACACAATATTTACCTTTTCCGACTCCTTTTCCGAGATTTTAACACCACATAAGAGATTTGCTAACTTCTTTTAGATGCTCTCGACTTTCTCATCCAACTATCAGAAAACGTCAACACATTAAATTTAATCATACTTATGGAAGGGGATCCAACTATTCAGCGCAACATTATTCAGATAACGAAGGGAATTTTAAGCCGTGAATGCGAATGTCTCCACTTCTTTTTCTACAGTGTCGAAGAAAGAATCTCGATTGAGACTATTGAAAAACTACTTCAGGCGAGTCAAATTGAAATTGTATGTGTGACTCAGAAAAAATGTTTCAGTTTGCTCATCATATGAACAAGAAATTCCATTTGACGTCGTTCACTTCTCTATTAGCAGACATTAATGTTAACATTGGAAACTTCAATGTTTGCATATCAAACACTTTCGGCATAATCAAGCACCAGGATTAAGATTATTATTCATCAATTTTTAACTTTTTACATCATGCAACGATTCCTGAAAATTACTGTGATACTCAAACACGTTTCAGAAAAATGAAATACATTTGAAATTCAGAATTGGCATATTTTTATACATTGTTTAACAAAATCAACGATTTTGTACTGCGAATGAAATACAAATGTTTCAGAATATCTTTTCTACAGTCCGGTCAGATCCCTACATGAAAACGGGACACCCCGGGTGTCCCCGGGTGTCCCCCCGTGTCCCCCCGCCATTTTTCGGCTCGGGCAGAGAAAGAACTAATTCGAATTTTCGGTTTTCAGACGCAGGGGGTCCTTCCCGATCGATTGGCATACAATTCATAAATTCATAAATTTGCTATTTATCGTAATTTAATTTTGAAACTAAAGATAATTAATTTGACACACCCGGAACTACAGTAGTTAATTTGATATTCACCGGTCCGGCTCTGAGACTCGATTTCTGCGAGCTTGCAGTTTGCTGCCACGTTTTCGTTCGTTTTTGCTTTCAAATTAGCTAATTTTGTATTTCAAAACCTTCGCCTGATTGAATACGTTGATTCTAGAGCGGTTGCTGTTACAGCCTCTCGTCGATTATCGGTAGCCCTGTTTTGGAAATGCTTGATTTTCTGCTCATTTTCTATGGATTCTAGTCACTTTTCCTTCGATTTTAGAGCTTCTTTTGTTATAAATTTAGGCTTATTATTGTTTCTGCAGGTCGCCCTTACTGCGACACGCCCCTGGAGTCTGGGGCGTCATGAGCGACTCTTCTCTGCTAGTCAGGTCCGACTTTTTTTCCATTTTCTTTTCTATTTTCTATGCGGTGTCGGCTTGTGGTTTCCTTTTTTAAGGACCTCTGCTTGCATCACAAGGGAAGGAACAAGAATTTATATACAACGATGCATCAACGGAAACTTCTTAACGGTCAGGTATTTTTGTATTTACAAAGTGATGGGGTAAACTTCTGAATTAGGCTAGTATCAACAACAAATTAATAGCTACTGGAGGTTATGATCTTTCCATTTTTCTACAATGGGGCCTCCACCGCACCCATAAACTAACTGAACATTCTCTTTTACGTGATTAATATATTTGATGCATTTCTCCTTAGTCAGTTGGAACTCCCAGTAGTGAAGGATGGCTTCCTTTAGCTCCTCTAGAGTAGTTGGCTTGCGGTTGATTCGAATCCACTCCTTCATGTCCCTCCATACAAACTCGATTGGGTTTATGTCGGGGGAGGAAGGAGGCCACGGGGACACGGTGACTCCCCACTCATCCATTTTCTTCATGGTCGATCGGGCGGTGTGCGCCGAAGCGCCATCCTGCTGGAAGATGGCTGCACCACGACCGATCCATCCATCGAGGAAGGGAAGAAGGTATTCCTCGAGAATTCCTTGATACGCCTCTGCTCCGAGAGTCTCTTCTTGATTTAGGAAACAAAGCGGTCCATGACCATCGAACGTAATTGCGGCCCAAACTTGGACCTGAACGACAACCTTGCTTTTGTCATGAGAACTAAAATACCTTAACTGGGAATTTTTTGGTCATCTGAAATCGGTCCTTATCGTAGTCACTTTCAACAGTGACCCATCCTGCGTTACCGCCTAGCTGAACGATAGACTCATCCGACCAAACCTGAAGTCACCGAGTCAATTCTCAACCATTGCTAATTATTTATTACCCAATGTTGAAACGTTTCTTCATTATGCACCAGATCAAAAACGAAATTAAATCTCTTCATCCTTTGGGTTGGATTGATAAACGGAACCTTGCTGAAATAGCTCACTTAAATTGCGTAGAATATTTATAAAACGCACATGATAGGAACAGTTTTAAGATGCATCATTTTTTTCAGTTCTCGGACGATTCCTCTCTTCACGGCGACGCCGAATCGAGAAGATAGAAGGGAGACAATCTATTTGAGTCATTTATTTGTGTTGCGAGCCACTATTTTCTGTTGAAATAGTCCGATATCTTGAATAATTTACTCTTTTTTTCACTTGTTCAAGATACTTCTTTCGAGAAAATAGTGGCTTAATCTTTGCGAATTGTAAAATATTTCCACCATTTGTTCGGAGCGCCTCTTGTCCTCCATGTACAATGTTTTGACCATTACTCCAACATCTTGTGTTGTGTCTCCGAGAACGTAGGAACTGTTTAGCAAAAGTTTTAGGTAATAGTGATCGTGTAGGAACTAAATTGTGTACCTATACTTTTTCTCCGCAATTGTCTTCTCGAGCTCCTTGTAGTATCTTAGCACGGATGGATAAGACACATTAATTTTCTTCACATTTCTCAAATGGATAAAGGCTTGATGTGCGGATTGGCCTAGATTTTTCTGCAGTCGAAGCTCTACCTGAGCATGCTCAGAGAGTCGAGTCATCTGAAAGTGAATAAAGCAAGTGAAAATAGGGAAAACGGATTACCGTCACGGTGCGATGGCTGCGATGAAAATCAATGAAAATATAAAGAGAACAAAAGCATGGGATGCTACGCACTTATTCCGCAGATATTTCACAATTCAGACCACACACGGTGCAGTTTTTTATTTTGTTCAAGTGTATTTTGCACAATTCGATCATGGTTGTTGTGAATCTGTTGCTCTTATTCCCGCTGATGTATTCCTTTATTCATCAGATGGCATTCGTGTTGGGTAAATGTCTCACTGTCGAGAGATTCGACATCTTTCCATCGAGAAAGGTCACAAAGGGAAAGAAGAAGATGGAAGAGATCGTCACATACAGAATGGATGGGGGAGTGGAAGTGGAGAGAGTCATCTACCACATGGGAACAAAAGGGCAATGTAGAGCAGCCATGAAGAGAATCACCAATCGTTAGTTTGATCCAACCTCGATTAATCTTCCGGAATTTAGTTGCTGGAAATGAAGACGAAGAGGAGGATGAGGGTGACATTGACATGGAGATGGAGCAGATCGAGGAATACATGAAGATGGGAAGGGGAATGAGAGAGAAAAGTAAAGTCCACAGGAACATACCAACGGTGTTGCTTGCTCATAGGAGCACCATTCGAGCTGAGAGTGAAGGAAGAGCCATTGGACGAACAATCTTCGAGCAAGGCCACCGCTCGCATTCCTACTCGTCCCAGTATTTTACATTTCTACTCATAAATATCCGCTTACAGAGGGAATTCTAGATAAAAAGACTATCGCATCCAATAGGAGGAATAGTGTGCCCCCTATGAAATTATCGGCACCAGCCCTTCCTACTCCAATCACACAACAGAGATGAATCGGAAACAGTTAAGATAATTAATAAAAATAGCGTTTTATCCGCACCATAGTACAACACAATCGATTGTAGAAAGGAATTCCTCCCTCACTTCTCCTCTCCTCTCTCTGTGGTCTCTCCGATCGTGCAGCCAACTGCAATTCCTTCCGCTTCGCATATTGAGGTTTATAAACCAATGAATAAGTTCAGGATATAAATTTAGCTACGGGATTTGCTCAATAAAGTGATCAAGAAACAGGAGGACCAGGATCAATTGATGAAGACTATCTATGATAATATGGCAGTGAAGACACCGTCTTCATGTAAGTAATAGTTTTAGAATCCAGATTCATATGAATTGTAAAAGCTATCAAAACTATAGACAACGGACCTGAGTTCATGGCAGCAGAGGAAGTCAATCAATTGGCTGAGTCCAATCCCTCTGATTCCTCCTTCATTCGTGTCCTACTTGATACCGTTTGCCTTCCGAGTGAGACTGGAAAGAAGGTGCAGGAAAGGGATCGCATGAGGACTCGATTCGCTCAAGAAGTCGGCAGATTTGTCTTACATTTTTAGTTTACATTTTTAGCAATACCGTAAACTTCGCCATCCTACTAACCCGAGACAGTGCACTACCGACTGGAATAGATTCGTGTCCAGGTTCGTTATGCAGACTCAAAAGGTTATTACAAAAGAGGATGCTAAGGTACAACTACAATAATCTGACAAGAAGAGTTCAATCTTCAACATACACTTTCCCTCAAAACGAAGACTCTTCTAACAATTCAATGGTTAACGATGAATAACACGTTAACTCCATTTCTGAAGTTATTCCCGTTAAATTATACAAATTTGCAATAATAGAAGAATTTACAATAATAGATTTACAATAATTCTTTGAAACTAGCCTAAATCAGAAGTTTACCCCATCACTTTGTAAATACAAAAATACCTGACCGTTAAGAAGTTTCCGTTGATGCATCGTTGTATATAAATTCTTGTTCCTTCCCTTGTGATGCAAGCAGAGGTCCTTAAAAAAGGAAACCACAAGCCGACACCGCATAGAAAATAGAAAAGAAAATGGAAAAAAGTCGGACCTGACTAGCAGAGAAGAGTCGCTCATGACGCCCCAGACTCCAGGGGCGTGTGGCAGTAAGAGCGACCTGCAGAAACAATAATAAGCCTAAATTTATAACAAAAGAAGCTCTAAAATCGAAGGAAAAGTGACTAGAATCCATAGAAAATGAGCAGAAAATCAAGCATTTCCAAAACAGGGCTACCGATAATCGACGAGAGGCTGTAACCGCTCTAGAATCAACGTATTCAATCAGGCGAAGGTTTTGAAATACAAAATTAGCTAATTTGAAAGCAAAAACGAACGAAAACGTGGCAGCAAACTGCAAGCTCGCAGAAATCGAGTCTCAGAGCCGGACCGGTGAATATCAAATTAACTACTGTAGTTCCGGGTGTGTCAAATTAATTATCTTTAGTTTCAAAATTAAATTACGATAAATAGCAAATTTATGAATTTATGAATTGTATGCCAATCGATCGGGAAGGACCCCCTGCGTCTGAAAACCGAAAATTCGAATTAGTTCTTTCTCTGCCCGAGCCGAAAAAGGGCGGGGGGACACGGGGGGACACCCGGGGACACCTGGGGTGTCCCGTTTTCATGTAGGGATCTGACCGGACTGTATACAGTACATGCTAATCGCCTTGCCCATATGCGGCCGCGGATGCCCACGAATCGTTTTTGTGAAGACACGATAAACTTTCATGGAACGAGCTATTGATTTTCGTCTCCCATTTATCAATCCCGATCAGAATCTATATTTCGTATTTCTATGAAAATTGTTTGACCCACGGAATATTAGGTGACCAATGAACTAGTCATCGATTACAACTCTCCATGCCCCGCCTGTTCATCAGATGCAATGTGCATGTGTTTTGCAATGTCTGGAATATGAAAACCCGCATTGCAAGACTAGTTCGATCGGGTCACCTAATATTCCGTGGTAATTTTCTGATCCAGATCCTATCCTCGCAGAAAACGACGAAAGATAGATATTCCGATCGGGAGTGATGAATGGGAGACGAAAATCAATAGGTCGTTCCATGAAAGTTTCTCGTGTTTTCGCAAAAACGATCCGCGGGCATCCGCGGTCCGCCGCGGCCGCATATGTGCAAGGCGATTAGCATGTACTGTACATAATATGTACAGTACATGCTAATCGCGTTTTACGCGTTTTCGAAGTTTCATTTCGCGTAATGGGAGAGAGCGAGAGAGGAGACCACACGGGAAAGGGGATAGAGGGAGAGAGGACCATTACGCGCATTCTACATGGAAGCATATTTGACAATTTGCCCCCAAAATCGAGATTTGGGCCGTCATATCTCAAAAATCATCATTTTTAAAAATCTGATTTTATGATGGGATATACATTTTCATGAGTAGATTCCAAAAATCGCATTGAAAATCTGCGCACGAATTTATTAATTTATGAAAATCGCAAAAAAATAGTCAAAAAATGCGTTTTTTGACCAAAACTTTTTTGTTTCGCATTTTTTAGCATTCCGATGTCAAAATTCGGTTTCTACGAATGAAAATACACCTGAAAATCTATATGTCATGTCATTCTCAGATATCGACTTTTTCGGCCCCAAATATGTGAGGTACCTGAAACATTTTTAAAATCGACCCCCAGCCTTACTTATTGTTGCCGTCAATCAGCCCTCGGAGCCTACACTTCAGAAAAAAAGTTTGGGAATTATCAAATTTTTAGCCATCCGTGGACCTGTTACGTTCTCTGGTGGAGGGTCTCTTTTAAGTTTTTCTTTTAATTAAAATTTGTTGACCCTTGTTTCATTGAGCCGAAATTGGCAAATATAAGAAAAATTTATTACTGATTTTTTTCTAATTCAAACTTATTCGTTCCCTTTTCATTTTTTCTTTTTCCATTTGTTCTATTAGGTTGATTGAAAAGTTTCTTTCTTTTTTCTTTTTCAAATTTCTGCCGGTGCGTTTGAACCCTCACGAATTTCCGAAGACTATATGTAGGCCCCGCAAACCCCGCCCAATTGACTCCGACGCGATTCCACCCAAAAGTGTTATCGGGAGAGCACAAGCGTCATTCTCAACGAAATCGTTCGTTCAAAAAAAAATCTGAAAGCTCTCCCCTAGAGGAATCCAGTGGTTGGTCGACGAACTGTGTCTGACTCCTCTGAGTAGGTCAGAAGACGCGTTTTGCAGTGCATAATAGCTATGTTCACTACAAAACATGTATTCTGACCTACTCATAGGAGTCAGACACAGTTCGTCGACCAACCACTGGATTCCTCTCGGGGAGAGCTTTCAGATTCTTTTTTGAACGAACAATTTGGTTGAGAATGACGCGTGTGCTCTCTCTTCGCGCAATATTTCATAAAGGAGAGAACGCGAGCGAACGAGTTCAAGGGGGTGGAGTCTGGGAGGGCTCTTTCTTCATCTCTCTCACCCGGCGCGTGCAGAGAGCGTCTGAAAGTACGAAAGGGCGCGCCTGCATCGCATTTTTGTCTCTCCTCACTGGGGTTAGGCACAACCCGGAAAGGGCGAAGCTCTACCCAAATTTTTGGCGTTTTGACTGGGATGGAGTGGAATTGGCTCCGCCCCTCACTCCTTTGTCTCGTTTTTCTGGCGTTCTACGTTGTCGGTTTTTCGCGTACTTTATGCGCTCTAGTACGATTCTGGGATAAGGTATCGACAAACAGCCAAAAGTATGATCTTATTTGGATCCCAATGGGCAAGTTGAGCATAGTTAGGGTGACATAGCTTCATTTCGGCAATACCCCTTGTGGACCCTAACTATATGGTATGGTCATGATTGTAGATTACTTCCATAGGGTTGTTTTGATTCTATGCACCATCGTAAGAGGTTGGCAAATTTTAAAACCTGAAAATCGGAAAACGCCCACTTTTTAACATTTTCGATTGGATGCTGGTTTTCTTATAGTTGTGGCCAACTAGTTCTTCGAAGTCAACCAACAATAGGACAAGAGTACATTGTACAGATAAGCACACAAAATTCAGATTCCAACGCTCGTGGGAAACAAGGGACCCCGAAAAGTGTTGATTTCGGCGGATGAATCCCAAAATCATGATTTTGAAAAATACAGTTCTTAAACGGGTGGGAGAATCCATTCCAAAATGCACATGTATGCACACACGGGTGGGTACTTCATAAAGCTTCACAGTTTATTCATCCTCACAGATGTGCAAGAATACTGTGCTCATTTATTGAAATTCCGAAATTTGTGAAAAGTATGGTCCGATAATTGGGCCCATATTTCAAAAAGGCTATTCATGGCTAAGTAGTCTTAATGTGTCATATGACATGCACAATCATAGTACTCCATAATAAACTGCCCATGTCGAGCTCATCGCATTTCTGCATGGAGCTTTGGACGATTGAAAAGTCGGTAGTGCTGACCTAGCTTGACAATTTCCGAATTAATCTGTCCCATCCTCATTTATCGAACCGTCCCAATATAACGCTCGTTATAGAGTGTAGGTATGCCCGCATGATCTTTGAAAAATCATTTGTTGATTGGTCAAGTGTAAAGAATTTGGGAGGTCAAAATGTGCATGCAAGAAAAAAGAAAGAAACTTTTGAATCAACTTAATATTTGTTCTTTCATTATTTGTTCCCTTTTTTGTTCCCTTATGTTTCGTTGATCTTTCTTCCGTTTAGGGAGACTCGAAACACTATCAGGACGTAGACATCGTTTGCTACGAGGTCGAATAACGTAGGCATATTGTAATTCGTTGTTATCGATATTTTATCACAGGTATCACGAGTCGATGAAGCAAAAACAGCCCCATCGCGAACAATTTTTTTCAAAGTCATTTAAAATCGGTCAAATATTTATGTCAAGCTATAGTAAAGAGAAGATTTCGGAAGAACTAGGTTGTTTGTCCCATAGCCATCATTTAGGGATTTTCCGGTTTTGCTCCCGGTATTACCGTATCTTCGGTTCCAGATGACCTACATAAATGGTTAGGACATTAAAAAGCGCAGAAAAATTAGATAAACAACTTTCATGTTGAAACCAAAACGCTAGGATGAAAATCAAAAATTCTGTAATCAAAAAACCTAATTTCGATCTAGAAAAAAAATATTTTGGCCATCGCGCAGGCGACTTGCAGGAATTTTTATTGCAGATTATGAAAGAACAAGTCAAACTGTATGTAAGAAAAATAGAACCATTCAATTAAAAGTGTGCTTCAATTCACATTTTTTCGATCGAATTGTCGAAACTGTCATCTCCGAAAATGAATAATTCAGTTTCGCTGGCCCATTTGCGAATGGTGTCCTAGTTCTAGTGTATTATAGTTGAGTGAACATATGTTGAACAAAAAATGTTTATGGAATCCCGGTATATCTCGTTTTCAAAAAATCGAATTTTCACCCTCTGATTTTATCGATTTTACGACGGTGAAAACTACATTTATCGATGTGATCCCAACGAACTTCGAATAAATAATTTCAGTTGACCAAGTAATCTCTGTAAATCGCTTGAGCTCAGGTTCTCAGAAGGTTTTTAAGACCTGTTAAATAAACCTCGAAATCGTGAAATAATGAGCTTGTGATAATGAACATGTCAGAATTTCATTCGAATCTGCAAATATCTCCCAGAAATAACTAGTATAAATCGAGATGTTGTCAAAGAAATCATAAAATATTGGCTAAACTGCGAGTAACGTTGAATTTGAAAATCCAAATTTCGGAAAATTAGAGCATTTTTATATAAATCGTTGTTTTAACAATGATTTTCTTACATTTTCAGAAGTTCCTGAGCCTGCCATTATTTTTAAAATATAATTCTGGGAGATATTTGAAGATTCGAAGGAAATTCGGACATGTTCATTATCACAAGCTCATTATTTCATGATTTCGAGGCTTATTTAACAGGTCTTAAAAACCTTCTGAGAACCTGAACTCAAGCGATTTACAGAGATTACTTGGTCAACTGAAATTATTTATTCGAAGTTCGTTGGGATCACATCGATAAATGTAGTTTTCACCGTCGTAAAATCGATAAAATCAGAGGGTGAAAATTCGATTTTTTGAAAACGAGATATACCGGGATTCCATAAACATTTTTTGTTCAACATATGTTCACTCAACTATAATACACTAGAACTAGGACACCATTCGCAAATGGGCCAGCGAAACTGAATTATTCATTTTCGGAGATGACAGTTTCGACAATTCGATCGAAAAAATGTGAATTGAAGCACACTTTTAATTGAATGGTTCTATTTTTCTTACATACAGTTTGACTTGTTCTTTCATAATCTGCAATAAAAATTCCTGCAAGTCGCCTGCGCGATGGCCAAAATATTTTTTTTCTAGATCGAAATTAGGTTTTTTGATTACAGAATTTTTGATTTTCATCCTAGCGTTTTGGTTTCAACATGAAAGTTGTTTATCTAATTTTTCTGCGCTTTTTAATGTCCTAACCATTTATGTAGGTCATCTGGAACCGAAGATACGGTAATACCGGGAGCAAAACCGGAAAATCCCTAAATGATGGCTATGGGACAAACAACCTAGTTCTTCCGAAATCTTCTCTTTACTATAGCTTGACATAAATATTTGAAAGATTTTAAATGACTTTGAAAAAAATTGTTCGCGGATATCTCCACTGACTCGTGATACCTGTGTTATGTAATAATTTGATCGATAATTTGATCTATTTATTATTTTTATTCATCAGATGATAGCCAATGTATACCTTCCGAAGCTTGCAGTTGTCAATTGTAAGCTATTTGAATACTATCTCCAAGTTCATAAATTAGCTTGGTTTGGCAATTATGCAATTATAATCAACAAAGCGTTACATTATTGCTGATAATCACCCTGAAGTCAAATAAAATCATAATTCTAAGGACGGAGAGAAGTGAAGCAAAGCACAGTTGAAAGATGAGAACGGAATAAAAGTGAATCTACAAGTTGTAGACAACATTTATCGTAATAATAAAGGAAATGCTACTTCTAAAGAAGTTCACTAATTGATGATTTTGTAAAGATGACCGTTTTGCCTATTTTGTATACTTGTGTGAGCGTTGGATACTGTAGTCACAGCATTCTGACCCGACAGAAAAGGGAGCTGAGTCGAACTGCAATCAGTATACTTGAAATCCTTCTGAAACATAAAATCTAGCTCCGTGAATCGCCCTCTCTGTGAACGGAACTGACCAGGCTGATTTGTGTTTCACTCCAACTATGAGACGCAAAAGTATTCAGAGTGATCAAATTGGGGGCATTGTTTTATGTTTCAGAGGATTCTCAAATATCGAAGATATCTCAAACGGCCTATTTGCAGTTTGGGTTTTCGCGGGAAAATTCAAAGTATTAATCCCTTTGTCTATCCTTATCTGGAGAGAACAATGGGGGTCAGAACGCTGTGTAGTGTTACCTCTGAAATAGACGCGGTTGTCAATAGAGGATGCTTATATTCGAAACTATCCCTCTTTGCTCTCACTCTTCAAGTGTTTTCAATATAGTTTTGTCTCTAGGAGGAATGATCGATTCACTGCAATTTTCTGAGGATGTACAGTGCAATATATTCAAATTCTTGGACGACGAAGCCATTCAGAGGATGAGACAAGTATTTTTTACATTTTTTAACCTTGCCACGTCTCCATACCGATCAGAATTGGCAATACGAGGGTAGGTTACGAACTCGTTATTCCACCCCCAACTCGGATTTCGAAATAAGAGCAGGGGAGGATAACGAGCTCATAGCCTCCCGTTGTATTGCCAACCCTAATGCCGATGTGGAACGGGAGCATACTTTTTGAATGTAAGAAGATGTTTGATTCTTGATAGGTTAGCACAGAGACGAATTGTGGGGGATGCACTGATACGCGCTCGAAGGACTCTGATTGATTTGACCATTTCTAAATTTGTAAGCGATTTATTTTTCTAAAACTATTTTTTTTTAATTAATCATTATTTTCATTCAGTTTGATTCTAACAAAACGATGATTTTAATTGGGTGCAACAGAAAGAACTGGAATGCTGTGTTGTGGAAAAGTTGTTTACGATATTTGACCAATAAATTAGAAATCAACTACGGGATATTCAACATCGATTCAAATGTGGGTTTTTGCCTGGGCAGAGATATTTGAAATTATTGAACTTGTTTCCAGACAATGATCACACAAATACCATCAGCAAAGGTTGAATTGCTTCTCGAGCAA
This sequence comes from Pristionchus mayeri, assembly GCA_036245805.1. Classification (NCBI taxonomy): domain Eukaryota; kingdom Metazoa; phylum Nematoda; class Chromadorea; order Rhabditida; family Neodiplogasteridae; genus Pristionchus; species Pristionchus mayeri. The sequence goes on from BTRK01000006.1 coordinate 18,498,936, forward strand.
CTTAACTCGTTCACACAGAACACTGACATCAATGCACTCTCTGTATCTCCATTTGATACAGAGAACATTCGAATGTGTTCAAATTTACTTGGCAAGAAATGTATCCAGAAAGGAGATTTCACTTTCTGCGATGGAGAGGGAAATGTATTGTAAGCTGTTATGCACATTTGCATGTATCAAAATTATATCATAATTATCAAAATCAAAATTATTTGCAGCGATTACGGTGCTGATTTTATTAATAAATCAAAGCCCTCGTTCATAACTTTACATATGAAATTCCTTCCAAAAGGTAATCTCGCTGAACAATGCCCGATGATTTATTTTCAGTACAATTGTTCTATGACGGCTTAATTCAGATGGCATCCATTTTCTCGTTCATCTAGCAGAGAAAGTTGACAAATTATTCATAAACGTGTATAAAGAATGCGATTCAACAATTCGTCGCAACGTCATTTCGTTAACACAGGAAATTCTAAGTCGAAAATGTGAATGTCTCACCTTTTTTTTCTTCAACCAAGAAGAGAGAATTTCCCTTGACACGATAGAAAGACTGATTCAGGTACATTAATGGTAAAATAATGTCCGAGCTTGAGAAAAGATGTTTCAGTTGGCTCATCACATGAATAAGAAAGTCACTCTGCGATCGGAGTCTTCATCTAATCCCGCAGCTGGACACACTGTTCAGATTGGATCCTACAAAGTCTACCAATCGGGCAATGTTTGTGTAACATCGCACTTGAAGTGAGATGGTAAATTCACCAATCTGTTATCATGAATTTCATGTAACGGCTCCTTAGATATTCTAACACACTATCGTTCTAGAACGCAGACTATCTTTTTAGAACTTTTTAGAACGCACATTTGAAAAAAAATTTAAAAATCAAAATGTGTTCCCGATTGAATTCTTTCAATAAAATTCGACTATTTTCATCTTTGTGCAAAATTTTAACTCTTTTCATTCTGGCTAAAATGGTGAAGAAGAGAATGAGGAAGAAGTTGAAAAGTCAAGCATTACATTTTACACTGTATTAGACTTAACTTTCTTGGGAAGTGCAACCAGATAGATATATAACTGCCTTTTCATTTTCCTTATTCCTTTATCACTATTGATAATGCTGAGTTTGTTCGTACACGTTGATAAAGAGTGGGAGAGAGGACGATTTGGCAAGAGACAATCAGTAAAGTCGATGAGAGATAGAGGGTAGCTCATTAGGATACGATATTAACCTAGCACTGGGGTTCGGAAAACAAATAGATAAATGTCCATGGTAGGTCACTGCTTGACCATCTCTTGCATGTACTCGTCAGTGATGAGGGGAGGGTCCTGAACGGAAAGATGTGGTACGGTACCGGTCGATCGATTAGGAGAATTCGTGGGTTATACCTGCGTGTCGTAGAGCATCACGCAGGCGAAGATGATAGTGCAGATGATGAAGATCCACATTATGATCTTCTCGAGCATCCTGAATCAGGGGGAGTTACGGTAGTCAATTCGATATCGATTGGAAATGCATGGTAGAGCATTCGATTGGTCGTAGAAGGAGAATTTTGATCAAAGGAACTAGTGGCTTCGTACTACAGTATTCAAGGGATACGGTGCCGTCCGAGTTACGGTAATCGGCAAAATATCGATCGCTGACCTCGCCAGCATCTGCCACTCCTTGCGGATTCTTCGCAGATGCTCGTGGGCCGTCAGATCCTGTCGAATCGACTGAACCGCATTGTAGACGTCCATGACGATCGAGTTGAGCACCTGAGAAGTACGGTAGCACCAGCGATCGAGAAATGACAAGTATACGGTATGAGTACGGTACCTTGTCCTTCTCAGCGACATCGGATGCAGGCATCTCAGAGATCTTCCTGGACATGTCCTGTCTCTGCACTTCCTCCGCCTGAAAATTATCGATTTTTCGCCAGTATCTATTATCGATTACAGTAGTACAACGACGACGGCGCGAGGTTTGCACAGTGAGAGTGAGAAAGGAACGCAAGAGGGGGAAGAATCCACACACTCAAGAACTGAGGGGGGCACGACGGTCTGTGATCTTTGATCTCTGTGTCAACCTCTGCAAAGTCAGTGCTCATGCGTACATCGGAGGAGGCGTGTGGCCCGTGGCCCTTGATGAGTGTTTGCTGGAAAGCGAGGATATCCCGAGCGAAAAGCCGCTTCAACTCGCTCAGTTTTTCCTGCAACGAAAACGGGCAAGCATACGGTAGGGCCGGGAATCCGTCGGGGATTACGGTAGGAGGATGGGTGAGGGAAAACCAAGGTGGGCAAAGCTGTCTAATCTAGGCTCGATTTTGCCGAACGAAAGTACAGTTTCGAAGCGGGAGCGGGTAGGGTAATGAGTGAGGAAAATGAGGGAGGGAATCAAAGCCAATCGTGCCAGGAGACCTGAAGCTGACCTGAAATAGAGCGATACTCACGTATTTCTTGAGTCTCATCTTGATGGATTCTTGGGTGTTCGTTAGCTCAGTCCCGAAGAAATACTTGAGGAAGAGACTGCGATTCACTTGGATAGAGAGAAGGAAACTGCGCATTCGCTGCAAATTTTCCATTTTCTACACTTTGCCTAGAAAATATCATCAGGAATGAGATAAGTTTCAAGCTCAGAATAACCGATCTGAGAGGAATCGAAAGGCAATTCTTGTGCATTTGAAATTTTATCAAATAATTTCAATATCAACTCAAATTATTTGGTTGCTCGTTCTGCTACAATACTCGATAAATCGTCGCAGCATCCTCGTCAGACATCGAGAGAACCCGCTCTCACCTTGGGAATGGGTCTGCCTGCATTCCCGTTCATCTGGATGCCCAGAGTGAATGTAGTGCAGTACGTGGCGAGGAACATGATGAAGATAAGACCGACGTAGTACTGAAAGGAGTCGGTACGGTTAGGTGGATAGGATCACAAACTGAGATGGTAATGAATCGGTTTCAATCGGTATCTTAGTAAGGTATTAGTAACTCATTCATGATAAATGGATTTAATCTATTCAATTTTTTCACTTTGCCCACCTGTCCAAGTAGCGGCACGGAGTCCGAGGTGGCCGGCAGCTTGTCAGACACCATCATCACTGAGACGTAAAACTATTTTCGAAAATACCTTTAAACTTACGAATAATGGCCAGTGACAGCAGAGCAGTGACGCCAAGTGAGACCTGAAGAGGGGAGATTTGATCTCGTCGAGCGAGGCGGGATAGAGTTGCCCAATTCTCATCATATTCTTGGTTACTATATTTTTAGACCACCTGCCATCTTTCATTTATCGTGTTGTGAATAAATGAAAAATTTCTGATAATGTGAGAAAGGAGAGAGCGGGGTGAGGATAAGTTTCACTGGCCATTCATTCGAATAATAATTTTGAGCGCATCGATCGATCGATCGAGCTCTCCTCGAGTAGAGTAAAATAAATATAAAAAAGAGCTGGACAAGACCGAAGCGGTCTCCAATTTACTCTCATCGTGCACCATCTCGCTCGCTCGATGAAAGGGATCACACTAATGCAAGTCATTAGTGCTCACTCCATTTGCGCTTCTCTTCCCTGCTAGATAGCGTGTCAAACTGAGAAAGTCACTCGCCTTCTCAGTGTTCTCTCCAGTGCTCGAATGAGGAGTGAAGAAGCCGATGACGGTGACGATTGTGATGAAGGCAGAAGGAATGATGAGGGTGAACTGAAGAGAGGATTATGAAGTAGGAATCACTTTTCCGCTTGAAAGTTCTTTGTTAAAGTTTCGCAGTGGGGTCATTGTGGGGTAACAGCTGGTAAATTCTAATGTGAACCCAGGGGAAAGTTACTATACCCGTGGGATCTCATTGGAATGTCCCAGTTGGTACCGTGCAGGGATCCTACTGGGAAACTTTCACGAGAATATGACATCTTCCAGATCAGCCTTTACTTCCGTTCTTCACTCACCAGATAGTAGGAGGGATTCCTCTTGATGGCGAAGAAGTAACTGATGTCCGGGTAAGGATTGGGACAGCACTCGTAGAATCTGGAAGTAAAACTATGATAACATAAACTCCCCAGAAATATTGGAAATCATGGATTCTGGCAAGTTCCTTTTCTGCCCTTTCCAATCTCAAGAACTCCTGAATTATGAAAGGAGGGAACGAGACTCTGCCGAGAGCCGAAAGGAACGCAAAGGAGGATGCGGAAAAGATCACATTTCCTGTGTCGAACTTCTTGCACGCAACTTGAGTCTTGTCTAGGTAATATGAGCGAAACTGTCTTTTTAGTAAACGCAACCTATACGCTCAAGCTAAAAAATATATTTACTGGAGAATGCGGAAATTACGATTTCTCCAATTGTTTTCGTCAACGAGCAAGCTTCATTTCGATTTTCACCAAATTAATGCAGAAATGGACGAACTTGAGGTTGCTTCTGTACTTGAAGTCGACGAGTTTCCACTCCATGTTCGGAATGTAGTGAGTGAGCGTAGCCAGATTCGTTCTGAAACAAATAATTATTAATATTGAATTATTAATTTTAAAAGAAAATTTAAGTACTTGTTAGCATTGGGCGCTGCAGTGGGCTCTTCTGCGGTTTGTAGCATGATCTGAATTTCGGCTATAGTATCGTTTGCAGAAATTTCATTATTCAAATTAGGTTACCTGCGATCCGTCGTACGACCAGGAGGCAAGCATGATGTAGCAGATTTGCTGAAGTTCTTTGGTTTTGTTTGTACGACATTCACATGCACTTTCAGCATCGGCATCGATTAGCTAGCTTTTACATGCCAACTGTGAAGCTCATAAAAATTTTTGATTCTCATTTCTTTTCCCTACTCAATTTAGCCTTTAGTCCTCCTTTTAATCAAGTATAAATTCACAAGTAGTCCGGAATTCAATTGATCAACACGTTAGTGTGCATACATTACATGTGACCATAGTTCATGAACAACAAAATGTTCAGATATCAAAGTTCGAACCTGATCGAAAGGGAACTTGTTCATGTTCAGGTAGCAGGTGATGTCGATGATCATCGCGCGAAAAAGAGACACCTTAAATAAAAAAAATTTTTTTTAATATTTCAGATTAAGAGTTCAAGAGAAACCCGTTCAAAAGAGTGCCAAAAATTGCTCCCGGTGAGGCTCGAACTCACGACCTTCAGATTATGAGACTGACGCGCTGCCTACTGCGCTACGGAAGCACGTAGGCCAAGTTGCATGGGGTTGTCAATCTACTGATCGTCACGCTTACTGATAGGTACTGAGTCGGTAATTTCAGTCCTCCAGCTCCATCAGAGGATAACCACGGAGTAATATCTAGCATTGATAAGAGAGACTTTTTGAGTCAGTGAACATATTTGTGAAGACCCTTGGTTGGCAAAGTGCGGGCAAAGTGCGAAAAATCGAAATCGCCCTAAATGTGCCCACGTGTAGTACTCGGCGAGCATAGCTCGGGTGCCACATCTGAAGTGTTCTGGAACACTCTCTGCGAAATGGGGCACACTCATTTCAGAGAATTGAAATTTCGAATTTTGCCATTTCGAAACCGATTTGAATGACTGATGTCTCAAAAAATCATTAATATTCCATGCAATATATGTGACAAATTCTAGGATGATTGGACATCAACTCGTGAAGAAACGTCGAAAATTTTTTTAAATTTTTTTATTATTCATTCAGATGGGTGGGTATCATCATTTTTTATTCGTTCATTTCTTAGGCCACTATGTGCTCTATTCACATAAAAATAATAAGGAAAATTAAAAATACGTTTTTTGAGAAAAAGTCAAAATGTGAAATAAAGTCACTTTGTGATAAGGCCAGTGGCCTACCGTAATAAAAACCGAACCTTAGGATAAGTGATCAAGAGTTGCGCTACTAGCCGTACTCGATGAGGGAAATCCGCCAGTATCAATAGGACTTCGATGCGATTCCGCGCGCGCCAGCGCGCCGATGTTAAATAACTACAGTAATCTCACGAAATGTTTAAACATCAGAGCTCTGACGCGCGCGGAATCGCATCGAAGTCCTATTGACACTGGCGGATTTCCCTCATCGAGTACTGCTTGTAGCGCAACTCTTGATCATTTATCCTAAGGTTCGGTTTTTATTACGGTAGGCCACTGGCCTTATCACAAAGTGACTTTATTTCACATTTTTGCCTTTTTCTCAAAAAACGTATTTTTAATTTTCCTTATTATTTTTATGTGAATAATGGCCTAAGAAATGAACGAATAAAAAATGATGATACCCACCCATCTGAATGAATAATAAAAAAAATTTCGGTTTCGTTTTCGAAATCGGTTTCGAAATGGCAAAATTCGAAATTTCAATTCTCTGAAATGAGTGTGCCCCATTTCGCAGAGAGTGTTCCAGAACACTTCAGATGTGGCACCCGAGCTATGTTCGTCGAGTACTACACGTGGGCACATTTAGGGCGATTTCGATTTTTCGCACTTTGCCAAGCATATTTTCACTGACTCAAAAAGTCTCTCATAAATGTGTCATAGATACCTTTCCATCGTACTCAATCAGTGAATTCGTCTGCAGCTCATTGTCCTTCACGTTCATATTCGCACTGCAATAGTCTCAATTTCACTTAATCTTCTGTATTCTTCACAATCTCGAGCTTCTTCTATCAGATCAAAAGAGAAAAGAGGAAATGCTGACCACAAATTTCTCGTTTTCTCGATTTTCTCAACTGAAATTCCTGTTTTCGTTCCAATTTCGCGCAGAAAAAACACAATTTGCAACCGAATTTTCCCCAGATGTGCTCAATGGTTGCCTGACATCAACTGGTCTTTGTTCGCCTTTTGTGAGATTTCGTTAAGGTGCCGTTCGATCAAAATAAACACTTCTGGTTCTGGTTGAATGCTACCGATTTAATGTTTTCGATTTTCACGAGTATTCTAATGGGTGGATCTGCTTCTCATTGAAACATCGCTCGTATGCACGTATACCTGTCGCCGCACTTCCTCTTTCAGAAGCATTTCGACGGTGTTTGCGCGTTTCTCGCGCCATTTTCTTTGAATTAGCGAGTCTGAATGACGGGCGTGCGAAAGGAAAGCAGAAGAGAAGAGAATGCTGCGAGGAATACTTGAGACGAGAAGATTGGAAAGAGGAGGAAAGTGACTCAGAAGATACACTTCAAATGGAAATTCAATAAACTTCTTTTTTTGGAAATATCATGTCTGGTAGGAGAGATATTTTAAAATCCTTTTGGCCACTGTCTCTTCGTTCGAATATTGGGGTGTCCGGAAAGTTCGTATAATTTTTTGTTTTTATTTTTTATTCAATGCTTTACAATTCTCAGTGACCAATGTATGCCCCCTTCTTTCTCACTACCTCCCTCCAGCGATTGGGCAGGGTCTCGATTCCTCTCTTCCAGAATGCGGGCTTCTTCGAGACCGCCCAGTTCACGAAAGCCCTCACAACTTCATCTCGATTCTTGAACTTCTCTCCTTTGCAGAAGTCAGAGAGAGGGCGGAAGCAGTGGTAGTCGCATGGGGAGAGATCCGGGGAATACGGTGGATGGGGAATCCTCTCGATCTTCAGCTCGTCCATTTTCTTCTGGGTCATCTTCGCTCGATGTGGACAAGCATTGTCCATCAGAAGAAGAATTTTGCCCTGGTTCAGGGGTCTGGGAGGGACTCTGATCGCGAAATCTTGCAGTTGTTCAGAGAAGAGGTCGGCATTGATGCTGGTGCCAGGGGCGAGGATCTCCCAGTAGATGGGACCGAGCACTGAGAAGAAGAAGCAGAGGAGTTCCTTCTTTCCGTGCTCTTCCTTCTTCGGGACGGGCGTGGGCTTCTCATCTGCATCCACCCATTGCAGTCTCCTCACAGGGTTATCGTACGTGATCCACTTCTCATCTGTAGCGATGATGGAATTGACCCATCGAAGATTGGATCTACGATGGAGTAATTCCCGACAGACTTGAACACGATTTTTCAGCTGTTCGGGGGAGAGGTCATGGGGAATCAGTTGTGGGAGTTTCGGCTTCTTCCCAGATCGATGGAGGATATCGGACACCGTTGATCTAGGAGTACCAGTATCCTTCTTCAACTCACGCACACTGGCCATGGGCTTGCGCTTCAGTGTGCAGAGAACGAGAGGCTGATCGAGGGAGGGAGGGCGTCCAGAGCGGGGTTGATCATCGAGACCAAACTCCGCTTTCTTGAAGCGGGAGAACCACTTATAGCAGAAGGGTATGGAGGGGGCGTCAGCTCCTTCCGACTGGGCCAGGGCAGAGTGGGCCTCCTTCACGGATCGGCCAAGATGGTAGTAATGAAGTAAAACTGCTCGGAGGTAGAGATGGGAGTCCATCACAAGAATCAATGTAGCAACTAGGAGACTGATTAAATCCTCTCACTACTCAACGTCAGAATGATGCAATACATTGTTGACAAACAGATTGCGCAATCACTGCATTTGATCGCGAACTGACTTTTTTCCGAAGCATTATACGAACTTTCCGGACACCCCAATACATGACCATAGGAAAAATAGTACCCTTTTGTAGCGGTTTGGTGGGTACAGTATCTTTGATTACGATATTCCTTTGGATACTGTAGCAAGGATTACTGTAGCTTACTTGTTGTAGACGAGCAGATCCGGCTTCCAGATCATCTCTGCTGGCACGTGAAGCGTCGAGATTCCTCCGAACTCTGCTGGATCCCATCGCAGAAATTCGTCCATCCAGTACTGTAAGAGTTATGGTATTGAAAGAGTAGGGAATTGAATATTTTTTTCCATAATGCATGGGGATATAAAATTGCCGCCCCAAGAAGCCCTCAGAATTATGATAATAATGAAACATTTCTGAACAAGCTGCGCAGATTCTCAGGCGCACGGATCAATATCAAGAAATTTGATGAGTTTCACGCTCTATCAAAGAGTGGCTAGCATTTTATTACAGCAGTATTTCCTGCATCAGCATTTTAAAAATTCAGAATAACTCTCACCTCCTCTAGCCAGCAGTAGAGTGTGATTATCTGGTCGTTCTCCTGGATCTTCTGAATCTGCTTGAAGTAGAGCTGCACCGTGACGTTCGTCGGCCCGCTTGCGTCATCCTTCATTAATTTATTAATTATCTTAATTAATCTAAGCAGTTCACTTTTACCTTGACGGGCCTCAGCTCCTTCCTGTAATCCTTGAAGAGGTAGTTGAACAGCTGTTTCTGGTCCGAAGTCGAGACCTTCAAAATTGGATCACCTTCTTCCTTCTTCCGGTTCGCAACCTCCGCTAAAAAATAAGCCTTTTATGAACGCCTCATTCTACTAGATAAACATCGTCTCTGAACGGTGGAATTTAACTTTAACCGCCAATAATTGCAGCTGTAAGATTACTGGGTGAATTCCAAAAGTGTTTGATTTATTGTGGAATTTCTCTTTTCCGACTACAACGTATTTCCCGTTGTTTCTTTCAGTTTACGTCTCAACTCCGTCATCAGGCATTGTTTAGAGAGAACGAAACAAGGCACGAAACAAGGAAACGTTGCGTGGAAGGGAGACCAAGGACAACTCTCTAAATAGCGCTCAGGACAAAAGAGAGATTGACATCCGTCACAGCGAGCATGTTATCTGGACCACTACACTTGTTCCGAGAATGTGGAACTGGAGTTCCCCCAATTCATTTATGATGTTAATTTTTGGGCGAGTCATGGCAGCTCAAAGATGAAGATTTGGAATATGGAGAAACTGAATCATCATTGACCACGATTTTCCGGTTTCCAAAGCAGCCTGCGAGTTTACAAATGAAAATAGCACTGAAACTTGCCACAGTGATGCACGTAGCCACGGCCGCAGCCAGAGCCACCCACCGCACGATCATCTCCGGCTCATCTGCTACTGATTGCCGGCTGCTCAAAACCCGGTCGCGACTCCTGAAACCGGCAATTAAGGAAAAAGCCGGCTCCGGCAAAAACAACGCGAAGAACACCGACTGCGGCACAATCAGATAGTAAGGAAGACAATGACACGACAAGACTCCCGAGGGAGGAGAAGAGATGAGGAACAGAGACAGTGAGGGGTGTGGAGAAGGAGTAGAGGCCGCATCTGTGCTTTGGTCGGACGAGAAATTATCATTGACTATGTGATCCTGGGCAAATTGAGCAGTGATCCTGAGCATTGAAATGCATTGAATATATTGTATTGAGCATAATATTGAGCATTGAAATTAAGTTGAGCGTTTGAGCAGCAGAAGCTGTTTCCCATACACTTGATTGAAGTGGGATGAGGGCCATAGAGGTGTTCGAGATGGAGAATGGGATGGAGTGTAATCCAATCATATTCGTATTTTGAGAACAAGGAAGTGATGGATTTTTCGATCTGGTGATAAAGAAAAGATGGAGCAGGAACACATTTGAGGATTGGTTGGGAATATAGAGCTGTTCGGAGAGCAAAATTAATTGAATAAAGAGGCAAGGAAACTCGGTTTTCTCCTGGTCAGACCACACACCACGGGGTGATCAGAGAACTGAAAGCAGGTGGAAATGAGAAAGGATATAAGTGGACACAACCAATTTTAATTATATCTTGTGAGGATGAAGATGGAAAAGCGGATATCGTTTCCATCATCGGAGGTCCGGCGAATTAGCAAATTCCGGAGAATAACAAAAAAATGTGCCCTTCTCTCCATCCTTCTTGTCCGGAAGGTTATCATCCGACTGTGAGCGTTCGACCTAGTGTCCTCGTGGGGAACGAAGAGTGTTCCTATGTAGACAGAAATGAAATATTACGATATGAATGGGGATAACGCGTGGTCAAGTGAATGGACCTCGTGCAGAGAATGAGCACACATCTATTCAGATATAAGGAGCGATAGCGCGTCATGCATTCCTGCACGGAAAGGAGAATGCAAATCGCGGTTCTTGTCCTCTTACCCGAACATACTCCAGATGATTTATTTGGTGTGGGTCAAGATTCTAGAATAATGGTAGATCACAAACATGACAAATAGAATTTTCGCAGATATTCCAAAATGAGAAATAAGAGGAAATTCGGAATTAGTAGTAGAGGAGATCCAGCCCTGCAAGTATCGGAAACTAGAGATTTTCTTGCAGAAGAAGGAGGGGGAATCGTCTCCCTTCTCCCACTCGTTTTGAGGAGAGGAGGAAATTCCCACTTTCCCGCCATCTCTGATTCTATCCCCTCCCTCTCTCCCCCCCCCCCCCCCCTTCGCGCACTACCGCCTTAAAGGCCCTGCTTTGAAGACTGTACCCGTCGGAGTAGATACTCTCGCCATTTCTAGTGCTCTCTAGCCCTGCCTAGCAGGATGAGAGGGGGGGGGACGGGAAGGAAGACCTCTCTCATTGCCCCCCGTATCCCTTTCAGCGCCCGCCCTCACGCCCCATTCCCCCTCACTCAGACACCCCCGCGTGACTCGTGCTGAGAAAGGAGATGAATAAACTGAAGAACCGAAGACTGATTTTCCCAGGCATTGAGCTGAAGTCATCAACTCTTGCAAAAGAGCTCAATACGACTTGCATTTTCGCAACACTTCAGCATAGTCCTTTGAATGCTAGATTTCGATTCTCACCGACCACAGTTCACCACTAGAGAAGTAAAAAAATAAAGAAATGAGAACTCGAGCTATCCCGAGTGATCAACCGGGTATGGGCAAGGAAGCCAATTTGTGGGTCTGGAATAGCAGTGGAAGAATGAGGAATACGAGCGGTTCCCTGAATACAATACATCGCTTCGGTAGACCATAAAAGAGCGGAAGAAGCCACGAGTTATTGGAGTGGGATGAAAAGGAAGGAAGAGGGAAATGTTGTGGCATCTATATGCGAGCATTGCCTGACTCGACGGAGATCGAGAGGGCCAATTAATGCGAACTTAGGGGAGCAATGAGTCGGCTGTCTAGAACATTTACCGATGGATTCTTGCATGGTCATTGATCAACCCAATTAAATAAGGATCAAAGGCCGACATACTCCACCTACGTCTAACACAAAGGTGAAATCGTAAAATTTTTTTAAAAAATCTACATTACACATTTTACCAATAGAAAAATAAAAAAGACAAGACTTAAGTGAATGAGAACGGCACGAATAAATAAGAGACGACAATGGAGTCTGGGTAGTTTACACTTTGACTCTCAGCATTCCCCTGTCTACGAATTGGGACAAAGATTTCACTCTCGTCTGTCTGCACAGGTGCAAGCAGTTCAGAGTTGTTTCACATCGAGTCAGACAGAGTGGATGTCATACTATCGCCTTCGCACATTGTCCAGACTTCGTCTATTGGATAGGTGCAGACGAAAACAAGAATAATTCGAAACCGCCGTTCCTAGAAAGCACGAGATTTCAATTGCCTCAATTGGATGAACAATAACAAAAATAATTTACAGGGATAAGCCGCGAACTCTGGGATGGCCAAGTTGGCTCAAGCAACATCACGAGGCTCTGTACGTGATTGCATCGAATTATTGTTGTCGAAGGGGAATAGTGGGTGGAATTAGAGTCTCCGTGATTGCATTAGTATTCTACATGACGTGCAACTTTGCTTATTCTTAGATAAGATCGAGCAGGGTCTCTAAATTTGGATACCCTACGTGCTAGGTTGATTGAATTGTATCCATAAAAATATCGCTAGCAAAATTCTGAAATTCGGTAAGGCCAAAGACTCTCCGGGTAATGCGAACTGATGGAGGGACGATTGTTTTTGGGAGAATGGATAGTGTACTGTAGCGAGGAAATGGAGACTGTCCTTCGTGGGTTCAGTGAATATTTGAAGTTCATTAAGAAAAAAGAGAGTAGAGGAAGGAATGCGGACGTGTCTCCTGCTAGGTGAGTGACTGTGCTCGGGAAGGTGACATCAACTGACTCCTTCCGGGAAAGCCCCGACTGACTCCCTCCTTCTCACACTCTCGCAGCTTAATTTTGGTGCTGAACTTGAGTGGCGGGCCCATTTTCAGGAGCGAGAGAGCACACAAAAACAGGAGAGTACACGTCGAAATTCGCGCTTCTAGTGAGAAGTAAGAAGGCATATTTAGGGGGATAGAGGCTGAGGGGGTGGATTGAAGAACGCTCTTGAAACGGCTGCTAGAAGATGATGCGTTCGAGAGCTCAGAAATCCAGAACCAGGATATCGGATCTAATTCCCCGGTTCCAGAATGCTGGAGGTTTGGAGATAGTGTTTGGGTACGAAACCGGAAGAAAAACCAGATCCTAATTCCCGGTTCTGGTTCCAGGACGCTGCAGGCGGCTGACAATCTGGGCGGAGTCAGTCAGTCTCGAGTAGATCCTCTTCTACTCCTCCTCTAACTCCTCAAAGAGAGAGAGGAAACAATAGGCGGAGGAAATGGAGAGAACGAGAAGGAGAGGACGAATTAGGAGGAGAGGACAGGGGGAAAGGAGAGGAGAGAGCATGGGAAATCGAGAGAGTGAGGGGCAAGGGCGAGTGAGAAGGTCGTCGGTTATGAGCAGAATGGAGGCGATGAGCGGAAGGAAGAAGGGATGTTCTTCGAGAGGAAGTGGAGATGGAATGTTGCACGGAGGAGGAGATGTGGAATGGAGAGGGAATTGGAATGTGCTTCAGCAAGAGGTTGAGAACACAGATAATTTAGAGAAACAATTCTGCATCGAGTCTTTAGGGAAATTTAAAAAAATATATATATAAGAACGTGCCGTAATTGCTCTAACATAGAAGATACATTATGGCAGTCTGACTGAGCCTATAAGAAGACGATTGATGAATTTTTATTGTGCAAAGTTGCAATCAGAAGACAGCAAACAATAACAAAAGAAACACGCGAATCAATAGAATGAAAATCAGTTAGGTTTCATTTGTGATACGAGAACGGCGAGGACTGTGATAATTGATGTTTCCCACGAGTCTTACAAACCATTTTAAAAAGGTTCCCTGAACGCATGTGCACAATCATGGTTCTGCAATTGTCGTAGGAGAACAACGACAGTGATTGATTTGTAGTATGCCATTAGAATAAAGAGCGCGAAACCGAGACAACAACGAGCTATAATGTCGTCAACAAAACTTCAGGAAATGTTCTAGAAGGCAGGCCCAGACAGGAATGGACTCCCCATTTCCCAATCCCTTTACCTGACCGACGAGAGAACACGCGAAATGGAGAGATTAATGAGAATCGGGCAATCTATTGGCTCTCATAAATCGCTGCGCCGCCGTAAAATGATGGCCGATTTCATCGCGAATGCACGAAAAGCGGGGCCGAAATGGCCAGTGAAAGGGCGATTCGCACGAAACGTGGTGTGCCATTTAGAATACGTCGTCTGTCGCAATTTCGACAGCGTGCGCTCCTTCTAGTAATCGTCGCTCATCCTCGTCTGAGTCTGACGATTGTTCCTGAATCCGCCGATGAAATTCGAGAAGGGATGGGAAACTTCGAAGATTTGAGATTAGTCCAATGCAAAAAGAGACAATGTCCAAAGAGCAGAGGACTCATAGTTAAGTTAATTCAAGGTAGGCACTGTTTTGCTTGGAATTAATTTCTTCATTTGGCATGCTTTTTCACCGGTCAGATGCATGATAGATATGAAGAGAGTCAATTGTCTCGAGACCATCCCTAAGTCAGGGTACACTCGAATATTCGACTTGAGTTTGTCTCATCTGCACGGAGTTTACTCGCAATTCAAGGAAAGGATGATGAGAAGTCTTCCAACTGAGCTGTTCTCCGATTACGGAAATTGCCTTGCAATCGTATGCTATTCCCGATGTGGATCTACGTTAGACACTGCGCGTAAGAGTAGAGGGAGTGGGAGGTCTGAAGGGAGAAGGCCAGGGTGGTCTACGTGTGTTCTTTGGTGGGCTATTACGTGCAAGATGGTACTTTATCAATGCGAGAATGAGAATTAGTGTACAAATACCGTATGATCAACTGGGGAAATTGCAGAATACAGCACCTTGATTGAGCGGGGAATACACGTAGGGACAGAAGGGCTATCGGAGATCAACACTATCATTGTGGTGTGTTGCTTGGCAAACGTCGCCTGTCAAATTTTCGACTACGGCGCTCGCTTTAGTATTCGTCGCACTACTTCTTCACGCCGTCCATGATGGCGTCGGTGAGCGTGATCTCGGGCTCGCGCGTCCCCAGCATGTACACCGCGAAGACTACGGTAACGATGATGTAGGCGAACATGATCAACCGATCGATAATCCGGGTGACCTGAAATTAGCGTTGTGTGATGGGAGGTTAACGTCGCCTGTCGATATTTTGATGCAGAAGCTGCATTAGTATTCATCGCCCTAACTAAATATTGTACCTGCTGCCACTCGAAGCAGATGCGGCGCTGCTCGCGATCTGTAAAGTAGGCATTGTGCTATTTTGGAAACGTCGCCTGTCGAATTTTTGACTAGGTAACTCTAATTAGGAAACGTCGCCCTACCGTGGTGCATGATGCCGTAGATCTCATCGAGCGAGGCACGCACACGATCTATTGCCAGCTGCACGTCTGGCCGCTCTTCATTTTCGACTTTCTGTGAAATAAATTTTTATTTTATATTTTAATTTAATAAATAATTTATAATTACCAAATAAGTCTTGGTATTCCCAGTCAGATCTTCCATCGTGACAATCTGCGCTTTATGCGGCGTATCCTCCAAGTGCGAGTCCTCCTTGCACATCTTGGTGGCCTGTAATCGACGTCTTCTTGTGTGTGCTAACCTAGTAATCGTCGCTTGTCGAAATTTCGACAAGATTCCTAATATTGGGATTCGTCGCCCTCACGCACGCACCCTGCAGTAGCCGTTGATGCCGGTGGTGGAGCCAAAGCTGCCGTCGTTGCGGCCGAACAGGAAGGTTTGCTCCTGAAAGGGCTGGTGGTGTGGTGGGTGGTGCGATTTATTAAAGGTCGTCTGGACAAAAATCGTACCCGGTCAGCGGTGCCGTTGCGGCGCTTGAGACGACGTCTCCATGAGTGGGGCATCTGGAAGGAGAAGGCCCACGAGATGTACGGATTGCCCGCTATCCGACGGAAGAAGAAGTCGCGGACTGCTGGGTGCACCTGCGGAACGAGATATTCAATGGTGTGCGCGGACGCTTGAAACTGTCGTCATTTTCAGAATTGTCTGTTCTGAGGGGGTATTGTGAGTCCCACATCATTTTACTCGATAGGAATCTGGTCGACATGGAAATCGATTATGTTTCAATTGTGATTCGTAACTAGATGAAATTTGAATGGTCGATTTATTTATCTCCTACTTTGTTTAGCTATTACAAAAACTAAATTCATTTGTTCGGTCAGAGCACAACATCTAAGGCTAAAGGATGATAAAATTGAGCATTTCACATTTGTTAATGATTCCGGAAGGAAGTAGTAACTGATGTGCATTTTCCCACTCCTCTTGCACGTCATTATGTGCAAGCCTCAGAGAACGACCATGTGCTTCATGAAACGCATCTCTTCACGCTGTTGGGTGTCCAGTCATAAAGAGAGAGCGTGAGCAACGGAGAGAGCCAGACCATTAAGGGTGAAAGTATCGCCTTGCTCTGGCGTGAATCAGGCACCATTCACCTATGCTTCTCGCCCTAGTCTCATTCTCTCCATTTCGCGTGCTCTCTCATTTTGTCTGGCCGGCAACAGAGGAATGGAGATAGTCATCATCCCCTTCCTCGCCTACTCACTACGCGAGTCACTTCCGACGTTGAGGAAGGATCGAATTGCAGGGAGAGGAAAAGTCCGAAGATTCAAGAACTTCAGAAGGCTGTGGAATGCACGAAAGGGCACTTCTAGCAGTTTTTCGAAGTGAATCCAAAAGATGAGAAGAGGGAACAGCTCCGAAATCACTTATTTGGTAATCAGAATTGTACGTGCACTAGCAAAAGTGTAATGGTCGTTACGTACTTGGTCACGTCCTAAATTATTGAAATCTCAATCTTGCTAGAGATCAAATATCGACTCGCCCTCTTCCCGGCGTTTCCTCTCATCTGGTAGCTGAGTGTGAGCGTCGTAGTGAAGGCAGCGATGAAGATGAGGAAGATCAGGCCGATGTAGTATTTCCCTGAATTAATCATTGTATTAATTAGCACAAATATTTTAATTCGAAATAATTTGTTCAAATATGTTTCATTCGTAGCATTTCATAGGGTGAAAGATCGGTGACTAATTGGTCCTCATCATTCCTTTTCAAGAAAAAAAACAATTAATATATTGTCAAAGTGTGTTGCTTAGCATGGCAACATTCTAAGCGTGTGTTTAAAAACAAAATGGGCAACTGACCAATGAGCGGGATGACCTCGGAGGTCGCCGGAACCTCGTCGGAGACCATCATCACTGGAATGGAAAAGAGTCTGAGATTTCGGACGATTCGGTCGAATTCGAATGAAACAACCATTCACTCTGGCTGTTTTGAGAAACTTTCGACAGAACTGTGCATTTCACTGATTTTTGAGAAAAGGAAAGAGCAAGCTCACTGATAATTGCCATGGACAGCAGTGCAGTGACGCCCAGCGACACCTGTAGATAATAATGTTCATTCTTTATCGTTACTCACTGAATCGTTAAGCCCTTTATCATGATAAGATAATGATAAGTAATGCCAAAATACTCTGAATAATATCACCAGAGCTAATGAAGCGAATACATCAACAAATCAACGAATCGCCTGATACTCAATCATCTAATTCTTCCCAAAAAGGTCATCAGCTGCGCAGTCACCCTCACCTTCTCCGTGTTGTCTCCCGTCGTCGAGTGGGGCGTGAAGAATCCGACGATGGTGACGACGGTGATGAAGGCAGAGGGAATCACCAAACTAGAAGATCGAACTATGAGAATCTGACATGACTTACACTGTGTATAATAATGATATTATATCTCGTCAAACGCACAATAATTCCCTTTTCCCGGATACTTAATAACGTTTTTAATATTTGTTGTTGACGAAAAAGACATTGAAATATTATCCGTTTCGATGAGACTCGATAGAAAAATCAACTATGAAACATATGCGGTTCTCGAAGTTATGTTTTTTCATCATCATTTTTCATTGAAAGTGTGGTCAAATGTTGAGTTTCAGGAATCGCGTAAGGGAAGGCGATGATGCATTCGCTCAATAGTTCCTAGGGATCTCGCTAATATCAAAGATCAATGTTCACCTGAAAATGTAGTAGGAGGGCGATCGTCGGATGACCATGAAGTAGGTGATGTCGGGGAAGGGATGGGGACAGCAGTCGTACACCTATTTGGATGTTTCGATAATTTGTTATCCAATATTTTCCGAAGAAGTAAGCTAAACAAGACAATAATCTGAATTCCAGGGAGGTCTTCAATGTGTTCTAGACAATGGGTATCCTAAATGCACAGCCAGTGTGAATGGAAGTTCAAGGCTGCTCATTATAAAGCTTCTATTTCACCAGTCGCAATTAGTGAGAGTCTCCCAGTCCTCACCTTCATGTAGTTCTTGACCTTGAAGTCGGTCAGCGTCCATTCGGTGTTCCGGATGTACAGCTCGAGATTGTCCGTGTTCTCCGTCGCCTGCAGTATGATACTCAGTAAAGGATCTCGGCGCAAAAAAGGTCATCAGCCACGCAGCCAAACCTTGAGGTCGATCTTGCTTCCGTCCATGCTCCACGAGGCGAAGATGAGGTAGCACACTTGCTGAAATGGAAGATAATTTATTTGGCGCTCTTCAAAAAAATTTCCACACAATCTTGCATTACTGCTGTGAAATGAACTACAAGAACATTCAATCAATATTCGCTCGATACTGTAGTACCTGGTCGAATGGGAACTGCTCAAGCGACAGAGTGCACGTGATGTCTGTGATCATCGATCGGAAGAGCATCACCTGCAAGTACCGTAGTTCCAAAGTATCCGATTTTGATCGATAACTGTTTTCTTTTCATACTGAATTCAGTCGACATTTATAGCTCTCACAGTGGCCATACAAGATTGAACTGGCACAGACACAACCTTACCTGTCCCGTGTTTTGAATGATCGCATTCGTCTCGATCTCATTCTCGGCCACGTTCATATTCGCACTGGAAACAATGATTTTAGTACATCTTTCTCTTTTCGAACGTTCTTAAAGACGTTTCATATTTGTTGTGGTTTCAGATAAAGTAGCAAACATTGAAAAGGAAGATGTTGTTTATATTTTCTCAAATTTTGCCCTATCGAACTATTGAAAACCAGCTCAAATGCTGGAAATAACGAACGGGTGAAACGCAAGCAAATGAATTCTTAGAGATTTTATGAAGGAGGAGACACTATGATTATCAGTGCGTTCGCCTAAGAATCGCATATCTGCCGGCACAGCAAAAAGAGGCACATTGAAATTTTTAGACTTTATGATAGCTATGGGTGCCCTCTTTCAAATTCTATACTTGTCATGCCTCAGAATCTCTAATTTGCATAATTACGGATGCTCAAATTTCAGTGCAATTTTTACTTTTTCATTCACAACACATGAAAAATATCCGAAAAATGTGAAAACTTGGTTTTAGGCCATTATTGAAGCGCTCTATCCGAATCTGTTGTTTGTTCATGCAAAAGCATAATTTTAAAATTTCGTTTTTTTTCAGAGATTTTTTACTCGAATACGTAACCGAAAACCTAGCTGGATTTTTGATATGTTGTTACGCATGAAGAGATCTATCCAGAAAAAAACTTCGAATATGTTTCACTGGCATGTTGTACAGACAATTGCTTCTGCAATTGAAAAACGTTCTCAACTATAATACTTTCCATTGAAACATACTCGAAATTGACAAACGAGCAGGCCAGAACGGACGTTTTCGGTCACATGAAAAACTAATTATACATTCTCCAAAATGGAAATTTTTTTTCTGGATAGATCTCTTCATGCGTAACAACATATCAAAAATCCAGCTAGGTTTTCGGTTTCGTATTCGAGTAAAAAATCTCTGAAAAAAATATGAAATTTTAAAATTATGATTTTGCATGAACAAACAACAGATTCGGATAGAGCGCATCAAGAATGGCCTAAAACCAAGTTTTCACATTTTTCGGATATTTTTCATATGTGTTGTGAATAAAAAAGTAAAAATTGCACTGAAATTTGAGCATCCGTAATTATGATTCTTAGACGAATGCACTGTTATGAAAAGAAAAATTGTTTCTAGGGATGATCTCACTTGTTATACACGAGTATGTCCGGCTTCCATATCTTCGTTGCAGGCACGTGAACCCTCGTGAGTCCCCCGAACTCGGATGGATCCCACTTCAGTGTCTCGTCCGTCCAGTACTGGAATACATTTTAGTTCGAATTTTATTCCGGCATGGTCAGTCTTATGCGGGGTGAGCGTATTGAAAAATTTTATCCTTTAGGAAAGTATGAGTTCTTGATCTTCGTTTCCTAGTGCACTTGGACCTGTCTTGCTTCCCGTCTCGGTCTGCATACGAAATGCATTCTCTGCTGAGTTTTTACAAGTTCCTTGTCTCATTTTGGACAGGCGTCGCTCGTGGGTTGAGACAAGAGAAGGATGGTGGGTGTAGAGAGACGCTCTCCCTTCAGGCTTGTCTCTCTGCTGCCGGAGAGTCGTCTTTCAGACAAAAGACCGAGACAATCTGGGTTTTGTCACGTCAAACTTCGCGACATTCGCTGACAGTTCTCTCGAATCTCCAGGGATAATCAGCCCGTGCTCTCCTCAATTCCCATACTCTCTCGTATCTCTGACCTATGAGAGAGTATAAGGTTTGGGGAGAGTGGTTCTTGCCCGAGCCACGAAATGCGCGCATCCCCGCGGAAATAGCGCAGAGAAATCGACGAGATTTGGCCGATTTGAGGGGCGGTTGATTCGATTTGCGCGTCTATTCTTCGAATGTGACAGAGTCTCGTGAGATGAGGGGGGAGGTGAGGTCAGAAGGACGACTGCCGTGACTTTTCGACGCCAAAATCCACTCGAAAACATCCGAAATGTGTGGGCTTTGGGCTGGAATAACTGATTCAGATTATATAGACGGTAAACGTGACATGAACGAATTTTCCATGACGATATGACACCACAGAACGGAAAATCCAATTTGAGGCTGATTTTACTCTTTTTAAATAATGAAAATACCAGCTCGAGCCAGCAGTAGACGTTGAGGATCTGATCGCGCTCGTCCACCTGGAAGGATATCTGTGTTGAGCTATCATTCTACATAGAGCTCCTTGACTCCTTCCTATGTAAATATTTTGTAAAAGATAATTTTTGCGATTAATCTACAAGGAAGTGGGAAACAACTGATTGTCGCGGTGAGTTCTCAAAATTTGAACACTTGAAACTCAACTGAACTGCGCACAAAAAATGAAAACAAGTACGTAATCTTTGATCTCGCCTTCAAGATCTGCTTCAGCCAGAACTTCAACTTTACTGGCAGTGTGATATTCTCGTGAAGGACTGGTCGAAGCTCCCTGAAATACTCTTTACCAGTTGTAATTAGACTTGAGCATTGGAGGCACACAACTTGTGAACATACTTGTTCTAAACTTGTGCGACTATACCCGAACAGTGCAGGCTATTTCCTGCTCC
Source organism: Pristionchus mayeri (assembly GCA_036245805.1). Taxonomy (NCBI): domain Eukaryota; kingdom Metazoa; phylum Nematoda; class Chromadorea; order Rhabditida; family Neodiplogasteridae; genus Pristionchus; species Pristionchus mayeri. The sequence goes on from BTRK01000006.1 coordinate 18,520,349, forward strand.
CGGCTTTGTATTTCTGTTTTTAGACGAATTTCCAGGTTTTGTCAACTATCGCTGGCTCAACTCAACTGGAAAGAGGAGATAGTCATTCTCTATCCTCTATCGCTCAGTCTCCGCGATTGTTTACACATTTCAAAAAAGGAAAAAAAGTGTCAATCTTCTCGTGCGAAGAGTTCGATCGTCTAGTCATCCATCATGACTCCGATAATAGACCGGGAAGAATTTTTAATGATTTGAACGACATTTCCTGGGTGCAGTTTTCATGTTCCAATTCATGAATAATACGCAAGAAAATAGACGGCCTTTTGATAAGTCCGATATGTTTAGCAGTTGATAAATAACGAGAAAGTGGAAGACTATCTTCGTATCTTCATTCACGCGCTTTCCAATGGAACGGAGACAACCAAAGAGCGCGAAAAATGTTGGAGATCATATCAATAGAAGGTGCGACAACGAATTGTTTCGGATCTATTTTAATTTATAATTATATTTATTTTTCCCATCAGGAACCGACTCGAGAACACGTCACTCGCATCTCTCAAGAGGATAAAAGTCCAGTGAAACCTATTCTCTCCCTCATTTTGTGGTCGAGTGAAATAAGGATGTTCAAGATTTCTCTCTCCAATTCCGTCTAACCTGTCAGAAAAAAATTTTAATGTAAAAAAATGGAGAGTTTCCCACTCACCGTTGATAATCATGGAAGAGGTGCTCGTAGAGGTTGCGCATCGACGTCTGCTTCGAGGGAATCGACCTGAACCACCTCGTTTTGACTGTCAAAACAATAATATCATCAAAAGAATAGCAACAACAACCTAAAGGTGCTCGCTGGCGGAGTCTGCATAGTGGAAGGTATGAAGACGGGCAAGATTGTGGGAGAGGCAGGCACCTAGAAATCGATATTGCCAGCCTTTATTTACAGTATCTGGCGTAATTTCCTTTTACATGGGACTTTAGGAAGGACCACAAGACGTTAACAGTGAGAGAAAAGAACAGCCTAATGTTGAAGAAAAAAATGTCTTCATCATCCATTCTGCGATGGGAGAAGAAGGCAGACATTACAATTGATGAATCCGATCAGTAAACCACTCAACACCGTACCAAACCACTCACATACGTGCCGATTTGATAAATCTTTCGAATGTTTTGATGCCCAGACAAAATACGTTTCACGGATAATATTTCATCTGAGGAGATCTACTAAAAACGATGATTCTTCTTTATTTTTTGCCTGAAAAAGGATGAATTTTCCCAATAATTTTCGAAAATAATAATATCATATCGAACCGATCTCGTGTAGGCAGCACGCACAGCGGCTGCGGCCAACAGCAGCAGAGCGGAGCGGAGAGAGAGACGACGGGCCACCATCACGCAGGATCATCGAGAGCAGCACATCTGTTGTGATCTTTGAACTTTGATCTCTCGACAGAGAAAACGGCGCAATTCGTCACACAATGATCTTTGTACTCTACGAAGAAAATGTCGAATTACAGTAGAAAAATGTAGATTTGGGGCGATATCGTAGCGGACAGAGCGCAGGCGGCAAGAGATCAACGATATCGCCGTATTCTCGTAGGAAGTATCATTGTTGCGAGGGAATCGGAAGGTCACGCCGCGCGTGAAATCCGAGCAAACAAGATTCGAGAATTTCTTCTGTAGAAAAGACTGCGCGCGGCCGCCGCATATGCATTCATGAAGAGGAGGAGGAGGAGGAGGGGGATGGGGAGGAAGGGGGGAAGGGAGTGAGGGAGGGAGGAGGGAAAGAATAAGGACAAGAAGAGAGGAAGAACGCGGAAAACTGACATTTATCATGGAAACTGATGACAGAAAGTGAGATTCTTGCTTCGGATGAAGAATCGCCCGTGTGAGGAGAGAGTTTCGTGCAGGCTCATACGAATTTAGACATTGAGGTTCTGAGAAAAGTTTGGCTCCGTTTTGGCAATGAGACTTTGAAGTGGCCTCGCATAGCGTATTAGTTGTAGACTTCTTTCTCTCTATAGTGGAAAAAAGAAGTTTTACGAACCGAGCGTTCGAGTTACAGGCGCTCCGTCTGATTTATGTTGTTTTTATTAGGCAGACTTTCCCGAACGGGTTGGCTAATGCCACCCACAATGGAAAACACCGTACGTGAAATTGTTTTGCAAAATGAAGCCTTTTTCGGGGCCACAGGGAAAGTGGGAGCGAAAAGCCATGTTCTTTTGGACCTGGTTGTCCCACTATTAGAAGTATTGCCATTTCAAAAAGCGGGTTTTCTCCTTTGTGCAAAGTCTATGAAATTTAATACGAGAACGGATCTCCGTGAGAATTTCGAACAAAGTTGAGGGAGAGAGATTATTTATTTGCTTCGCCTCTCCATTCCATTTCCGCATGTCGGCTGTCGTTTTTTTTGACTAGAATCTTGCCAAACGAAATCCATTGTCTGGGGTGCGTGTTTCGGTGGCTCCCAGACTTAGAAACTTCTTTTTTTAACGAAGTTAAAAACAAAATGCGAGTGTTTATAAGATAAGCCTGTGAGGGAGGGAGTAGTTCGCGGCTATCTGTGGAAATTTGAAGTGGCGCGAAATCCGCGCATTTCCCATGGAGAAGAGTCGCGGAGCGCGAGATGACGAAAAGTGGAAAAAAACAAACAAAATATATTTGGTAAGAAAAAATATATTTGGTAAAAGTGGAAAAAAACAAACAAAATATATTTGGTAAGAAATCATGATCGAAAAGTAAGAGAGTTCTGAGCTCGATCAATATGCCAAAGTTCTTTGAGCGAAAATCTATGCGGCACGTTTATCGATAATGGGTTCTCTTTCCGCGATCCTTCTTTACGATTCTATTCCGAGTCTTCACTGAATATAGTTCTAGCAAAGTGCTTTTACTTTCCGGGCACCTATAGTCTGCGCCTTCCTGATCTCTGCATTGCTAAATTTTGTCCCCTTGGAGGCCACATCGTCTTCATCCCTTCATAGAAAGCATGTGTGGGGTTGTAGTGGAACACAAACTGGACTGTATTCAAGTGAATTATCATACGTAGGATGAAAATATATGCGATTAATCATGCGACGAGTTAATTATACGTGATTCACAGTTAACGACTCGTGAGTTCTGGGCAAATTTGCGTTTTGCGGGGTGAGATGAGCAAATTCAAATGAAATTCACTAAAGTGATAACATTCAGATGATATTTGGACGGTCACATCGTGAAACATGCGAATAATACAAGCGAAATCATTGCACGAACACAAAACGAGAATGCATCGGAGTTTTCCGTGGCCGTTCTTGCGTCGAGGGTATTATGGGAGCGGGTGAGGATGGCTTGGCAAGAAGAGACTCTCTTCATTCAGCGTGCTCTCTCGCCGATCAGGCCAATTTGAGGAGCACGCGGAATGAAGACGTGCACTTCTTGCGATTCCATCTCTTTGCGCGCGGCATCTAGACGATGTAATTTCGGAATGCGTACTTCTCGCGACCGTCTAAGCCCACGATTCTGTCCTTCGCTCAAAATAACTAGTGAAATGAGCACTGCTCTCTCATTCAGTCTCGACTCATCCAAACTTGGCGCCAAGTCTATTTATTTATTTATTTATCGTACACCACGCAGGTGCTTCATCAGGTACAGAAATGTGCGAGAATGAGAGAGGAGAGCGAGATAAGAGAAGAGAAGAAAAGAAACGTATGGGGGAGAGGTGTGTGTGGGGGGGGGGGGGCAGGAGACGATCACTTCCGATTTGAGTCGTCTTGCATGAGCTTCTTCTCCAAGTATTTGGCTATTCGTGGCGTTCGGTCGAACTCATGTGAAATTCCAGGAGAGTCTGCTCTCCCATGCACCCTCTGGCCCTTGAGAATAGAACGTTCGCGTGAAACACTGATTCAACTTCCAGGGATTGAAGCAGCCCGTTGCACGCGACCTATGAAGACTAGCAGGAAGTGGAGGAATTGGACGGGTTAGCAAGGGCTTGATAACTGGCTCAGAAAAATTGAAAGAGCACTTAACATTCCTTCTCCAGTTATCGTAGCGTGTAACACACACAAAGCGCAAAAATACTTCTCCAGGAGGAAGTGTTAGCACATCAAGATGTGAGGGAAGCATCCCAGACTGAATACGAGTCTCAGTCCCTCTCGATAGTAGTGACGAAGTAAACTTATTTCCCTGTCGCAGGTCGCACCAGGGCACGCGACCAACGGGGAAGATGAACGAGAGTAAAAGAATGTTGCTCCCTCAATTTTCTACGCTCTCTCGTATGCTCTCATCGACGAGAGACCATGGGAATGAAGAGAGCGAAAGGGGAGGATGAGGATGGAGTTGAGCAGATTTTTCGGGGCGCTCTTCCCTCCTCAAAGTGGATAAGGTTGTAGCCTCGGAGGAGTTCCGGAGAGGAGAAGAGGAGAGAAGAGGAATCTTGATCTCTGCCTTTCGCACACTCTCTCGGCTTCTCTAACAGAGAAGAGAAGGTTCCGAATGAGGAGAGCGAGAAAGGAGAAGATCAAGGGAGAGATGAACAAGGGGGGAGGTAGAACGGGGGAGGGAGGGGAGAAAACATAAGAATTGGGAGAATTTGGTGATTTTTGGTTGATGGAGCAAACGTCGAAAATGCATGCGAAAACGATTGCGTAGTTTGATTCAGAGATGAAGAGCTGAAGTGGGGGTGCACTAAGGGTACTCCATTCTGAGCGCAGTAATGCGCAGCATCTCCAGAGAATATTGATTAGAACTTACAAATGTTAAAGACAATGCGAATTCTCGATATTTTTAGTGTGCAAGCTGGGTGCAGGTGAACGTTATTAGAGGACCACGAGAAAAGGATCTCTGGTTATTCATTCCAGACGCGGTCAGAGAACAATCTGTTAGGCATGAGCAATGGGTTGTTTAGAGTTCGGACGAACAGCGGAATTTCGTAACGAGGAAAGCATGCCGCTCTCTCTCTCTCTCTTTTGATTCACGTCTAGAGTCTATACTGTGTAAGAGATGCGTAAATTCCAAAGAATTGATGCGTCATCAGAATTAATTCCTCACAACACTCACAAGGGCGGGGGCGATCAACGTTATGTGATCGGAGCCACTAGATGAGAAGTACTGAACAACCACAAACCAAACTGGATGAGTTTCTCAAGCTTGATTTTCAACAGTTGCACCATTTTATTTAGCATTCTGTGAGAATACTGGTCATTTTTGAATCTCATACTACATTGGCATAGTACCCGAGAAATCGAGGAACGTCATTACAAGAAGACGGTTATGAGTGGTACGTGAGAACGAGATGTGTTTGCACATCGTATTTTGCAAACGGAAGAAAAATATCGTGATTGTTAGGGCGAAAGCACCCGGAATTCAGGAGAAATCGGATTTGACTCAATGAGAATCGAAGAAAACCGGAAAGAAAACAAGGAAAATGGTATGAAATTGCATCTGTTTGTATTCTGAGAGCAGTGAGTTCACCTGGTTACGGAAGAAATAATCATTTGTCTCTTTCGATTGTGCATGCTCTCTCGCCGGTTAAAGGAAAAGGGTGGATTATTATTAGGAAATAATAGATTATTCTGCTCCGTGCGCCTAGAGCTGGATTGTGATGTGATAACTGGGGACCGAAACATTTTCGATTACCTGACAATTTTGAATTTTTCGATTTTGTTGAGAAGCGACGACGATCAAACGTTCGCATCTCTCATGAATGGCCAATGAAACAGATCCTCATTCCCCCCTTTTTATTACGATTCAGGAAATGAGGTTGCATCCTTGGGGAATAATTGCTAGGGTTGTCCGTTCGTCCAACGGAACGTCCGACTAAGAATTACCAAAATCACGTTCGCTCCGGACGTAACGGAATGAGTCATTCCCCACGAACATAGATTATATTGTGCGGTGAAACATATCTCGAAACCAAACCCGTTTGTCAGTTCAAAAACTAAACGTAAATTGTTTAGATTTGGGAAATAATTTGTTCCATTTCGTTGCGGATCGATCTCGGAACGTCCCTTGTTCCACACTCACTCCGGAATGGTCTGATTATTGAGCTACAAGTTCGGGCATTCCGTTTTCCGTTCAGTTCTGTCAACCCTAATAAATACCGTGCAAGATCTATGAAAATTCTAAAAATGGCTCTAATTCGCGAAATTATTCCAGACAAATGGCCTCGGCTCATAAAAATGCCCGTAAAATGGAAGGACATGCCTATTTCGCAGACGCCAGGAAAGTTTAACAGCTGTCTATAGACGAGAAGCGGCTGAAGGGAAACATCCCACTCAGTTGGGCCGAAACAAGCTGATTGCCATTCAAATTTGGTAAAATAGTCACGCGACATTTTTCTTTTTCTGACGGAGTTTAGGGCCCACTAAAAGCACGTTCTTCGCTTTTCAATTCGGCGCCAGAACAAGCATTAAGTACTGAGGGTTCGAGAATAAAAAACTGTGGATAGGTTAGCTCTTGCACATGGCGCCGGCGCATCCAAATGAAAGCGATATATAATAATAATAATTTATCTACGCCCGAGGCGCGACGATACCATGAATATATTAAGGCTTCTCTTTTGCACTAAACGCTAAACTGCGCGGGTAGTGCAATGACCTCTCATTGAAAGCACCGAGGAACTGAAGCTGCTGTCGAATGGCAAGGACTCTCGAGGTCCACCCTCATCTATTCATCCAGCAATCACTCGTCTCTTCATTCCCCACACTCTCTCGCCCTCTCTGACCTACCAGAGAGCACGCGAAATTGAGAGAGTCCTGACTAATTCCGAAAAACGGAAGACGAATTTCGCCGTGTCTATTCAGCGACCGGTGAATGCGCGATGAGCCGCTCATGCTCTCTCACTTTCCCATACTCTCTCGCACTGTCTGACCGGTGAGAGTGCATGGAAAATGAAGAGAACGAATGGCGACCACCGCCCGAGCGAAACATCCGCATCTTTTTCCTGGTACAGACCCCGACTCTCTCCTGTTTGCACACTCTCTCGCCTCCTAGACGGGCCATGGAAATGGTCTTTAGCAGGGTTGAAGGGCCACATTCAGTGAAGACGAGAGATGAAAGTTTCTCGTCTGCCTAATTATGGCCAGAGTTTGCAGCACAGTTTCTTCGAAAACGCTTCGATAACTCAATGAGCATTGTACAAGAGGGAGGAATAGTCTGACTCTCTCCAAACCACACGCTCTCTATTCGATCAGAGTGAGCGAGAGAGTGCATGGTATAAAGAGAGCGAGAACATTGCTTTGCAAAAGCGAGGCTCTACTCCTTCTTCACTCAATTTTCAGTCTTTCCGTTGCGCGGCAAAAATCAACTGTTAAGCGCGCCGGAAATGAAGATCGAAATAGTCTCAGATGATGTCAATCTCTCCATTTTCCAGACTCTTTCGCTTTGTTTGCCAGGCGAGAGAGCATGCAAAATAGAGAGAGTGAGACGAGACCCCTCTAACAGCCGTTTAGGAGAGGGCGTGATGCGATTTGTTGCCGTTTGTAGAATAGCAAAGCTGTTTTTGAGGGACCGAATTCAGTAGAAGAGCTGCTCTCTTCATTTTTCCTGCTCACTCGTCGCGCTGAGATGCGAGAGAGTACATGAAATTGAGAGAGCGAGAGATCGAACGGGCACGAATTTGACATGAAAGAGATCGGAATGTGTAGATTACGGATATCCCAGGAGGGAATCGAAGATAAGACGGAGACGGACTCACGATTCCGACACTCTCTAACACTCATCTGGCTGGTCATAGATAATGATGATTTGAGAGTGAAAAAAAGAGAAATAGAGGTAGAGAGATGTCCATGGTATTGGAAGAGAGAATTATTGTGATAGGAATTGCATAAAAAGGGACGTTCTCGTTGGATGACATCCGAGATGGAAGAGAGCATAGAGGAGAAAGGAACGAATACTGTAGGCGCTTCTGAGCAAACAATAATCCTTAGCTCTCCTTAGTACTATTTTGTAATAGGAATTTAGTGAAATGGATTGTTTTGGGGCGATTTTTAGGGCGCCTGTGTTACTCACGTACTTCCGTCTAAGCATGCACTGTTTCGTAAGTTCGCGCAGAAATGGGTAGTTGTTGTGCAACAAAGTTTGAAACAACAGGTTGAGGGGAGAACCGAGAGGAAATGCTCTTTTCCACGTTCCCTTTTCCTATATGCATCGATTTTATTATGCTATTCCATGTACGTGACTCCATTTGCGTCTTTCTGGGATGATCTCGCCATTAGCATGTCTATCTGTTATTGATCTCCCACTCCTCTTCTCCTCCTCTCATTTCCAGCTCGCCCGCCAACGGAGAATGGTCGTCCACCCTCGCGGCACCGCCGAGCGAGTCACTCAAGGCACCGCCGAGCCTAGTGAGTCATTCTGGTACCGTAAGCTACCCCTACCGTATCCATCCCCTATTGTGGTACCGTCACCTTCCACTACAGTAGCTTTCCTCTCCCTCCCCAATTCTTGCCTGATTGCAGCAAAGAGCGATCGCAAGGAAGTAGGGACGGTAGAGGGATCTACCCAAGACTCAATCGATGGATCGGTGAGTACTGTAGATGTGCCCATCACCGCTACCGTATCTAACCGTGCCCATGAAGGGCACCGAGCCACGTCAACCGATCCAAAACAAGCAACCGACCCAGGTAAACGATCAGTTCACGATTTTCACATTCGGCTTACCGTACTCCGATCTACCAAATTTCAGGAGCGATCCGAAGAGGCGACGCAGAAGTTACCAGCTGTGAGCTCGTCGCGCGAGCCCGAACTTCCTAAGGAAAAGTTCGTGATTTGATCTTTGATCTTTTACCTCGAGGCTACGGTATACTAATCGATTTCAGGCAAGCCCAAGCAGCGGCCACCGCGGAAGCTGCTGCACGCACTGCCGCCCAGGTGGGATACTATAATGCTACTCAAGAGAGTTTGTAGTTAGTAGTCAGGTCTTTGATCTCTGATGTTGCAGTCGATAGTAACAACCGCTCCGACCATTTCCACTCCAGAACCGAAGCAGGCCAAGGCAAAGAAGGTTAGTAGTTTGATCTTTGATCTCTAATCGCTGGCGCATTTGAGGAAGACGGCCCTGCCCAGGACGATTCGACCCAGCGCGTCGGCATCCTGCCCGCCCCCGTCGCTAATGCCCCCGTGAAGGAGGAGAAGAAGAAAGAGAAGATTGGTGTTGGCACGCATGCGGTGCGCCCATGACGCACCCGATGCGCAATGCAAATGTTGCCCTGCAGGAATCGATCGATCGAGCTGCTGGCGAGAAGCCGAAGAAGGCAGATAAGAAGGAAGAGGCCAAATCAGAGAAGAAGATGAAGGCCGCCGACAAGGGCACCCAGCCGAAGGTATACTGTAGGATATGGGTTACGGTAGCAGAGAGGGCCCGACAAGGGCACCCAGCGGAAGGTATACTGTAGGATATGGGTTACGGTAGCATAGAGGGACACGCTATCCACGTGCTAAAACACTTGCTTTTCTCGCCTGCGGTACTGTGCGCGTGAATGCAGAGTACTGTAGGGTGATGAGTCAGGATACTCGATCTTTGATCTTTTGAGATTCCCGAGAAGGTGGCCAGAACGATTCCGAGTGGAGGCATCGCCACACAGACCCAAGTAACGCCATTTCATCTTCAATCTCAGTACTCTGCTGATCTTTGCTCTTGACAGGGATCGACCGGAGCGAATGCGAACGGGACGAACACTAGAAGAAGAAAGACTACAGGTGGGGAAACTCATTGTGATCTTTGATCTTTGATCTTTGGCTGCAGTTGCGACCGAGTCGGATCGTGGCGGGGGAACAACGCAGCAAGGCAGCGAGACGAAGAAGGTCGAGAAGAGCCGGTGAGTGGAAGGAGATGTGGTCTTTGATCTATGATCTTTGATCCCTGAAGCACGGAAGGACTCGACTACTACCAGAAAAAGAAGAAGAAAGAGCTTGAGAAGTGCAAATTGATTCTTACGAGGAACAAGCAACTAATTGAGGTGAGCGAAGGGAGGCGGGGATCAAAGATTATCGAGGGATGAGGGAAGGGCATCGAGTCGTGCCAGAGAAATTGCGCTTATCATTTTGGCATTGCTTTCTTTACTAACAAGGCTGTAGGTAGCGAGGTGGAGGAACGAGTGCGATTCTGAAAGATCAAAGATCAATTGCAGATCCCGACTCAGCGATCGGAGATGAACGACCGCCAGATCGAAGACGAGCAGTTCTTCCATGGCTACCTATGGAAGGGTGACCTGGACAGGCTGATCAAAGAAGACGGGCAGTTCCTGGGTGAGTACGGTAGTTGAGGTATCTTGGTGATCTTTGATCTTTGATCTCTGATTGCAGTGCGCAAGAGCGACCACGAGGGCAAGGAGGTGTACGTCATCTCGGTCATGGCACAGGACAACATCCATAACCTGCTCCTCCATCAGACACGCTCGGTGAGATCAAAGATCACTTGGCCTCTCGATATCGCACACTCTCTCATCCGTGGCCTACCTAATTCCAGAAGAAGCTCTACTATGTGATGAACTACGCCTTCAAGAGTGTCTACGAGCTCATCGATGTTAGTTTGCCTGTCCCGCCGTGATCCCCTAATGAGCTACCGTACCTCTTGTGCTTGCTGATAATCAATTGTCTGTAATTACAGTACCACTACCGAAACTCGGAGCCAGTAGACGAGGCCTCGGTCTACATCAAGATTCCCGTAAGCATTATCGATTGATTTTGCCTTGTCCGTTACCGTATGCCTCTGCTACAGTGCTCCTATGCAGGTATTCCGTCAAGACTGGCAGTTCAGTCACGATATGATCGAGCAGGCCAAACAACTCGGAAGCGGTAACTTCGGCACGGTCCACGCAGGATACCTCAAGGTATACTCTAGTGAGGGGGGCCGTACTCCCAAATGAGGAGTACGGTACCCCCAAGTTGTGCATGCTCACGAGTGGCTAGACGAAAGTTCATTGACCAAAGATCACTTTCCATCTTTACAGCGCGATTCCTTCGATCCTCCAGTTCTCGTGGCCATCAAGACACTCACACTCGGGGTGAGCTACGAGCCATGTTTGAGAAAGATGAAAGATCACTTGAGGTGGACGAGGATATGACTGCGGCGGACAAGAATGAGTTCCTGCGAGAGGCCAATCTTATGCTCGCCGTTGACCATGTAAGTGAAGCGAGATACGGTAGATGGAAGGAGTTCCGTGGAATAAATGGCTTGCAAATCCCGCTGTATCTTGCTGCCTTTCAGCCCAATCTCGTCAAACTCTTCGGCCTCGCAGCGACACGCATGCCAATCCAGGTTTGGTTATATTTGATCTTTGATCTCTGATATGGATGTAGCACGCGCTCTTCCTGAAAGCTGGAGCGTGCGCTATTTATGCATCCACACTGGCGGCGCACCACGGTCTCGTGGTGTTGTGGTTATCATGTCTGCTTTACACGCAGAAGGCCGCCGGTTCGAACCCGGCCAGGACCTTACATTTTGCTGTTTTTCAGATTGTCATGGAGCTGTGTAACGAGACTCTGCTCGGCAAGCTGAAGGCGCATCATCACGCCTTTGACTTCGGCATCAAGGATGGACTGGTGAGGAAGGGGCGTAAAAGAGGCATGAAGTAGGGTACCTTTGATCTGATCTTTGATCTTTCTCTGCAGTTGTGTGTGGCTGACAAGGCTCGGTACTGTCTGGATGCGGCCCGTGGCATCGACTACCTCCACTCTTGCTTCATCATTCACAGGCGAGTGGAGGATATGCTCGTTCTCTTCTTTTTTTCGGTGTGAGAGAGTCAAATTGATCTTTGGTCCTTGCAGAGACATTGCTGCTCGTAACGTACTCATCCGCGATGGACAAGCCAAGATCTCGGATTTCGGTAAAATATTAATCTAATTAGCACTAATTATGAGCAATGCTAATTAGTTACATGCAGGTCTCTCAATCATTGGCGGCGTCAAGAAGACCAACTTCAAGAATATGCCCACGAGGTGCGAGATCGAAGACTGAAATATGCTTCCTTTGATCTCGATCGATCGATCAATGACCTCTGATTTCTGCAATCTGATCTTTGCTCCCTTGAGATGGTGCGCCCCCGAGACACTCGCACAGGGCATCTACTCATTCCACACCGACTGCTTCTCTTTCGGCGCGCTCATCTTCGAGGTCTTCTCCTTCGGCCGTGTAAGTCGTGGTGCGATCGGAGGCGACGTTTAGTAAACGTCGTCGCCTGTACTTACTCCAGTGTCAGTTATTCGCCGCCTTTCTCAGGCGCCGTACGAGGGTATTTCGGAGGGCAAGCCAGCTGCGATCCGTCAATACATCGTCTACGGAGGCCAGGTATACTGTAGATCCATTGATTTTCGAATCTTGAAAATTGCGCCAGTTCAAAAATTCTCGTCAGGCCGGCTGCAATCTTCGTCCCATCGACCCCGACTCGCCGGAGTGGATCAAGGAGATGATTGGTGAGGTTGTTATTGTGTTCATGTCGTTGTTGTTGTTGTTACTATCGTCAAAACAACAACAACAATTGCAGATCGATGCCGTCAGCGCGACTGCTACGCGCGTCCGCTCTTCCCGGCGATCGTGCAGAAGCTGGAGGAGGTGGGTGACGTGGCCTACCGTATGCCTGCTGGATGCATACTGTATCTCAGTAACAGTCGTTGATCGATTGAAGTTGTGCTATAGTAGGCGCATTTGTCTACATGAGACAGTATAGTAATCACACTTCCTATAGGGGGCGTATTTGCTATCTCCCATCATTATTGTATCGACCTACCGTATCTTACCGTAACCCTTTGTAGAAGCTGGGTCCGAAGGCGCCCTCGATCGGCTTCTGGACTACAGTCCGAGAGCGCTTCCAGAGGTTCATCGTGGATATGATCTCCGTGAGTTTATCTTTGATCTACTTGGTCTTGTCAAGTCAGGATTAACCTGTTTGATCTTTGATCATTTATCTCTTCACGTGGTGTTCATTGCAGATTGCCGATTTCGCAGCGAAAGAGGACGAGTACATCAAAGTGCGTATACAGTAGCCCCGGATTACCGTACTCCCTACTGTATACTGGGATCATGCTACATCAGATATGATATTAATTGATTGATTCAGGCCGATCTGGATTGGATGAACAACCATACGTCGTACGAGGAAATGGAGGACTCGGCGATGCAGGTTGCTTATTTTAGTAATTATTGTCGATAATAACGGAGTGATTGTAGGAGAGGCTCCGCACCTTTTTCCCCTACCTGCCCGACAGGACGGTGAGATGGGGGACTCTCTCAAATTTGCATGCTATCTCGCCTGTCAGACAGCGCGAGACATCGTAAGAGAGGGGGTGGGACTCGTATCATTAGCTGAATGGCTCACCATCCTCATTTGGCCCAATGGGAACCTCTCTGACCTCCCTCACTGCAGTTGAACGCTCCCGAGCAGGGAGAGGCCATGGAGCAGAAGGCACCAGAGGCAGCAGCAGTCGCATCGGAGTCGAAGCACTCGAAGAAGAAGACTGCAGAGACTGCATCCGAGAAGAAAAAGTCGAAGACGTGAGAGGGGAGGAGAGCCTCCTAGTCATTTCCATTGTAATTTACGTGTAGTTCATCCCAATTGTAACCTTCGTTTAAAGACGACTGAAATCATTTGCTGTTGTTTCCACACTGCATTCAGCTACTATGAGTACAGAATCTGGAAGGGGGAGATGGGTGGGAACTGATCTTTGACCTCTGGGGGAGAGGAATACAGTGATTACGGTTGCTAATGGCGATCAAATCTTCCTTATTTCTCTTTGAGAAGCTCTTCTCTGGAGGCTCACACTCTGCTCTTCTACCCCATTGCCATTCTACATTAGACATACATTTGTATAAAGATACACATATAAATCCCCTCATTTTACAATGGCTAACGACTCGTGGGATCGTATTACATCTCTGACCATGTGATGCTCTCGCCTTCCACACTCTGGCCTCCCCATCCCGACGAGAGAGCATGAGACGGAGGGGGTCTCTCTTATTCCGACTCGGCTATATTTGCACTCCTCTCTCCCTCCCTTCTTCCTCGCCCCGTGACCAATGCGAGATTGCCTTGTTTCTGGAGAAGTCTCGAGACTCAACTCGAGCTTGCGCCTGAATCTCTCGCTATCGCACATTCTCACGCCTACCAGAATGGGCGAGAGATGAGCATAACTGAGTAGATATTGATAATTGCAATTGAAATATGGATAATACAGTAACTTTTTGAAGTGTGTTGGTGTCGTGCGGTAAGGCCTTGTGAGGGCATTTTCCCAAAAAAATTAGTGACAATAAAGTGGATTTTTATCTAAAAGTTGAACCTGTCATTCACTGACTTTCGTTAACAGTGAACTAAATTAGATTAATAAAAAACTAAAAAGAAAAGAAAACCAGATACAGTAATTTAGGTCGTTTAGGGATGGCAATGGTGTTTCCGAATGAGCAAAACAATTCACAGAATGGTACACAACTGAAATCTATGCCTGCCCCATTCCGACTTTTCACTTTAGTTTTGTAAAAAAATGTTTAATTAATTAGAAAAACATTAACGAATGATAAGCAAAAGGCCGACGCTTTCAGTCCAAGTGGAGCACATCGCAAGTCACGTTTTTTTACTAAAATTATCGCAAACTGAAATTCGGTTGCGTTGTAAAACTTTATGAACGAGGTTCAATAATTTTTTTCTCATGTTAACGGTACTCCGACAGCAATAAAACATCGCTTAAAAATGGAAAAAAAAGTTTAATATTGGTAGAACTTCAGAATCAGTTGGTTACGATAGCGGGAACTTTAAAATTTATTTCCTCGCAGGGCGACATTAGTATACTTCTGGTTTTTTTGCAGAGCATGCGTGATGGGATGATGGATCAAATATCACAAAATCTCGAACATACTAATGTCGCCCTTTAAGAAAACGAAAAAAATGCATTTTCACAACGGTAAAATGCTCAACTTTGACGGCCTCATCCTCTAACATTTTATATTTTGATTTATTTTTATTGTGAAAACAATTTTTTGTGATTGATAATCTACTCAAACTGAGATAATGAAGCTTCGACACTTAATTCTGAAAACATGCTTATTTTCGATCGCTTCGTGCGTCTTCATTTCTACAGCATGCACCTTCTTGCCATGCTTGTTGCACTTTCATTATATATTTATATTCATTCCAGTCAATAAAATAGTTTGAAAATCACATTAAATATTTTTAAAAAATGTTTTAAATTATTGAAAGAATTTGGCTTGAAAAGTACGGTAGTTTGAAAGCAAAAGTGTCGGAAGGAGGCAACCAATATTCCGTACTCAAAAATTCGGGCTGCCGTCCCTAAACGACCTTAGGGACGGCAGCCCGAATTTTTGAGTACGGAATATTGGTTGCCTCCTTCCGACACTTTTGCTTTCAAACTACCGTACTTTTCAAGCCAAATTCTTTCAATAATTTAAAACATTTTTTAAAAATATTTAATGTGATTTTCAAACTATTTTATTGACTGGAATGAATATAAATATATAATGAAAGTGCAACAAGCATGGCAAGAAGGTGCATGCTGTAGAAATGAAGACGCACGAAGCGATCGAAAATAAGCATGTTTTCAGAATTAAGTGTCGAAGCTTCATTATCTCAGTTTGAGTAGATTATCAATCACAAAAAATTGTTTTCACAATAAAAATAAATAAAAATATAAGATATTAGAGAATGAGGCCGTCAAAGTTGGCCATTTTACCGTTGTGAAAATAAATTTTTTGCTTTTTCTTTAAAACCGCTTCTAGTACATTCGAGATTTTTGGCTATATTGCGATAAACCCTGTATTACACCACATACTAGAAAACAAAAAATATACTGGTAGCGGTTTTATAGAAAATGCTATTTTACTTAGATGTTACCGTAATTCTTGCACTTGCTTGACGATTCTGAAGCACCGAGATATTTTTGGGTGTTTTTGGTTAGGAATGGTGATATATCGCATTTTTTAGGGCCGGTTAAACATTAATAAGAAATTGATTAATTCATATGAACGGTGCTGAAATATTTTATCGGATTTCAGTTTGCGATAAATTGAGTATGAAAGTGACTTGTGATGCGCTCTGCTTGGACTCAAAACGTCGGCTTCTTTATCAACACATATTATTGTTTTTCTTATTATTTTACATTATTTTTGAAAAACTAAAGTGAAAAGTCGAAATGGGGTAGGGTAAGCTTCCATTTGCACACCAATTTGTTAATTGTTCTGCTCATTCATAAACACGGCTGCTGTCCCTAAGGTCGTTTCTATATTTAGCGCACAAATTTCTTATTTAAAACCGCGCCTTTTCATGCCGTCATTCTGGACGCTTGCGTACTCGAAAATCCTGTTTTCGCCGTTTTTGCGCGTGATTCTAGCCTCTTTTCTTTCACTTTTTATAGGATTTGTGCTGTAATCGAATCACCGAATCATCCTCTAGTCTTGCCAGCCAGATTTTCGAATATATTCGTATCTCGCACTTCGGCACATGTTTCGAAAATGCGCGCGCGGCTCGGCGTCACGTGAAGTGCTTGTTTACTAACTCAAACTTTCCCTCTTGCGGGGCGCGGTTCCGCTTGTTCATGCAGCACAACCCTCGTGCCTCCATCACGAGACAGATTCAGTCGCGTGCCACTAGTTCATCGCCCCTTCCGCTAATAAGCACCTCCCATTGCGAGTGTTACGCGCCAAATTCGAATTTGAATGTGCTCCTCCATTAAGCCGCGTCCTCTCAACGATCTCATTCGTTGCAGAACTGGCCAAGTAGACCGGACGCCGTCGTTTCTCAACCGTCTTTTGTGAGAGTGTTCGTGAGAGTGCGGAGAGAGTGCCCTTCATCCTTCCATAATCAACGCGACCGCTTCTTCTTCATCTTCTACTTCTTCTTCCACACATCAACGTCGTCGTCGTCGAGAGAGTGTCCGTGAGAGAATCAACCACTGCGAGAGTGAAGTGAGAGATCACCCTTTCTACACCCACCCACCCACAACGTGTCGGAATAGACAGAAACTACAGGTCAGTCGGTGACGAAATGGAGCGCAGAATGATGGCGAAAGTGACCAAAGGATGTTCTTGTTCGTGGCTTAAGCTGAGAGGGGGCCCAGTCAATCGATAGCATTGACAAATGGTTGTAGAAATCATGGCTCAACTCGCCTTCATCGATGAGGCCAAGAAGCAGTTCAATGAGGAGGGCAAGTTCAACGTCCAGCTGCTCGACCGAGTCAGTTCTATTCAAATAAACTATTTAAATATTATTAAAATCTCGAATTTAAAGTTTTCGGGCAAAAAACAAGTGCATTGCGAAACGTGATTGGTCATGTTTGGCTGTGCTTTCGCAACTAGGCGAGATATTTAAATCGATAATTGTAAAAATGAAATATATTTGGAGGTGATCTCGGCGATGAACGTAGGCGTGGGCGAGGAGCAGCGTCAGGCGAACCTCCTCCTCATGGAGGTCAAGGAGAACCCCCACTCGTGGACCAAGGTGCCTTTTGGTTACAATAATAATGTTTGCCTATACGAGCATTCCAAGAGAGAGTTCCTATATCGTGGCCGGCATATTTCGTATACCAATCATTGATGCATGTCCCATTGGCGTCGTGTATTACTGCAGTTGCTACAAACTACAAAGTAAATCTAGCTGTTGCCCGGTGGATAGCTCTTTAGGCAGTGTATTTTAAGAATTATGAATTTCCTTTTGGAATGGCTATCCATGTCAATCGATAGTTAGAGGCAGTGCTGGCCACTTAAAATGACGCGCTGGCAAGCGCTATTCCGGATCACGCGCGCGTCTGTGTGAATCACGCGCTTCATTGAGCGCGTAAATCGACTCAATAATAGCGACTGCCTGAATCTATCCCGCTTCAGGTGTTGCCCGCTCATGGGAGCAAGTGATCTAATTACACAAGACAGTCAACATTACAAATGACCTATTTCCGAAATTGCGTAATTAGTAATCAATCAATTAATTTGCAGGTCGACGCGATCCTCGAGTACTCGGAGCAGGCGGAGAGCAAGTACTTCGCGTTGCAGATCCTCGAGGGAACCATCCAGACCAGGTGCGGATGAGTTTCATCCACTTTATATAATCGAGCTTGTCTTTGTTTCATACATACCGCATTGGTTTTGGCGATTAGTTGTTGTTTGCTAATTAAAGTTTTTACATGTTGCTGATCCTGCGTTCTCTTTCTCGGTATGGCGGTTATGTGAAACTAGAATCGGCCGCGAGCTCGTTATTTCGCGTTGCGAGCCTTACCCGGCTGACAAGGAGTCAGGCATGCAACCAGGCGGCAATAGGCATAAACAAACCGCCGCCTACCACGAACAATGTTTACGCAAGACTCTGAGAGTGGGCCTGTTGACAGGATGGTCGACTCTGTTGTTGGTACCTGCGCATACCATTCGCATCGATAATTGCCCCATCTATTTGCCTCGGACAATTGAGTACAACTTTTTAAAATAACGTTTGATAGTTATGTCATGTTGTAGTGTGCGCGTAAATAGTATGCTTGTCGAATTAAATTCCTGTCGTAATGGGCAGGGTTGTTTTCAGTAGTGAGATCTGTTAATATCACGATGCGCCCAAGTTATTAATTACAACAAATTAGCCAATCATGAAACACACATCAACCGGGTTGCTGCCTTGCAGATGGAAGACGCTCCCGGTGGTGCAGCGAGAGGGCATCAAGACCTTCATCGTGAACCTCGTCCTCAGACTGAGCGAGAGCACCTCGGCTGCCACCAGCAACGCCCTCCTCCTGCACAAGCTGAACCTCGTCTTGGTTCAGGTACGGTAGAGAAAGAGCTCGATCGCTAACTGAACCATCTGGTAACAATTGATTCTAATTTGCAGATAGTGAAGCAAGACTGGCCCAAGAACTGGCCCACCTTCATCACGGACATTGTGGAGGCGAGTAAGACCAGCGACTCCATATGCGTCAACAACATGAACATCCTCAGACTGCTCAGGTATGGTACGATGTCGGCTGACTGTTATCGAGTAGTGATTTGAAAAATTTGAAAAAAATCGCCGTGCTCTTCTAGTGTTCAATATATTTTTACTTTGAATGGATATGAAAATTACAGCCAATGGCGCGTGTAATAGCTTGTATCGATTTTGCACGATTGATTCGCGCTGACCAATCACGTCTTCCTCTTGCAGTGAGGAGGTGTTCGACTTCGGTTCGCAGAATCTGACGCAGGCCAAGGAACACCATCTGAAGCAGCAGTTCTGCGGTCAGTTCCAGGACGTGTTCGACCTCTGCCTCGCCATCTTCGTACGTTTAAAACATATTTTACAAATAATTATTTATAAATATTCATTTTCAATAATATATTTCTTTCAGGAGAAGTGCTACGACACTGCGATGGTGGAGGCGACGCTGCGCACTCTGCACCGCTTCCTTTCGTGGATCCCCGTCGGGTACGTCTTCGAGACGAACATCACCGAGCTGCTCGCTAACAATGTGGGTTGCTGTTTCATGCCGTTTATAAGAGGAGGGAAAATTTGACTTTTGTAACTATCAATGACGTCTAGACAGTATTGAAAACTTTCTAAACATTTCATCATTTTGTTTCGCCATACCACCTAGTGACTCATTTCCCATCAGGCAAAACGGTGTTACAATGACCTAATATATGTAAAAATACAAATCATGTTTTTTTAGTTCCTTCCCCTGGAGATCTTCCGTTCGATCGCCCTGCAGTGTCTGACGGAGATCGCCCAGATAAACATCTCCAATGAGGACGTCGCCTACCAGCAGAAACTGAAGAAGATGTTCGTGACCACCATGGCAGAGGTGAGATGGCGAATAGTTGGTGTGCTCGCTAGTCGCGCCGGGTTAGCTAATAAAAAACAATTCTTATGTTCAGGTTCAACGTCTGCTAGGTGGAGTGACCGATCTGAATGCGGCGTACAAGTCCTCGTCTGACAAAGACCAGAAGTTCATCGCGAATCTCGCCCAGTTCATCGTTTCCTTCCTCAAGGAACATTCCAATATCGTCGAGGTAAGGGGATCATCAATGAAATGGGTTTGTGGATTGACTGGCATGGCTTTCATTGCAGTAAGAGATGTTCTTGTTATCTATAGCATTGTTACACCAATGTTTCGCGAGTTTCTAAATATTATGAAATTTTAGTCTGGAAATTTGTGGTTCGGAATTTATATTTCACTTTGGTGTTGAAGTGAAACGTAAAACTCGCAGATTTTTCTATTTTTTGAATTGAAAACTTCCTATTATTATTAAAACAATTTTAGTCGGTGGGCAAGGGCAACGAGGACGTTCGCGAGGTGCACGCGTACGCGCTGCAGATGCTGCTGCAGATTTCGGAGGTTGAGGAGACGGAGATCTTCAAGGTACGATAGGAACACCCGGGCGACCGATCGACTAGTGACTTTCTTCCCTATCATCCTCTTGTTCTTGCAGATCTGCCTCGACTATTGGAACTGGCTGACGTCTGAGCTGTTCCGTGCCTGTCCCTTCCCCGCTGCTGGTGAGTGGGATTACTGTATCTCGTTCAATAAAGCAGTTTCTGTAAGAGTACTCGTATACATTGCGAGATTTCTGAAATGTCCACATTTTGTGAATTGTCTGTCGAGTTTGCGTCATGAGTGGCAAAAAGTGTGATTGAATTGGTTAATGTGGGTCATCTAACTTTCTTCCTCTAGGCGGTATGTCGATGGGCGGCTTCCTCGGAATGGGCTTCGGCAGTCCTTCCCTCCCTCCTGCAGGCACTCCCGAGGAACGAAGGAAGCAGCTATACGCGTGAGTGAGGGGAAGGGAGAAGGGCAAATCATTTTATGCGCGAATCTCACTGATAGAATTGCAGTCAATCGCTGTCTCGACTCCGGCAGATCATGATTTGCCGAATGGCGAAGCCAGAAGAGGTTCTCGTCGTGGAGAACGACCAGGGAGAGGTACGGTAACAAAGAGAGCAGGAGTACTGCAGAACTAGATATTATTGATTGTTTTGAAACGAGATAACGAAAGTACTATCGACCCCATGTATAATTTCCTATAAATCCATAAATTAATTCCCATCCAGGTCATCCGTGAGGTCTTCAAGGACACTGACTCCATCGCCCTCTACAAGAACATGAAGGTGAGTTAATGTGCTGTTATTGGTAAATTGTAATGCGCACACCATTACAGGAGACGCTGGTCTACCTCACTCATCTCGACTACAAGGACACGGAGAATAAGATGACCGAGAAGCTGGCTACGCAGGTGAGCAGAGAAGGAATGCAATTATGAATGTGAATCGATAGAAAAGGTTACGGTAGTTGGATAGTATAGAGGGGTTACTATAGTTTGCGCGAATAACATGCACGTAGTCTTCGCACCTAGTACTCACCTCTGTCAGATTGACGGACAGACCCAATTGTGCACCGATCCGGCCACTTCGTGGAGTTACTTTCGCGCGGTACGCTTTTGCTAGAATTTATTGGGTATGCGCCCCTAGTCTCATCAATTATTGCACGGGTTAAGTTATCAATTTGAAGTTTTTCTTGAAACTATGAAGGCAAAACGGACACGGCATGCTTGCTTGAATGAGTTACCAAAGCTGCATATCCGTTGTAAGTTCTTCCTGGTGAAGCTTAGGCTCTCAAATCCTCTCGAAACGACGTCGTTTTTTCCATCACTACTAGGAAGTTTTAATTCAGTCGATAATCTTGAGGTGAACAACACCGATTTCTCGTGGAAGAACCTGAACACTCTCTGCTGGGCAGTTGGTGCCATCTCGGGAACGATGAGTGAGGAAGACGAGAAGAGATTCCTCGTACTCGTCATCAGAGGTGAGCAAGGGAGATGAAGGGCTCGTGAAACGGGAATTCACCATGCTCAAAATGCTTCTGAAAAGGGATTTAATTGCTGATTTGGTGTTTTAAATTTTGCAACATTCTCAGATCTCCTCGGCCTCTGCGAGCAGAAGCGCGGCAAGGACAACAAGGTGCGTTGGTGTTATATTTGTAATTATTAATATAAATTTAATTAATTGCAGGCTGTGATCGCCTCCAACATCATGTACGTCGTGGGGCAGTACCCGCGATTCCTGCGCGCACACTGGAAGTTCCTCAAGACGGTCAGTACATGATGATTGTTGATTAGCCGTCTGGCAATCTGATTGTGAGGCTACGTCGATTTAAGTTTAGCGTCATTTGAAACACTCAGCAACTGCTGCAGCCAGATATGAAATACATGTGCTGGAACGACGTTCCAGTTCATGGCCTAGTGGTCTAGGGCGCTTGCATCTACGTGACCTGGTATGATTCGCCGGCGGTGGTTCGAATTCCACCAGGTGCAATTCATTTTGAAACGTTTGCTCAATGTTGAAAAGTTAACCAGGTATTCCTCTAAGCTTGGCAAACGTGTTTTACATACGGTGGGATTCGAACCAGACCATGTTTTCCTACCATGTTCCATAAATGCAAGCGCCTCAGACCACTCGACCATGAATCCGGCGGTACCCTTTTCATCTCTGGCTGCAGCGTGAGACAGCCAGGGTGTATTAGAATTTTTGTTATGACAGTAACGAACGCTTGTAAAGGTGTTCTCGAATGGGCTGCCAATGCACTGATGTGGATCAGCCTGGGTCACTTTTTTCAAATTGATTGATAATTGTTCAGGTGATCAACAAGCTGTTCGAGTTCATGCACGAGACGCACGAGGGAGTGCAGGACATGGCATGCGACACCTTCATCAAGATTGCCATCAAGTGCAAGCGACACTTCGTCATCGTACGTCCATTTGACCTATTTATTGATTTTTGGGGTGCCTGTTCCAGGACAAGTCACAATAATATTTTGTCGTCAAAGCAAATTCCGAATTGAAACCAATTGCGCAAATCTTTTGAGAAGCCTAGGTGAAACACGATTGTGACTGGCAATGAACGTCGACAATTAACTTTCTAATCTGTTTTTTTTCAGACGCAAATGGGCGAGAGTCAGCCATTCGTGGATGAGATGCTCTGCAATCTCTCCTCGATCATCTGCGATCTGTCGCCGCCCCAGGTGAGTAGGTGCAATGCACACGCGGTGTAAATGTGTCTTTAACCCCCTGCTGAATTAGTGTTTAATGTTTCAATAATATCAGGTGCACGTGTTCTACGAGGCCGTTGGCACGATTATCTCGGCGCAGACCGATTCGGGCATCCAGGTCGGTTGATTGTGACTTCTTTATTTCTTGAAATTCGATTTATTTGCATATCACAGATCTCCTGTAAGATCGCAAGAACCAATACGACAGAAAAAAAAATTTTATCGTGGATTTCGGTGAAGATTTTGAGACTAGGTAACGTGAGGCCGAGGACAACGCCAATCCGCTTCGTTTGTCGAAATTTGCATGTTTACGGGCAGTAGTGACCTACTGCTTAAAATGGCCGTATCTCGGTCAATTTTTGACCTACAGCGAGCGAATTTTTTCCAATCTGTGCGTAATGAAATTGTCTACACGCTGGTTAGCTTACAACACAATGAAAAGTTTCATCTTCTTACAGTAATCATGAAAAAACAATTTAAATTTTAAATTTCACAAAACTTTTCTCTTTTCAACACGATTTTTATTGGAGATTCGGATTCCCCATACTCGATTTGAGGTACTTGTATTTTTCATTTGTCTTGGATCCTGCTTCTACATACTGCCACTCAGTAGGCAGAACCCGAACAGTTGGTTTTTTTGATAAAAATACATTTCGGTGTGTCTCTCCCTTCCGAATTATGCAAATCAGCAAAGTAAGACCAGTTTTGGAAAGCTAACGAAAAGATCTACAAATATGACTCAGTGGTCCAAGACTTCAAAGTGGACCGTTTTTGAGTTATCCCGGTCAAAGCACAGTTTCGACGTCTGATCATTCCACTCAACGGTTCTCTCGATAAATGGCAATCAATTCGAATTCACTAAATAACTCAAAAACGGTCCACTTTGAAGTCTTGGACCACTGGATCATATTTGTAGATCTTTTCGTTAGCTTTCCAAAACTGGTCTTACTTTGCTGATTTGCATAATTCGGAAGGGAGAGACACACCGAAATGTATTTTTATCAAAAAACCAACTAAGTTCTGGTTCTGCCTACTGAGTGGCAGTATGTAGAAGCAGGATCCAAGACAAATGAAAAATACAAGTACCTCAAATCGAGCATGGGGAATCCGAATCTCTAATAAAAATCGTATTGTAAAGAGAAAAGTTTTGTGAAATTTAAAATTTAAAGTGTTTTTTCATGATTACTGTAAGAAGATGAAACTTTTCATTGTGTTGTAAGCTACGTGTAGACAATTTCATTACGCACAGATTGGAAAAAATTCGCTCGCTGTAGGTCAAAAATTGACCGAGATACGGCCATTTTAAGCAGTAGGTCACTACTGCCCATAAACATGCAAATTTCGACAAACGAAGCGGATTGGCGTTGTCATCGGCCTCACGTTACCTAGTCTCAACATCTTCACCGAAATTCACGATAAAAAGATTTTTTCTGTCGCAAAAGGGTCTCATTTTGCTGCATTTTTAGCGGAGATTCGTGATATGTGCCTAACGGCAGAGGCGGTCTTTAAGTTTTCCCTGGAGTTGGCGTTTCGTGTTCATGTTAGATGCTAACGAGAGTCAGGGAATTGTAAGTAGCCAGACAATTATTTTTTCCAAACAGGCGCTGATGGCGACAGAGGTCGCGATCTCAACAGGACTGTTGATAGATGCGAGAGATGGAGAGAGGGTGGCAGACGAGAGAATGGTCAGACTAGAGAGAGAAAGAGAGAGGTAGAGTTGTAGGGGCACTTCTTGGATAGTTGGCCTATCCCGCCCCCCGCCCCCCCCCCCCCCTCCCTCCTCTACCTCACTCATTTCTAGATATATTTCCCTAATTTTCAGTCGTCCAACCCCTCTGCGACGTGGAAAGGATGAGGTATAAAAAAATTATCCAAGAAGTGCCGTTGTAAGAGTATTGGATGTAGTGGGAGAGAGCGTAGTCTGCTTTAATATTTAGCTTAACAACGAGCGAAATCATGAAAATTTGAAATTGCAGCCTCGTACATCCCCTTGAGCAAATGCATTTGGTCAAAACTGGTTCGCTTGATCCATCAATCAACCACCCACTACTTGATTTTGTGCTTCTCTCCATAGTCATTCCCTTCTCTGGCTGTCAAGCTATATCCTCCCTCCCTCCATCTCCACTTATTACAGGAGAATTTGATCGAGAAGCTGATGACGCTGCCGAACACGGTGTGGGATGAGATCATCGCCCAGGCTGAGACGAACATCGAGGCACTCAAGGACCAGGAGGTACGGTTGGGTTACGGTAGAGGAGGAGTAAATGGCCCGAGATTACTGTATTACTCTGCAGATCCTTCGCAACATGATCAACATCCTGAAGACGAACGTCGCCGCGTGCAAGGCCATCGGTAAATAATATCGACGTGCTATTTTTAAAATGTGTAAATTCAAAATTAAGACCTACTGTATTGATGTTGCGCAGGCTTTGTATATTTTGTTCACGATTCTCTGAATTCGTACTGACTCCCTTTAGTGAACTCAATCTAATCAAGTTGCTTTCATGTTTCTCTATTTCCTGCGATACTAATGGGTTCGAGATTGGACAATCGCCCGAGCATTCGATTTTTGTTTAAAAATTTTATTCGAAAATACAATCCCTTCAATTCACTGTTCACTCCTCTTCCTCGTTACAGGCATGCCGTTCGCGTGTCAGCTGACGCGCATCTACGACGCCCTTCTCTCCGTATACCGTATCCACTCGCAGGACGTGAGCGAGGCTGTGAAGGAGCACGGAGAGGACGTCCTCACGGTGAGAAGGAGAGGGATACTGTAGGAGTACGGTAGATATTGATCGATAACTAGCTGCTAGACGATCGATAAACAATCCTCTTCCCTTGCAGAATCCGATCATTCGCCAGATGCGCAACGTGAAGCGCGAGATCCTCGTGCTGCTGTCTACGTGGGTGGCCAAGGCGGACGACGATGACGTCAGTTTTGAGATATATATTTTTTTCAAAATTTTTAGCGTTCATCGATGCAGAAAGCATGTTCTTTATGAGCAATTTATATTTTTTCTATGAGAGAACTCGTAATCCTGTGGTTTTTCTTTTGTCTAATTGGTGTTCGTCTGTGGGGCTAACTTTTAAATCTCATTGAAACACGAATCAAATTGGTCTCTCTGCAGACAGTGATGGATTCGTTCGTTCCTCCTCTCTTCGATTCCATCCTCTTCGACTACCAGCGCAACGTGGCGGCCGCGCGTGAGCCCAAGGTTCTTTCCCTCCTCTCCATCATCATCACCAAGCTCAGAGTGAGTCGTTTATTATTATATTATTTTAATTTTGTTAAAGTAGAGCACCTAGTGAATTCTTGCTCCGCAATTGCTCGAACCGGTTTCCCGAATCCAAGGATGTTCTGGTTTCGTGATATAATTAAAGTTAATTTGCAGGAGAAGATCTCGCCCGAGGTGCCGCGCATCCTCGACGCAGTCTTCAACTGCACTCTCGAGATGATCAACAAGGTGAGGGTGGGGAGGGACTTTATGGTGCAGTTGAATCCTCAATGTGACAGTTTGTTTAAGGTCCAGTGGATCTCAACCTATTGTGTACAGATTATTTTGAAACACTAATTGACCGTGTTGCTCAGGATATGGAGGCCTTCCCCGAACATCGCACGGGTTTCTTCCGACTGCTCCTCTCCCTCTCGCAATCTTGCTTCTCCGTGTTCCTCGCGCTGCCCGATGAGACCATGCAGTGAGTGGAGGAGATAATGGAGTAGGGGTACCCTCGTAGTAACCTGAAACCAGACTTGCGTAGTTTTTTCTTTAACTCGGTGCTAGCACTCCGTTAGGTAAAATACTTCACAAAATCGTGAGCACGAATGTTCCTGAATATTTAGTCGTTTTTACGATCTCATTCGAAACAAGCAGTTTGGTGAATGTTTAGACGCCTTTGGTGAAACTCGTGAGCTCAAATCCATCGGCTCGAATCCTGAAAATGAAAAATTGCAGGTTTGTGATCGACGCAGTTGTCTGGGCGTTCCAGCACAGCATGCGCAACGTCGCCGAGATGGGTACGGTAACCTATCGATTGATATATCAATGACTACGATTTATTTCCATTTCAGGCCTGGACATCCTCAAGGACATGCTCACGAAGGTTGCTCTCCTGCCTCCCGAGCAAGCGCAGCCATTTTACAAGAAGTAAGCTAGATCACGATTGACGAACTAGGAATACTGTAGAATGGGGACTATTGATTGTACTTTTGATAACTAAGTTAATCCTACTCCTTGCAGCCACTATGTGCAGCTGCTGCAGCACGTGCTTGCAGTCGTGGCCGACTCGAACCAGGTGCAGGTCGCAGGTACGGTATATTTACAGTATCCCTTGTCTGTCGACTATTGATTAAACACTGATTGACTGATTTCAGGCATGACCTACTTCGCGGAGATCATGTGCCTGATGTTCCGTGCACTGGAGACGAGCATCACGGTGCCGCTGAATCCCACGAATCCCAACCAGGCGAACATCGATTTCATCTCCGATCACATCGGCAACATCTTCGTGCAGCACTTCACCAATCTGACCACGTGAGTTGTAATGACGAGGGAATCTCTGGGGAGGTGATAGCCTGCTGCATTAGGGTTTCAAGGGTGCGATTAACAGATGCCTTCACTCTGCTTTTGTTGACTCAATATGTGGGCAAAGTTGACCAAAATCCCCTTTCACCAAGCGGGTTACATGCTATGACAGGATTTATAAATGTTGGCTCTTCTTTCGGAAGTAGTGAAATGATATTTTCTATTCTAACCAAGAGCAGTTCTCATTCACTTTGGCTTGCAGCGACCAAGTGCGCGTGATCATCAAGGGCTTCGTCTCCTTCAACAACAACATCACGGCGATGAAGAACCACATCCGCGACTTCCTCGTACAGCTCAAGGTACGGTAGAATTATCGATCTGAAGATACGGTAGTCGGTCCTCGATCGGTTTTTCGGTTTGCAAGTCGTATGGCTAACTACGGTGTTTCCCTTCTCAGGAGCAGTCGGGCGAGGACACTTCCGACCTCTTCCTCGAGGAGCGCGAGAAGGAGATCCAGGCGGCGCAGGTGATAGTTATCGATTTATTTAACTATATTTTGAATCATCCTAGTTTCAATTCCAATTCCTCACGATTGCAGAGCAAGAAGATGATGATCCCGGGCATGGCCAATCCCAACGACATCGCCGACGAGGATGAGATGCGCTGGTGAGTGGATACGGTATCGGATATCGATTGAATTGCTTGCTCTGATCGAAGGCGGACTCTTCCATCCTCACACTCTCTCGCTGTCTTGCCGAGGAAAGAGGATGAAGAGAGTCCGAGCATTGCTCTCCTGCTTGCCAACTGTGGTGCTTGGATGTAGTTGGATGGTGCGAGTTGGAAGAACATCAAATCACCGGGATGTGCATTCTCCCACACGATTCGTCCAACGCGCGCCTTCATTGTGTCTTTGGAGCACTAATGATCGCGGTAGTATAGTCTAGAAAGTGATTATTTGTGCCAGTGTTGTCCGATGTAGTGAATAGTGCTTTTGGAGACGCCCATGAGACCGGGAAACGCTTGTCTGGCATGTAGCGCGCAACCTATTCCCGTAGTGAATGCCAGTTCAACTGTAATGCTCCGGCTACCGTACCGTGCTCTCTGTCCTCAGCTCTCAATACTTTCTCGGACTAACAAACCATCATATCTTTATTATGCAGGCAGGACAATATGACCGGTATCGCGCAAATTGCGATTAATATCGAATACTGTCCCTGATTGCCTCGATTAGGTAATTGATTGAAGTACTACGGTAGTCTTGCCTGATTGAGAGACAATTACTGAATGCTTTTATTGCAGAGTCTGCTGCTCCCCGTCGATCTACCCCCATCCCCTGCTCAACGAGCCAACTACCGACCTCCGAGTGCTTCGATCTACTCTGTAGTATCTTCTATCTCCCGACACCAAATCCCCTTTCCTTGCGTCTCCATCTCTCTCCTCACTTCTTGTTGATCGATTTTGTTTCATCCTTTGTTTCGTTGTTATCCAATTGCCTTCTCCCTCCTCATTCTCCTCCTCTCTTCCCATTCAGTCATCATCCCTACCTTCCGTCCGTTCTCAAAATCAACCTATAATGATCGATTGTCGTGTACCGCCCAACTTCCAGCTCCCTTTCGCACACACAATAAACTAGATCTCCCTGCCTCATTTCAACCAATTGTTGTGCCCCGTTATCCCCGATTTGCTATATGTTAGCTATGACTAATCTCGAGTTTACTTTCATTCTGTGTATCCAAGTGCCCCTTTTGTCTCCTCCAACCTCCTTCTCATATGTGGTCCAAGCACGAATGTATACAGAAAACAGTAGCCCCCGGGTGGCAGCCCCCTCTAAGCGCTCTTGTAATTCATTGTTACCAATCGTCCCCTATGCCTTCTACTCTAGCAGCCGAGATCTTAATCTAGTGTAACTGATCGATTCACAATATCTCAGCCTAGTTTATGCACTTTTCTAATTTTAGCCCCTTCCACTGCAAACTATGATTCCACATAATTGTTACCCAGTTCATTATACCTAGTGTGAAATCATTGTAATTGTTTTCTTTATTCCAGAAGTAAAGCATTTTCTGTTAAGTGAGCTTGCTTTCAAGTCTAACGGCACGGAAAATGATGAATCGTGGATTTACAGTGAAAGAATTATAAAATGGCAGAAAGAGAAGACCAAAAAAATTTAGAAGAAATATGAGAAAAATTGCTACCGTATGCTTTGCTGATTCTCGGCACGAAAATTGCACTACGAATATTTGCTTGGACCTAATCGATATTTCCCGCTCGTTTTCAGCTCGTCTACCCGTTTTCCTTGCTTGTATAGTTTTCATATTACTTATTTTCGTGTATCAGTGGGTCTGAAGTCGAAGCACGTCCCAGAGAAAGCGCGAAATGTCCGGGGGAACAGGTATTTACGCCTACTTTTCTCTCGTTTTCACGGCATTTTCGAAACTTTCTTTATTTAGCTTGAGCGGTATGTTTTACCTTGTTTTACCTTTTATTTTTTTGAACGTCCATGTCGCTCGGCCATCGCTTCTCCATGCGGTACGATACAACCGCAGTTTGACGAGCGGCAGACGGCTGGCAACAAGGAGGGAGACCGCGAACTCGATGGTGAGCGCTTACAATTGCTCTCATTACGTTTTCGCTCGTTTTTCCTATTTCTGGCATTGCATAACAGATATTTTGGCCTGTATCATGTAAAGAAGTCGTGCCGCAACCTATCCCACACCCCATTTGCTCTTTTTGTTTGGAGGTCAATCTTTTAGATCACGAGGACATTTTTGTGTCGCAAAATAGTAAACAATGCTTGTTCGTTGTTTATTTTATGGCATTATCTTTGTATTATACGTTTTATGTTTGTTTTGCGCAGGTTCTCTCGACTACGGCTGTGTGTGCGGGGCTCAATTCGACCTCGAGACTGACTTCACTGCCCACATGATGTCGCACAAGCTGACGAGCGTGGTCAGTCGGAGATAGGAATGCTATTTTTTGATCCCGTTTTGATAACAGCAGTGCCATTAACAGGAGAGCAATCAATCTTGAAATCAGTAGTACTGCTGTTGAAACACATGTCCAGCTTAAACGACATATCGACCCTATAAAATCCTCTTATTGATCGATTCCAGGAGGAATTGTCGTGTTCTGAGACGAATTTCGCGATGGAGGTGAGCTTCTTATCTTGTCTTTATCGCGCATTACTAAAGCACTAGCTAGCGCGCCCGCCTTCGGAGGGGACTCCGTTTGGCAATCGCTCGTGTCGAAACTTTTTTAACGCGCACTCTCTCCCTCCCTCGACTTATTTCGGAATCCAGTCACACACGAACACACTGCTCTTTTGTTACAGTATAGATTTTTGTATACCTTGCCTCGCATCAAATAATTCGTTTATTTTCGATGCTTGGGGAAAGCAATCACTTATTTCATGTCAAAAAAGAAGACTTTGACAGTTTACTTTGTTCTTGCTATGTACCTTAACCCGGTGGAATCTTGATTCATGGTAATTGTATAAGCGCCTAGGCAAACTTGTCCCATTGTTCACGTTCCTTGATTCAAATAGAATGTTGCTATCCTATTAAAATTTACAGTTCTAAATGTTGAGGTGGATCACTCGTACCCCGAGCAGTTCGCCCTTCACTGTTCTCGCTACTTCGCGGAGTGGAGAGGAAACCGGCTTCACTGCAGCATCTGCGACCACGCTTCCAACAAGCTGCAGCAGCACATTGAACACGTCGCAGCCGAACACCCGACCATTAAGGTAAGGTAGAGTATCTCTAGTGATTTCGGTCGCGAAATGTAACGTTCTCTAGAAGCATTTTGGGCAGCAGGGTTACGTAGTCCTAGCAGTAGTCGGCCTCACCGCACTAAACCACCTAGCGTAGCTTGACGTGGCTGCACCTTTACTTTTAATTTTTAGAGTATCTACAGTAGAGGAGGGTGGGCAAGGGCACTAGGTCGAATGAGAACCATGACTTCATAATGCCTTTGGTGTATCATCACGACTACTAACGCTACCGTACTTGTAGCGGGCACGGTAGCGGTAGTAGTCGTGATAGAAGGCGTGAGTCGCCAGGAAGGGAAGCTTGTGGGAGATACCGTAATCTGACTATCGATCCGCCCTCATTTTCAGGCGCAGTTCGAATTCTTGTGCCGTGTGTGCAAGAATGATCGTTTCCTCACCGAATTCGAGCGCGATACGCACGAGAAGGTATACAGTATTTTTATTTCCGCTGCAGGACACTTTACATCTCCTACCGTACCATCGCGCTATTATCGATTTTCCCAAAGATCTGCTTGCTTCTAGGTTATGGTAATAAGTCCATTAAGGTACCGCCTTCCAGACCTACCGTAATCTGTGGCTACCGTACCTCGCTTTGCAGACATGCCCCGACATGCAGCTGCTGCATCGACGACAGGCTGCAGCTTCCGTCCACAGTCGCTGCCCGTGGTGCACCCTGGCCTCGTATCACAGTCAGCTAGCAGGGCACTTACTCGTGAGCACGTTGGTATAATTGGAAACATTGTTTATGCGCGGAACGAGGTGTTAATGAGAAGATATCGCAATGTTCTAATGTTAATGTTGTTAACGCAATGTTAATGTCAATGTGCAATGTTCGCAATGTTCCCGGCTGAAGTTTTGAAACATGTTCTACTCGAGCAAGTACAGAGGAAATGGAAAACAAGTTATTACTATGCGGATGAAACTCAAACTCACCACTGGTGAAATGCTAAGTCCAATTGTTCAGGTGGAGCACGCTGACATTCTGCAGAGGCTGCGCAAGTGCGGCTCGCAGGTCTCCCAGCTTCTGGTGAGTACAACAAGGTGGTGCTATTGATTTTCTCACTCCAAGTGATGGATACGACATGAGGGCATAGGTTCCCAACGGTAGATGCGGGCCCTGTCAGACACATTTCATCATTACCCTCGGGTCATGGGTGAAATGTGCTTGACACCTTTGAGTCTTGTGAGGCGTGGACAGGTATGTATGACGAGGGGGGATGACGAATCGTTCGTCACCCATCGCTCATCTCGTATGACGAGTCACTGAGATTGTATGGAATGAAATACATCGTTCTTCAGCCGTTCCGTTGTTCAAAGTGCCTCGTCGGTTTCGAAGACACGCGAGTGCTCGAGCACCACTGGAGAGCGAGAGAACTGGTGAGTGGAGGGAGTATGGATTGATTACGGGGAATTTATTGGATATCTGACCCACTCCTCCCCTCCCCATCGCAGAGGGGTTGTGCGACCGAAAATCAGGGAGAGATACCCAGAAATGAATGCGGTAGAGGGGAAAGGGGGGGGGGGTGGTGGGCCAACTATCCAAGAAGTCCCGATCACGGATATCTTGTATTGAGCATAATATGAATTACGTGCTGTGCTTCACAGTGTGAAGATAGTCAGTGGCGTGTGTGCAGATGTAGTTTCCTGATTCCATTTCGTTGCCTCATCTATAACCATTTCTGAAGAACTCAAAGCGCCACCTTACTGACTTCGTTAGGATGGAAAATGATCACTAGAGTGATTCCTGTGTCAAATATTGGATTCTAACTCTGCTCATTCCAGCTGGGAATTCCCTGTCGTGGCGAGTTGATCGTGTACAACTACCAGAGGAACGAGAAGGTTACGATGGTGAGATTCCGTCTATGATCAAAGATCATGTTTTTATATAAAAATGGAATATTAGCAAAGAACTTCAATGAGAATCACTTTTCTTATTTTAATCTACGGTAACGCGAACTTTAGTTTGTTTGGTTTTCCCACCCTGAACATTTGGGATTCACT
The DNA here is from genome assembly GCA_036245805.1 of Pristionchus mayeri. Taxonomy (NCBI): domain Eukaryota; kingdom Metazoa; phylum Nematoda; class Chromadorea; order Rhabditida; family Neodiplogasteridae; genus Pristionchus; species Pristionchus mayeri. The sequence goes on from BTRK01000006.1 coordinate 18,553,580, forward strand.
ATGTGTATTCATGTAGACGCGATTAGCTTGTGCGATTATTCACTGTTCACGATTTGATGACTAATTATTATAATAGTCACTTTTGAGTTTCAAAAAGCCTGAAATGACGTTGCTCACATTTCGAATCTCATATGGCAAAGCTTTCTTTAAATTTTATATTGCGTAATTCGTTTTTCTCATAAGCGAGATGCATAGTTTGAGATTGTCAATGGCCAGCCAAATTCAAACATAACACGTTTGTATTAGGTTGTCCTTTGACGGAAGTTTGGAATGAATTGCTTAGTTGTTTATTGATTTTGTGTGTCTTCTGTGAATGACGAAACCGAAACGTAATTATCACAAATGGATCTGTGGTAAAATTTCGTTTTGTAGCCAGACACCCCCACCGAGCTACGCTATCTTCCGATGGGTAATGAATGTAATGATCATTCGGAGGAGGAGAATGGGCACTGGCAGTCTATTCCACATACGTTACTTAGAAGTTACCTCCCACTTCCCACCGTATCCGTTACCATAGTACCTACCGTACTCCTCCAGGTGATCCTCCTCCCTTCCTCCCTGCTCTGATGGACGTCCATCGACTGGAGAAATGCGAGTCGTGCAATGAGATGTGGCCAGTTGGACAGATGCAGCTCCACGTGAAGTACGACCACCCCTGGATCTTTTATCAGGTAGGATACCAGGGGATACTGTCGAATTATATCGATTATAGTTCTAATGAATACAGCAACCGCGAAGCTTAGAGAATGTGCACAACGCACTGTGCAATCTAGATCAGCTTGAAGGTGGTTGAACTATGAAACACAGAAATTGCTATCGGTCAGATTCGAGTTGCTATATTGCTCTAATTTTGTGGAATGTCTCTCGCATGCTTTTTTACTCCCATATTCATAGCTATTTTTGGATCTGTCTAAGTTTAAATAACTTCAGAAATCGCCCCGTAAGTGCAAGAAGTGCAAGCAAGCAGGCTTCTACAGTACACTCCAATATATTGACCACTCGCAGGCAAGGGTGTCCCTAAATTACTTACTTATTTTGTTAGTATTTTCAACTTGTTTATTTACTGGGGTAGTATGATTTTTAAAAAAATATTCCATTATCCTTGCACATCACTGTTTCAAGCAGTTGTTGAAAGGCGTTCTTTGCATGTGTGCACTGGTCGTTCTCCCCCATCTCTTCCCTCCTCCCATCCTGCTGTCGCCCCTCGCAACTGCATCGGCACTGGTAAGTAAATGAATCTCTTCATTTTGCTTCCACTCTTGCCGGTTAGAGAAAACGAGAGAGCATGCAAAATGGAGAGAGGCAGAGAGAAATATACGTACTTTTCAGCGCCAAGAATCGTTGTGCTCCCTGAGGAGGCGGATACTCAGGTGAGATTTTAGTTTGCCAATGCTCTTTTTCTAGCCAGTTAGAATGCAAAATTATATTTCAATTCTGACTTTTCATTAGCTTGTTCACTGATCCCGATTATACATGAGTTGTCTGAAACCGGCATCGGCCTGCTACCAGTAGCTCACTGCTTCTCTGTGAATAAGCAGTGCCGCCGATAGAATTGCCAGCCATAGAGTGACTACTCTCTCTTCCAGATTCGTCGCTGTCGACTGTGCCCTCTGATGCTGATTCCCCTGGAATTGATGTTGCACGCGAAGGAGGAACACGCACTCAGGCACTTCACGGTGAGTGAGACAGAGGGATGCGGTAAGTGAAACTAACAAGGAATGGCCGCGAGGGTAGGTTGGAGTAGTGGAATTTCGGAACATAGTCTGAGAAATTGCCGGTTTTACACCTCTCCCCACTATGAGCGCAGACATCCACATGTGTCCTCAGCAGATATTAAAAACGCTGAAGTTCTTAAAATTTGATCCTCTTTCGATCCCGCTATGTCTCGTTCAAAAACTCCACCCTATCCTCGCGGTCTTTCCTTGTAAGTGAGGGATACGGTGGATTAGCGCCATATCCTGAATTGATTGTCAACAGCAGTAACTCAACTACAGTAACCCACTTATTGTCCACTCAGGACGCTCCGTATCCGTGTCTTCGCTGTGGCGAGGTCGCATTCCACAGGCATGAAGAGTACAAAATACACTCACTGGTTTGTTGACTTACAGTTTAATTTACTTATAATTCTGGAAAAGAAATCCTTCATTCTAGTGTGGAGTGCGGTGAGAAACAGGGTAGTTGGCCCGCCCCCTATCATTTCTCATCCCCTCTCCATCGCAAAGGGGTTGTGTGATCGAAAATCAGGGAGAGATGCATAGGAGAGACTTTTTGGGTCAGTGAACCTAAGAGCCTAGGCAAAGTGCAAAAAAATCGAAATCGCCCTAAATGTGCCCACGTGTAGTACTCAATGAGACTAGCTCACCCACCACTTATGGAGTGATCTAGGCCACAGTTAAGAAGGAATAAGCACGTTACCGTAATCAGACGAAGTTTCGATTTCGATATTGATCTGAGCGGCACATATTTCAAAAGATGCGCCGTTGCCTGCTCATCAACCTTCCAAGGTTTCATCCTGATTGAATTTAAGACCTTCGAAAAAAATCGAAAAATGGAATATTTTTTCCTATTTTGAATTGTATCTTTTTCTGATGGGTGGGTAGCGAGGTTTTGTATTCCTTTATATTGTAGGTCCGTCTACTGACTGTCCATACTGAACATACAAACAATATACGTTTTTGAGAAAAAGACAAAAAATTGGTCAACAATTTGAAATAAAATCAGTTCGTAATACTGAAAAGCTACCGTATAAAATTTTCGAAATCAAGGAAAGCGGGGATCTGAAGGGGTGTTATGCATCGCCCCTGCGGCGCAACACGATTGCATGTGAAATTTGGTTTCTCAATACTTTAAGTGAGGCATGCGCTCAATCGAAATTTTTGAGTACGGTAGCTTTTCAGTATTACGAACTGATTTTATTTCAAATTGTTGACCAATTTTTGTCTTTTTCTCAAAAACCTATTTTTTGATTTTGTTTTTATGTTCAGTATGGACAGTCAGTAGACGGACCTACAATATAAAGGAATAAAAAACCTCGCTACCCACCCATCAGAAAAAGATACAACTCAAAATAGGAAAAAATATTCCATTTTTCGATTTTTTTCGAAGGTCTTAAATTCAATCAGGATGAAACCTTGGAAGGTTTATGAGCAGGCAACGGCGCATCTTTTGATATATGTGCCGCTCAGATCAATATCGAAATCGAAACTTCGTCTGATTACGGTAACGTGCTTAATCCTTTTTAACTGTGGCCTAGATCACTCCATTAGTGGTGGGTGAGCTAGTTTCATTGAGTACTACACGTGTGCACATTTAGGGCGATTTCGATTTTTTTCACTTTGTCAAGCATATGTTCACTAAGTCGAAAAGACTCTCATAGAAATGACAGGGTAGGGGAGAAAGGGGGGGGGGGGGTTGGGGTTGGTCGATTATCAAAAAAGCTGCCAGAACATGCGATAAAGCACGAGAAGCGCGGATGATCAATGTTTTTTGTTGCGCGCATTCGTTATTCATGATCTTGTGAGTCTGCAGCACCTTACGGTAATAGTACCCGCATTTATCCGAAGTATCCAATCTCCAATTTAATCAAGAACTAATGTGCTGTTATTCGATTACAGTGCCTTTATTAGATATAGATGTTTCTCGAATCTCTATTCAATCCCTTCCCTCTTCCCAGCATAGATCGAATAGTCATGCTGCGCAAATAATTTAAGAGAGACTATCTGAGTGAATGAACATTTTTGTGTAGAAGCTTGGCACTAGGCCACAAATCGAAATCCTCCTAAATGTGTATACATGTAGTACTCGGTGAGTATAGCTCAGGTGTGGCTTATTTAGTGTTCTAGATCACGCATTGAGAAGTGCGCCGCACTTTACCCCGAAAGCGTAAATTTTCGAACTTTGCCATTTCGCTATCGATCCGAACGGTTAATATCTCTAAAAATAGGAAATATTCAGCTGATCACACCAGCCAAGTTGCATAACAATTGGATATAAACTCTTGATAAAACGTCGAAAAATCTATATATTTTGGTTTTATCGAATTTTATGGGTTCCTTGTCGGAGGGCATACCATATTTTCTTTCCTTGTTTTTGTAGTTCTGGTTACTAACTATATATTAAAGCAAAATAATTAAAATCAAAAAATAACTTTTAGAGAAAACGGCAAACAACGGTCGGCAACTTGAAATAAAACCAGTTTGTGATAACGCCGGTGGCCTACCGTACCCCAATCGAAGCTGAGGAAACATGTTCTAGAGTAATCCTTCATGTAGTACTCGATGAGATAAATCTACCAGAATCAATAAAATTTCGATGCGCATCCGCGCGCGAGAGAGCGCTGATGTTAAAAAGCTACCGTAATTTCTCGATATTTTTTAACATCAGCGCTCTCGCGCGCGCGGATGCGCATCGAAATTTTATTGATTATGGTAGATTTGCCTCATCGAGTACTACATGTAGGATTACTCTAGAACATGTTTCCTCAACTTCGATTGGGATACGGTAGGCCACCGGCGTTATCACAAACTGGTTTTATTTCAAGTTGCCGACCGTTGTTTGCCGTTTTCTCTAAAATTTATTTTTTGATTTTACTTATTTTGCTTTAATAGATAGTTAGTAACCAGAACTACAAAAACAAGGAAAGAAAATGTGGTAACCCCTCCGACAAGGAACCCATAAAATTCGATAAAACCAAAATATATCGATTTTTCGATGTTTTATCAAGAGTTTCTATCCAATTGTTATGAAACTTGGCTGGTGTGATCAGCTGAATATTTCCTATTTTTATATATATTAACCGTTCGGATCGGTAGCGAAATAGCAAATTTCAAAAATTGACGTGTTCGAACTAAAGTGCTTCCCATTTCTCAACGGTTAATTTAGAACATTAAATAAGCCACGCCTGAGCTATGCTCACCGAGTACTACATGTATGCACATTTAGGAGGATTTCGATTTTTGGCCTAGTACCAAGCATATGTTCAATTTCTCAGATAGTCTCTCTTAAAAACTTTAAGAATTTTATTTTTGAGAAAAACGTGCCGCTTTTTGGAGATTTTTTTTATTCTTGAAGCCCTCTATCCAACGGTGTATCACTTTTCATCGTTTGCTCATCGCCGGGTAAAATAAACGTGCCCGCAAATCATAACGTGAAAAATCGGATTTTGAGACTGCGGCACGTTTTCCCAAAACGGTTGTATCAGGTTGGCATGAAAGTCTTTGTCACTTTTTCAAAGCGTTATTTCTTTGAGGAAACAATATATATTATATTTATCTACGCTCGGCGGCGCAACGAAAGACGAATAATTACTTATGTGTTATGATACAAGAGAGTTGACTCTCCTCACACTGAGGTCGAATACGATAGGAAGGGGGAATGGGGGGGAAGGAGGTGCAATCGTAAAATGCGAAGATCCAATCGGCTGGTCTCATCTGTCTTCGTCTGTTCTGATGGGGAGTTTTATCGAGGAGGAGGCACTCGAGGTAGACCAGGTAGACTCTGCTCCGAGATCCAGCGTCAGGGGATCTCTAAAGGGGGGAGGGGGTGAGAATGAAGGAATGTGGTAAGGTAGTGGAAGGAGGGAATACTATTGGAAAATATATTTCCGAAAATCAAATTCTAGAGTTATCAATCTCTTCTTGAAGACAGGGATGCTGGGGGATGACAATACATGGGTGGGGAGAGCGTTTAAAATCCTAGCAACTCTACGAGAAAAACAATGATATCGAGGTGTGGATCTGGTTTTCTCAATATAGATTCCAAAGTTGTTGGTCCTTTCTCTTAGGGGAGCAAACAGGAAAAATTTACTTCTATCGAGTATGGTGTCTCCATACATGATCCTACGGGCCAGGACTAGATCATAAGTGACTCTCCTCTCAAAAAGCGCTTGAAGACCGAGGAAGGACAGACGTTGAGAGTAGGAGGGAAGACCAAGAGGATATGATGGAGATGGAAAGCATCTATAGTATAGAATACGAGTGAATTTCTCTTGTATTTTCTCAAGCTTCTGACTCTGTTTCTTGATATGAGGGTTCCAGAAGGGGCAAGCGAATTCAATGTGAGGGAGAACATATGTTTTAAAGCATTTGATAAGGATAGTGGGATCATTAACGGATACAGCACGAAGCATAATATGCATGACAGTGGTGGCTTTTTTTTACACGATCATCAATACTGGCAGAGTTATTTAGGGTGGGCAGTACTTGGACGCCGAGATCGCGTTGTTGAGGGACTTGCTCGAGGATAACATTATTAATGAGATAATGAGGAGCAAGAGAAGAACCTATGTGGAGATGTGTGCATTTAGATTCGGAGAGAGATAATTGATTGGATACAGTCCATGAATAGATAGCATCTAGGGCATACTGTAATTGGGCAGTGCGAGAGGCTTTATTTTTACTGGAATAGGAAACATAAATCTTAATGTCATCTGCATATGCTTTCACAAACACATCGGGGAAGGGAGCAATGACATATGTAATATCAGATATATAAAGAGAGAATAGAATAGGCCCTAGTACAGATCCTTGTGGTACGCCGGAGAGAACAGGGAAGGACTTAGATACGGTAGTACCTAACCTTACGGAGAAGTGCCTATCCGTTACAAAATCAGAGATCCAATTTAGAAGGTTACCATTAATACCATAATGCAAGCATTTAGAGATAAGCTTGGGAAAGGGGACGGTGTCAAATGCACGAGAGAAGTCGAGGTAAATAACATCAGTTTGCTCTTTACGGGAATGAGCGAAGGTCCAGTCATTTTCACAGTCTACGAGGTTGGTAAGAACAGAGGCACCGGATCGAAAACCATGTTGGTAATTAGGAATGATATTGGAGCGGTAAAGGTAAGGGGCAAGCTTATGCTTGACAAGGCGTTCCATTGTTTTAGAGGCGGGAGACAGTATGGAGATAGGGCGATAAGAGTCGGGTACTTGGGGATTCTTGTTTGGTTTGGGGATTGGGGTAATGAGTGAGAATTTCCATAGTGATGGGACAGTGCCGGTTTCCATACTAATATTGAAAATATCGCACAGGGGGAGGGAGAGGGCATGTGCACATTTACGAAAGACAATCTGAGGAATGTTATCATGGCCCGTAGAGCATGATGGTGAGAGCTGCTTTAAAGCCTTATACACGTCATGGGGGAAGAAAGATACATTTCTTAGATATGAGGAAAAGGGGTGGGAGGGAATGGATGGTAATAATCCGTCATCAAGTGTGAAGTGGGATGCAAATCGGGATGCAAGGGAATTTGCTATGTCTAAGGTACTAGTTGCGATATTTCCAGAGGAATCAATAAGTTGTTTGGGGATGGATGGCTTCGGTTGGGTAAGGGTACGGATGTGACGGTAGAGATCTTTAGTGTTTTTTAGTTTTTTATGTTCGCAAAATTGGTTCCATTTTTTAATTTGGAATAATAGATCTCTACTGCACTTCTCGTATTGAAGGCGAATTGAGAGTAAATTATACTTTGTGAACAGAGAATTTCGGTGTTTAATTAGCTTTCGGATATGGGGGGGATAAGAATGGGTAGCAGGCTTAGGGCAGTGATACGGTACGAAAAGATCAATCGCGTGGTGGATTACAGAGACAAAGTTAGAATACATGTTCTCAGGGTCAGGAGCTTGTGAAAATGTTGTAAACCAGTCGAAGGTGAGAAGGAAGGACGAGAGGTGGTCATAGTTGGCGCGAGCGAAATCTCTAACTAACGATTGAGCGGGAGGGAGGCAACTTGAATCAATTGAGAAGGATATACCAAAATGATCGGATGTAGGAAAGGAGGGAATTACAGAGGGGTTGTGTACTATGGATGAATCACTAGCAAGTAGCCAATCAATGCATCGATCTATCCTAGTGGGACTACGGATTAGATGGCTGAGGTCGGAAGTAGAAACGAAGGAGTGAAGTGATTGTTCTGTGGCCGGAATGGCACTGGAAATGATGTCGCTATTGAAATCTCCTATGAATATGATTGGGTGGGGACTGGTGGTAAGAAGGTCTGAGAGACCATCAACGAGGTTTTCTGTCTGGGTCGTACTGTAGCTAGGAGGTCGGTACACAACACAAAGACGAATGAAAGAGGACGAGGAAGTGAGCAAATCAATGGAGAGGGATTCAAGACTACTATGGATGGAACCGAGGATAGAGTAGTGAAAATGGTCACGAAGTACAATAAGTGTACCGCCTCCACGGCCATTTGAGCGATCACGTCTAATTGCATGATATGGTAGATCAGCGATTATCAATGAGGTAGGAATACGAGAGGTCAGCCATGATTCGGTGATAAACACAATGTCTGGTTGTTCAACTTTTAGAATAGAGTGAAAATATGGTAGCTTATTGACTAATGATCGGGCGTTGTAATAGAGACAAGAAATCTTTGGCAGAATATCAGAGGAAGGAGTGGAGGGGGAATCGTATTGAGAAACTAAGCTGGGATAAACAGTTTGGGTCGAGGAAGGGGGAGTTATTGAAGAAAGCGAGGAGAGGATAGGGGGAGGTCTGCAGGGGGATCCTAGTTTCCCTTCATCTCCTTGCTAGCTGTCTTCGCCTTGAATGCCTGTACCTCTTCCTTCTTCATGAGAACTCCAGCGTAGATCACCCAAATGCCCTTACCTTCCTCAATCAACTTGCGCTTCTTCTCCCTCAACTCGTACTGCGTATGCCTCTCCTTCTCTGAGAGGGAGGGGCGAATTCGCAGTGAGGAGTACTCGCGCTGGTCCGTGATCTTCTTGCTGTGAGTGAGAAGGAGCTTCTGCGAGGAGGTGCGGGGAAGGAGGATCTTGAGAGGACGGGGTCGTCCCTCCTTCCTCTCTCCCATCCGGAAGACCGTGTCCGGACGGACTTCGATTCCGGTGAGATCGAGGAAGCGAGTGACGTGGGCGTAGTCGGCCTCGACTCTTTGACTGGGGAGGGAATGAGTCGACTCAGCCAAGTTCTCAACCACAATCGAGCGTGCCCTCTTCTCCGCCTCCACAGGACTCTCGGAGGGTTGCAGGTGCCTCTCGAGAGTATTCGACAGCACCTCAATACAAGCCTCGAGAGCCACGTAGAGGGGGTCAGAGGCACGCTCAGACTCCGTGTCGAGGTATGCCCTCAGCTTGTCGGTGACGGCCTCCAGCTGGGTCTTGGCTGCAGCACGGAAATCCTCCTCCGACTGGGTGGCGCGGCGCTTGCGACCGTCGGAGTTGGGGAGGGGGAAAGGGGGGATGGGAGTGGAGAGGAGGGAGAGGATGGGGGTGGGGGTGGACATGGTACCGAGAGAGTGCACGTGAGCTAGAGGGGGGAGAGCGAGAGAGTATAGGGGATGGAGAGGGGCGAGAGAAAACGAGAGGAAGAGGCGGGAAATAAGACGTTACACAATTATGAGCTAATTAAGGGGAATTAATGCATGAAAATGGTAGAATACACTAGGTAGGGGGAGTCAGAAGCTTGAATTAGGAAAGACGGAAGGAAGAGAGGCTAATAAGCCGTAATTAGCGCTAAATGATAGAGAGAAAAGCGCGCGTCCTATCGCAACGAGAGGCGAGAGGAGAGTGACAATAACATGAGTTCAATTATAATTGCCATCTTTATTGACAATATGTGCTCAACGTACCTGCAATGCATGGATCCCCTCCCTTTAGAACCCGCCTGGGCGCGAATCAAAGAATTGCTTGAGAGCAGACTCGAGACTTCCACGGTAATTGAACGACCTATCTCTAAGAACATGGGCCAGGTTAGCGAAAAACCAGTAATCAGACGGGGCCATGTCAGGAGAATACGGGGGGGTGTGGGAGAACCATCCATCCATATCCAGCCAATTCCTGCTTGACTTTATTGGAGACCTGGGGACGGGGTCATTTTTGCTGATTATACACTTTCTTGTCCTTCAGCCTTGAACGATCGACTTCCAACTTCAACTGCTGTAGGTATATGATATACTTAGCCCCGGTAATTGTCATTCCCTCAGAGAGTAGCTTCGCGTAGATCAGGCCATCCGCTCCCCACCACATTACCAGCTTGTTTTTCTTGAGGTGCAGGTGAAGTTTGGGGACACCCTGCGGGTCTCTCCTTCTCCAACAAACACGTCTCATTCTCCATTATAAGCCGTTCCAGCCATCGATCTCCACCTTGGAGAATTAGGAGAGTAATGCAATCATCGACTCGATGGTCTCAGATCATGGGATATGAATCGACCGAAAAATTTCGTCCTTTCTAGAGATCTCAAGCCTTCTCTGACAGTGCTATGGTGGACTCTAAGTGCAATAGAAATTTCATAGGCACTTTGAAGTGGGTCCGTTTCAACAACTTTCTTAAAAGTCTAAATGCAACGAACGCGGTCTCCCAGATCGATCCCATTCATTGAGGGAAAAGTTGTCCTCTTAGAAGCAATGGATTCAAATCCTGAAGGTGTTGTAGAGGGGGCATGTGTGTGATACACATTCTTCAGTAGGGTCTCCAAATCCTTCATCGTGGTGTAGGATAGAGAGAAGTAAATCATAACATGTCGGAAGTGAGTGGCATCAGTAACATACAACACACTATCTGAGATAATCGGAATAGACTTGGCACTGGCCGAAAATTCGAATTCCTGCTAACTTCACCAGTAGGTCGGCCTCCACGAGGGAAACCGACGAGCATCGGCAGAATGTCGATCCGCATCCGCGCGGGCGGGGCGCGGAATTTGAAAAATTAACTACGGTAGCTTCGAAATTTTAAAAGCGACTCCTATGACTGCGGCGGTAGGGGCGCTGCATCCCTTGACAAATTCTAAGACTTTTTTACTCCGCAGAGTTTTTCGATCAGATTCCATCTAACGCCTGAAATCGATAATTCCACTTTTAGTTCGTACATGAAAGCAGTTCCCCAGAAATTTTTCAAGAACTCCCCTAAATATTATTGGTGATCTAGCTTCTGCTTGACTCGATACATTCTCCCGTAGAACAGCGCGATTCAACAAGACGCGTAAGTTGGTCAACATGAATTTTGAATGAATTATGGTGTAATTTTTAGGTTACGGTATGCGAGTGCGAAGTTAGGGCGACATTTCCCAACAGGTGTTAAATGGTCTGAAAATCAATTTGAAGCTATCCTACACCAATTGGGAAAAGTCGTCCGTGCACTCACCTACAGTAACCCAAAAATTACACCATAATTCATTTTGACCAACTTACGCGCCTAGTTGAATCGCGCTGTTCTACGGGAGTAGGTGTCGATTCAAGCAGAAGCTAGATCACCAATAATATTTAGGGGAGTTCTTGAAAAATTTCTGGGGAACTGCTTTCATGTACGAAACAAAAGTGGAATTATCGATTTCCGGCCTTAGATGGAATCTGATCGAAAAACTCTCCGAAGTAAAAAAGTCTTAGAATTTGTCAAGGAATGCAGCGCCCCTACCCCCGCAGTGATTGGAGTCGATATAAAAATTTCGAAGCTACCGTAGTTAATTTGTCGATATCCGCGCCCGCGACCGCGCGGATGCGGATCGCAAATCTGGCGATGCTCGTCGATTTCCCTCGTGGAGGCCGACCAATTGGCGACGTCAGTAGGAATTATAATTATCGGCCAGTGCCAAGTCGCGGAAGAAATATGTTGATTCTCTCAGATAGTCTGTTATACATCGTTGTTCTACTAGAGCTTGATTGAAGGAAAAGGAATGGGAAGTTGTTTACTATAAAGGCCAATCACTGACTGTTATTCACTAGGAACGAGGGAACACCAAGGTGCATTTGCGGCGAGCAGTGTAAAAACAAAACCAGTGACAAAGACTTTCATGCCAACCTAATATTTATTCATTTTGCGGGGCCAATAATATGATGAAGCATATTCAATGTATTTGCTAAGGGAGGGTACTTTTTTTGACATGTCGATATCTACATGCTTTTCGATCTATGCTTCCCAGGTGTGCGACGCTTCTCGTCTCTCTCGTCTCGCTGATGATCTCTACGCCGTCGTGCTCAACGAGGCCGAAATGAGGGAGAACGTCGATGCGGATTGTGAGTGAACTGATACTCTCTCATTGCCACGCGCTCTCTCGTATGGAAGACACAGTGTGGTCGAAAGGGTAGCTCAGAAACAATGTAAAAAGTGGGCACGTTTCTAAAATTTAATATGAAATCCTCGAAAATTGGTACGTTTTAAAGAAAAATTACTAATAAAATGGGTACGTTTTCTACTTTTGCACTGGTCGGAACACCAAAAAGCGGACACATTATTTTTCCATTTTCGACCACTTGGAAGACAACGAGATCATTTTTTTCTCGAATTTGTTACAGTATCAATCAATTCGTTTCGCTGTTACCATATCCTTATAAAATCATTCTTCTCAGTCTCTACTTATCGATCGTGCTTCGACGATGTCCGCAAACGAGGAACACTCACTTGCCTCGATTGGAAACAGCGGTGCGGATTGTGCCCCGCCACGGTATGTGCGAGCACGGTAACCCATTATTGATTAGTTTGCTAGTTACTTTAGGTGAAGGCAGGGTATGGGGAGACGTGAAGGGAGCGGAGATCAAAGATTAACCTTTCTTCTTCTCAGAACTCTCACTCGGATTTTCTTCGATATCTGTCGATGCACATGCTCTCCTCCCACTTCGCACACCAATCTCCTATCGTCTGCATGGTAGGTCAATCTCTGCAATTCACACACTCTCTCGTCACCTAATATGTAAAATAAATCCACGTGATTTATGGATACAATTGTGGGTCAAAAATTGACTACCTCTATTTGTCGTGAAACAATTGAGAAAGGGGAGAGAGAGAGATACACTTGAAGGGGTGCGGGGTCGGATTCCGGTACGTCGCCGCGCTGAGTGAACACGCGACGAAGCAGAACGTGGGTTACGGTATCAGAAAGCTATTAGCAACTGACTTAAATTTTGTGAGATGGCAGGTTTTGGTTTCACAAATGTGTTTGAAATAATTGCAGAATCTGGGTAACGCGCAATGCTTCAATATGGGCCGAATCTTCCGGAATCCAGCCAAGGCTGCAGGAAAGATAGTAAGGATGGAATGGCGTTCCTAAACAAAAAAAATAGTATCGGAAATGAGTCTGTAGTTTACTTTGTTACACTTTCACCTATGGGTCAGGTAATAATACAAATTCAAATTTCTCGACGAAGAAACATCAAAATGATTTTCAGAATTTGTTCGACCTGAGGAATGGCTTCAACAACAATGAGATAGATGCAGGTTGATATTTTTAAAAAATCTTCTTATTTAGTGTTCCTTGTCGCAGATTCTCTGCTGGTCGCATACTGGAAGAAGTTGCTGCAACTGGGGAGACAGGCGAATGGGCAGCCCTCATCTGCGGTAGATCACGATCATCTATTGAATTATGAGTAGCATCACCATGCCGCATACCGTATTTATGGAGGAATCGCGTATATTTAATATTTCTTTATGTGCACCTACGAATACCATTTTTCAGAATCTCCGTGTGGTAGGGCAGTTCAAGCAGCCGATTCGTCTGAAGGCTGATGGGAAATCGACCAAGAACTAATATCGTCTATCTCTCAAAGACGTGTGAGATCATAGCTGTCCAGGAACCGTTCGGGGGGGTGCCTTCCCGGGAAGGCACCCCCATACCATGTAGGGGGTCATGGTGAAAATCGATAGTAGGTCATGGGGAGGTCTAGACTAAGTACCGTAGCCAATCGATAGTACAGTACCAGCAGATACTGTATATCACTGCCGTAACCCGCTAGTATCGTGAACTAACTTTATTTTCAAAAAAATAAAGTACCCAATCGACTCTACAGTACCCCCTGATACCGTATATCGATACCGTAACCCTCGATTATCGCGAACTGACTTTATTTTTAAAAAGTCTTGGTACCGTGTTCAATCGATTCTACAGTACCCAAGTAACTACCGTAACCCAGTTCCTCGGGTCAGATTCACTTCCTTGGGTCAAACATTTTCCTAAAAATCCAAAATTGAGCAGACAAATATTTTAAAGTACCATACCGTTTCTCTAAGTATGGTTGAATAATTTTGCGTCAGGTTTAGGATTTTTAGAAAAATGTACAAAATTTGGGACTTCTCTAGTTTAGGGGGTAAGCCCATTCCTCCTACTCAGACCCCTGTGTCCCTACTCAGGTGATGGAGAACAGAAAGGGCTAGAGCTACGCAGCCTTTTTGTGTATATCGCCGGCATAAGCCGGCTTTTAGCCTAAGCGGTAAGCAACGATCGGGTCACCCGCTTCGCGGGGAGACCCTATCGTTACTTACAGGGCTCCCCGCTTCGCGGGTCGCCGTTATAGGGAAGGAGGTATGCGCACTGTATAGACAATGTTCTCGCCATGTAAGCAAGTTGTTTACTAGAGCGAGTGAGTAGTTGTTTACAGGCGGGTAGGAAGGGAGAGGCAGGGTGCCAGAGACGCAGAGGGAAAGTGGGCGGAGTTACCCCCTAAACTAGAGAAGTGCCCAAAATTTTTAGAAAAATGTTTGACCCAAGGAACTGAAACCTGACCCAAGGAACTGGGTTACGGTAGTTACTTGGGTACTGTAGAATCGATTGAAGACGGTTTCAGGACTTTTTAAAAATAAAGTCAGTTCGCGATAATCGAGGGTTACGGTATCAGGGGGTACTGTAGAGTCGATTGGGTACGGTACTTTATTTTTTTTTGAAAATAAAGTTAGTTCACGATACTAGCGGGTTACGGTAGTGATATACGGTATCTGCTGGTACTGTACTATCGATTGGTATGGGGGGTGCCTTCCCGGGAAGGCACCCCCCCCCCCCGAACGGTTCCTGGACAGCTATGTGTGAGATACACTGATCGTTGGCTCTCGCCTTTTCACACGTTCTCTATCCCAGTCGAACTAAAAATAGAACGAAGAGAGCATGTACTAAATTATAGTTTTGCCGACAAACATGATTTGTTGTTGTTTTGTTTGTCTCCCGAATGATCCAGTTAGAAGTGCTGATTTTTTATTCCATTCGCTGTACTTTAATGTATACTGTTACTTTGCTAAACATGCGCCTACAGCTTATCGATAAATCGCCTACAGCTTATTGATATATGTCTTTGACTTGTTGTGCTGCGGATTTCAATGTGGCGCTGGCTGGTTTGATTCCAGAAAATGTATCTGAAAACGATTGAATTCTGAGTGTAGGAAATATTTATAGTAACCTCTAATCGATTGATTTTTAGATGGAGAACGCGGCTAAAACTCGTTGCAGCTCCTCGACTACGGTAGCTGCCACTGAGGACAAGCCGCATTCCCCTGTAAAGGAAGACCCCGTCTCTATCCCAGAGAAGCAGCCAATGGATGAGAGGAAGGAAGGAGAAGGAAAGGTGAATACTTTGATGAGGCTGGGACTAGCACAGCGAACACTACTCTCCAACAGCACTCTTAACTGTTTTTCATTTCACTCAGGCCATCAGTCGTGGTAGCGGTGTGATGGCCAGATGTGAGAGCAGAAAGATGCTCAACGAGAGCACCGTTGAGATCGGCTGTCGAGTTGACCTATCAGAGAGCCCGAGGTATCGTACTTCCCCCATTGGTCTTACAAGATTCAATATTTGCTAGCTTCAGTATCCACACGCCTAAAATAGTTCGAATTTAAGCACTTCCCTATAATAAAAGCGATGGGACAAAGTATATGTAGGAAAGTATATTGCGCCTTTTAACAGGAGTATATTGCGCCTTTTAACGGGACGATGTTCGAGATTTGGAATAGATTGGTTCGAAGCTCAAACTGGTTACAGTATTCGATGGCAGCCTTTATAGTCTGGATACTCTACCCTGGCCGGCCCTCAATCGCCTATTCACCTTTCTGTACTCCAATCTCGAGTGTACTGATCTCGCCAATATGGCTAAGGTGCGTTACAAGCATTTTTGTATTTATTTTTACAACGCACATTTATAATTACAGAAGGATTTTAATGCAGCCTATCTATCCATAAATCGTCTCTTTTTTCTCTGTTTAATGTAAAATCGGATGTGATTTTGCTTTATTTATGAAAAAATAATGTGAATAAATCATGAGGTGTTACCAAGTTTGTTTACAATTGCTTTATTTGTTTTAGGAGATACCGATAACCGGCCAAATGACATTTTTGACATCTCAGGTATCCATTTATCTCCGTGCCATGGTAAAGGAATTTCTGGGAAGTGATGACAATCGACCGGGACTCAAAGAAGTAACACTTCGCAAGAAAAATGTGAGTGGTCGTACGAAGGATCTATAATTTTTTATTTTGTCTCTCTTTCTCCACCCCCTCCTCCCCCGCATTGTTTTATTTTTTTTATTTAATATTTTGGGACTTTTTTGCACCATAAAGCCGTTCGAATATATATCCACCTGCCAGAAAATTCTTGTGTCATCCAAAATAGTCGGCCCCCATTCAAAACATTCCACCCAGTGGTCGAAAGGTTATGTCACAAACATAGATCGAAAAGTATGTAGATATCGACATGTCAAAAAACGTACCCTCCATTAGCAAACACATCGAACTTTCTTCATCAAATTGTCAGCCCCAATGAATGAATAAAGAAAAACGTGGTACTGTTCTGGGAAAACGTGCCGCAGCTGAGAAAAACCTACCGCAGTCTCAAAATCCGATTTTCACGTTACGATTCGCGGGTACGTTTATTTTACTCGGCGATGAGGAAAAGAGAAAAAGTGATACACCATTGGATAGAGGACGTCGAGAGTAATCGGAATCATAAAAAAGCGGCACGTTTTTCTCAAAAATAAAATTCTTAAAAATGTTAAACTATTTGCGCAGCATGACTTTTCGATCTCTGGTCACAAATGTTGTAAAAACTGGGCATGTTTCTAAAGTTTTAAGATGAAATCGTTGAAAATGGGTACCTTTTTACAATTTTAACAACAATTAATTCAAAAAGTGGCTGAGTGTTCTACTTTTACACTGGACTGAACTCTAAAAACCGGGCACGTTATGTAATTTTGGACCAACTTTTCGACCACTGATTCCACCTATTTTTCTCCATCGTCTTCAGCAATTGCTCGTTTCCAGGAAGGTCTCGAGGTGTGGATGCGCATCTTTCTCTCCAACGCCCCCTTCTACGATCTCACTGGATTGGACGGGTCACGATTCAGAAGATCGAGAGATCTCTACACTTCTTCACCCGCTGTACGAGTCATGTTGACTGGAGCAGAAGATACGGTAGTCGAACAGGTGAGAAATTATTTTATTGGAACCACACGTTACTCATTTTAAAAATTAGTCTACCTTGGAAATAAACCATGATACAAAATTATAAAAGCTAATGGCAACGTGAAATGATATACTTTTGAAAGAAAAAAAGATCCTGACCAGACAAACTGAGATAACGCCACCCTGTCTATTAATCATATTCGCAAGTATTCTATACTATCGATGCTTTCCATCTCCATCATATCCTCTTGGTCTCCCTTCCTATTCTCAACGTCTGTCTTTCCTTGTTCTTCAAGCGCTTTTTGAGAGGAGATTCACTTATGATCTGGTCCTGGCCCGTAGAATTATGCACGGTGACACCATACTCGACAGAAGTAGTTTTTTCCTGTTTGCTCCCCTCAGAGAAAGGACCAATAATTTTGGAATCCACACCGAGAAAACTAAATCTACACCGCGATACCACTGTTTCTCTCGTAGAGTTGCTAGAATTTTGAATGCCCTTCCCTCTCATGTATTGTCATCACCTAGTATTCATGTATATAACACGTGTATCACGAGTCATTGCATAAAAAACAGACCTCTCAAAACAATTCCAAACTTTTTTTTGCCTGATATTAACTATATTTTTGTGGGTGAATACCCAGGACCTATGTAGTCGAAAAATATAGGTGACTGGTCCCAGAGCCGGCTTTTAGGGATTTTCCGGTTTTGCGCCTGGCTATACTGTATCTTAGGTTCCAGATGAGCTACAAAGATGGCATTGGGCTCAAAATGTTCGGAAAATTATTTCCAACAACTTTTCTGTTGAAAACTTCTATCTGTGACAACAATTGATGTTATGTTCGCAAAACCGATCGCAAAATCAGAAAATAAATGTTTTCACCATCACGCAGGAAACTTGCAATGGATTTTTATTTCATAATATTAAAGAATAATCATTCATACATATAGGAAAAATATTGGTGACAGGAATATCTTACCCCCAAATTAGGATATTCGTCATCGATCGGGGTCATGTCATGCATAATCACAAAATATTCCCTCCATTGCGCCTAAATGCACTTATTAGTTATAAATAACCGAGATTTTATACGTTTCTGGAATGGGTGAGTAAGATACAGCAGAAAAACCCAAAGTTCGACAAAGTTTGAAAAATTTATATTCACAACCTCGATTTGTCTCAAGTTTATGTATTTATAAAATCCCACGTTGATATACACATCCGGAATGAATATACCTGGTTATTAATATATACCGACTACTGTAGAAATATAATAGAATCGTTCGATCCGGTGTTTCGAATCTCATGCATAATTCACTCGAATATGCTACCACGGGATAGTAAAAAAATTTCAAAATTGATTTACAGCTGAAATTCTGTTATTTCTGTCAGATGCACAAACCCGGTCAGAAACAACAGAATTTCAGCTGTAAATCAATTTTGGAATTTTTTTACTCTCCCGTGGTAGCATATTCGAGTGAATTATGCATGAGATTCGAAACCGATTCTCGACCGTTTCTATTATATTTCTACAGTAGTCGGTATATATTAATAACCAGGCATATTCATTCCGGATGTGTATATCAACGTGGGATTTTATAAATGCATAAACTTGAGACAAATCGAGGTTGTGAATATCAATTTTTCAAACTTTGTCGAGCTTTGGGTTTTTCTGCTGTATCTTACTCACCTATTCCAGAAACGTATAAAATCTCGGTTATTTATAACTAATAAGTGCATTTAGGCGCAATGAAGGGAATATTTTGTGATTATGCATGACATGACCACGATCGATGACGAATATCCTAATTTGGGGGTAAGATATTTCTGTCACCAATATTTTTCCTATATGTATGAATGATTATTCTTTCATATTATGAAATAAAAATCCATTGCAAGTTTCCTGCGTCATGGTGAAAACATTTATTTTCTGATTTTGCGATCGGTTTTGCGAACATAACATCTTCAATTGTTGTCACAGATAGAAGTTTTCAACAGAAAAGTTGTTGGAAATAATTTTCCGAACATTTTGAGCCCAATGCCATCTTTCTAGATCATCTGAAACCTAAGATACAGTATAGCCAGGCTTAAAACCGGAAAATACCTAAAAGCCGGCTCTGGGACCAGCCACCTATATTTTTCGACTTCATAGGTCCTGGGTATTCACCCACAAAAATATAGTTAATATCAGGCAAAAAAAGTTTGTTCCCGCACTCATCCACTGGCTCGTGATACACGTGATAAAAAGAGATTAAGAGCCCTAGAATTTGATTTCAGTAAATATATTTTCCAATAATATCCCCTTCCTCCCACCATTATTTCCAATTACCGTATCTCTTCACCTACCCTCATCCTCGCCCCTCTCCATAGAGATCTTCTGACACTGGTTCTCGGAGCAGAGTGTACCTGGTCTGCCCGAGTGCCTCCTCCTCGGTATCCTTCCCATCAGACCAGACGAAGACAGATGAGACCAGTCGATTAGATCTTCACTTTTTTTATTGCACCCCCGCCCCCACAATCATTATTGCCCTTTTTCCTCAGTGCGAGGAGAGTCATACTGTACCATATCACATAATTAATTATTCGTCTCTCGTTGCTCCGTAGAGCGTAGATAAAATATATATTTTCTCCGCAGGCAGCCAGACTGCTCTCCGCCCCCGTTGGCCATGTCGACATCCAGTCCACAGCTGATCTCGCCCTGTGCCTGCCTCTTCTTCGCGCCTCCTTCATCCGCCATATCAGATTCTGCCTTCCGGCACTCGATGATACGACCGCGTGAGTCTGAAATTCATCATATTTCCTTGGCCACGCTACGAGCCATGTATTATATCGTTTGTAGCAACATAGTCCATCCAGTTTGATCAATTCTACCCTATTCCCTCCTCCCTCAAAATCCTTTTCCCTAAAATGTTTTAAATACACAGATACTTTTATTCATTCATAAATGTATTATCTTGTTCAGCCCGTGCGTACTCTCGATGGCCTCTCGTGCCGAATCAGTGGCCATCGACCTGGGAGTGCAGAATGGCACGGAAGGACTCTCCGATCCTGGTCAGCTGATGGTAAACTCATGTGGTGTTTTGAACTCCCGGAGTAGAAAATGGAAAAGTAAAAAGTTGTGTTAATTTCTTCCAATGGGACCCGAGATACAGAAATTGCGGGAATTCAAATTTGTCTAATTTCCAATGACATTTCCAGGAGGAAATACCACGTTACACTTTCCTAACTACTTTTCCAGGATTTTAAAACCACATTATTTATCCATTTTTAAAATTTCTCATTGTTAATGCATGGCTCTTCAGCAGCCTTCATCAAGGAGCTCTTCTCTACGGTCCCATCTCATGTCTACCTCTATAATTATTCTCCATTGTTCTTCGGCCTTCCCAATTCGTTCTGGGTGAACTTCTTCAACGAGGTGAGCAATTTCTGAGATTGTTTTCGCTTTTAGCATTATTGGAAGTCTTTTGTTGTAACCGTACGCACCTTTCAGAAGCTATCTAACGGCTCCCTCGACTGGGTTGAGGTGGGATTCCAAAGTGAGAGAATGATAAGGGCGCCAATCATCCTGTCTGATCGTCACTTCGCTCGCGTTTTGTGGATGAAGAGCAATGCGAAGTGAGTTATCGTAGTCCATCCACAGTCTACTCATCATCTTTTACTGTGGTCCATATGTGTAATCTTCACTATTTACTCACTGGTTCTGTTGTGTAAAAATGTGATTCTTTGATAAATATACGAATGATATTGTTGAGGAATCTTGAATACGTTATTATACGTTATCAAAATACCTGGAATTCATGTTAAACCAAGCAACGACTATTGCAGATACGAACGCAAGCTGCTTACGTTTCAGAAAAATATAATCATTTAAGTCAGGTTAAAAAATGGACGAGGAAGCGAATGTTCACTCGACTCGCGACGCAAAGAAGATGGCCGCTGGGCAGGTATTTATTTCGATTACGGTATTTCAACTTCCTGGTTTTCTTATTTTTGAACATAGCCGATAATTGCCTATTTCACGACGCCAGTGAATTTGTCGTTTCTTACGGTATTCTTCGTCCTTTGCAGGGATCGATCGATCCGCCTCCCAATAAGAGGCTGTGCACTGACAATGGCACGGGTCGTCTCTCTGCTGGAGGAGAGCCTATTCATCTGCAGGGAGGAGGAGAACCCATAGAGGAGAGGGAGGGAGATGAGGTGGAGATGGAGGTAGCGAGCGGAGAAGAGGTCAATATTAGGGCACTAGGCCGGGTGAGCACTATGATGCCATGCCGCCTTTGCTATATCAAGGCGACCTGACGTCATAGTTCTCATCCGACTTAGCGCCATCGGCGCGTTCTTTCCTCACTTCACACTGATGTCTGGCCGATGAAAAGCACACGCTGGCCGAAAACTAGTGAATACTCATTCCATCGCCTTCTTTCTCTCGTTCTGATCTATCGGTTCTTTCTTGTTCGATACCCGATACTCTTTAGACTACTGGTCGTCTGAGCGTCGTGGGTGCACGGAACAACGAGAATCCAGACGATGCTGCACTTCCGAATGACCTTCAGGAGTGCAAGGGGTACTGTATTTCCTTTGCATTGCGGTACTTATCAACCCATGTGCTTCAGTATTCGATTGCAATTCTCAGATGGGAAGCACTGGCGGATGTGCCCTTTAAGAAGGTGCTCTCCTTGCTCAAAACTGGCGATCATTGCAAATATCTCGGCAACCTATCGCAGGTTCGGTTGCACTTTTAGGTAATACTGTTAGGTATCTAACCAATTTTGTCGAGGTAAAGTAACAGAACCTCCTCGAGATTTGTTTTTCCGGAGAACGGTGCTAGGCC
The DNA here is from genome assembly GCA_036245805.1 of Pristionchus mayeri. Classification (NCBI taxonomy): domain Eukaryota; kingdom Metazoa; phylum Nematoda; class Chromadorea; order Rhabditida; family Neodiplogasteridae; genus Pristionchus; species Pristionchus mayeri. The sequence goes on from BTRK01000006.1 coordinate 18,575,526, forward strand.
ACTATCAAATCAACACTGTCAATGTCATATTCCAATGTTGGAATAAAAATCGGAAAATCATTGGTCCCTTTGGAAATATTATTTGTTTATACTAACCAATGAACTTGTCAGGTTTCTACTCGTTTCCGCGATCGAGTCAGGAGATTCATGTGGGATCCGAAAAATCGAGTGGGCCTCGAACGCGTGTATCTTATCAAGAGTCGTGTGAGTAATATGATGATTCTAGAAACATGTTTATTTACTTCTACATTTACTTCCTACTTTTTTAAATTTTTTTCAGAATATCAATTTACAGGAAGGTCTGGAGGTGTCGATCCGTTTCTTCCCTCCCAACCTCCCCTTCCACGATATCACCAATCTGGACTGGTCCCGATTCAAGAGATCCAAGGAGGCCAAGCCCTTCCCCCTTCTCAAAGTCACTCTGACTGGGGCAGAAGACCCTGTTGTCGAACGGGTTGGCTACAACGTTTTACGGGAACCACAAATGTATCAACTGTCTGGGAATTCTGTAAATTAAAAAAAAACAACAAAAGTCTTCAATATAGTTTAAATCAGTGCGATAATGTAGGTGCTTCCCTTCTAAACTGTTTTCATTATTGGATAATTCTCGGTTATTCTTGCCGTTGCTAGATTGTAGTGGATTGAGTGTTATCTTCATGTGACCAGTGAGGGGATGAGAAGGATGTTCATCGGAGTTGAATAAACTCCGATGAGCATCGCTCTTCTCCTCTTACTGGCTACTCGAAGATAAGACGCACTATTGGCAGGTGGTCGCTTTGCTCTCCGATCTCATTTGCCTTGTGGACATTCGATACGCGGAAGCGGCCGATCTGAAGTTGGTCGAGCACCTCCTTCATGCATCGACCATTGACCAGATCTTCATCAACTTCTCGGAGCTCGATGAGAACACCGCGTGAGTGGACCGTAACTGCCTCTACCAGGGAAACCTTCGCAAGAAAACGTCTTTCCATTCCAAGATCTTTCTTTCACTCGCCAGGTTGATTAGAGAGATAGGTCAAATAAGTATCGCCCGACCATTTTTGCCGACATGCAAATTCCCATTTGCCGACGTGCTTTTTGGCTATTTTCGAGAGAAAAAAAGTCGCTCGCTCCGCTCGCGAATTAACTCATACATTTTTGCCGACATGGCTTTCCAACTTTTCCGATATCATAATGCGTAAAATCACGAAGTATTTTACCTATGATTAGAGCGTATCCAGAATGAAGAATCTCTTCGTACTTTCTCACTTCTGCGCAACAATCAGTGTTGCACAGTCTTGTATATGCTTACACATTCGTTCAGTCCTTCGATCGTCTCTCTCGCATCTCAAGCCAAGGCAGTCAACATCCAATTGTTGAGAGGAGAGAATTCTGTGGCCCTTATCGACCCTGGTGGGTCCAGTCTGTTATAAGGACGATTTTGTTATCAATTGAATGCTATTGAATTAGCACAACCAGGCATACCTCTATATTCTTCCCCTAACATTGTGATTTATTTCAGAATGGGAAAGAATGTCCTCATGTATGCAATAATAAGCGAGAGAGAATATGCCTTCCTTACGGTGACAATTGACCATTAAGTGGACTTCGTCGAGCAGATCTTCATTGCGACCTCTCGTCTCACCCTCGGACACAACTCTCCCTACTTCTTCGGCCTCCACAACTCCTTCTGGAAGGACTTCCTCGACGAGGTCAGAACCCTTCTGGATTTTGTGTTTCGCCTTTGATTGTTATTCTCACGTCTCGATTCTATTCGACTCTCGAGATTCGCGATGACTAGACTCAACAATACTATCCAAATATTTCTTTAGGAAGTAAATTTATGGCTATTGATCGAATCCATCCAAACCATATATACAGCTAATTCTTTTTTTGGTAATAATTAATTGCATTAATTGTAGATGCTCTCAACGGGCCATGCTGAATCGGTGCAGGTGGGAATGATGAGGAAAACGATCAAAAGAGGGCGCGTCATCTTCACCGAATCTCTCATCGAACGCCTGAAGTGGGAGAAGATCGAGAAAGAGGATGAGTGAAGCATCCACTTGTCCATCCCAATGTTGAAGTTTTATGTTACCCGCATCTGATGCATTTGTTAATCACTTTTCATGTCTACACGTTGACTCATTGAAGTGTCCTGTTGTGTTTTAATTTCCTTCTCTCTGATAAACATTGCAAGTCTGTAATTGATGAATGCCGAATACGTTCTCATGCGTTGCCTGAATACCTTATGCCCAAGAACAATGATGTCAGGCACGGTAATCATATTTCAGACGCGACAATGGGCGATAGCACTCCTGACAATAGCCAGCCGGATCCCGACACGATCACGATGTTCGTCGGACAGGTACGATATCCATGCCGATTACGGTATTTTGTGTTTATCGATATCTTAATTTTCGATATTGGAGTTAGATAAAGACGCGAGAATTGCAATAATTTGTACCCAATTTAAAAGTAGTGGAGTCAATAATCGATTTCAGGTGCCAAAATCGTTCGACGCGACTCAGTGTAGGGAGATATTCGAAGTATACGGACCAGTCCATCAAGTGGTCTTTCCGATAGACAGCGAGGCATTTGGGAGAAAGGGTAATATAGCACCTCATGATGATTAGATAAATCACTGGATCTAATTTGAGATGAAGTCTTCATAACATTCTACCATCGTAAGGATGCCCTCTCTGCTCTAGATGCACTACACAATGTGAAGACTCTGCCAGGGATGACGAAACCGATACAGATGAGACCAGCTGATGAGGAATCAGGGGAGGTGAAAGAAGAGGGGGGGGGGATGTAAATAGTACGGTCCTTGCAGTGTCTGGGGCCGCCTCTGGATTCACTCTTCGCGCCTCTTCTAATTCAGAACCCGCGACTGATTAGAGCTGCTGAGACAATGCAGCAGGATGTGTTTGAGGCGGTGCTTTATGATGGTCAGTGATCTACCGGGGGATTACGGCGGAATACTGTAGGCGTGAAACACGTTAGCTACCACCTGCATACGAGATATTGTGAGTAGAAGGTTGATTTGTGTGCAAATCTTATTTCTCGGGTGGATCTGAATTTCCAACCATACACTTAAATTTAACTGAGCATGACCTCCATTTCCGTAATCAAATCAAATCATCAAAAATACAAAAAAAAATCGCACCAAGCTTATACAAAGGGAATCCCATGTAATGGAACGCAGATAACGAGTGTTATATAGATAGTGTAGTCGTTCCACATTTGGATCATTCTTCATTGCAGTTCTCACTGGAGGCGCAAATCGTCTCGCTACGGATGGCCAACCGGCTAACAATGCTGATAATCAAAGTGAAATTGATGTTCTAGCTCTTAATTTTAATACAGAAGTATTTTTATTCAAGCCGTGCTTCGGCCCCTCGAATTTCCGGTTTTATGCACTCCCTTTCCCGAAAAATTCCTCGAAATTAAAAGAATGGATGTACTAATTAGTAATTAGTAATTATATAATGATTCTCCCCGACTTTAGCCACTCTTCGGAGAACACGGAGGGATTAAAGCTTGTTTATTTTTCTGATCGCTAGGGTGCATGGTGATCACTGGTTTCGATCTCATTACAATGAATGGTTGCAACCCCAAGACCCTCTAAACACTCATTCGTCTGCACGTCCCTCTATTTCTCCCTTGCAGCCGTGCAGCAAGTAGTGCTCCAGAAGCTACTGAATACAGGGGGCAACATGCAGCACCAACAGTGGATAAACCAGAAGCTCCTGCAGCCCGCCCGCCCTAAACCCGGTAGGACCTCATGCTATCTGGACCAGTCAATGGTTTAAAAAAATTGTCAATTGCTGAGGCTACGTTCCGAAATTCTACCACCGTCCACAGAGGCTTTGAGCAGATATGAAAAACGTTAAAGTTCTTTGAATTTGAACCTCTTTCGACACTGCTATGTCTCGATCACAATTTCCAACTTATCCTCGCGGCATAACCTTTTGGACTGAACTCGTTTTTCTAATTTATCTGTATCACTTTAATATCCTCTTTTGCTTGCAGCCAAGCAACAGCAGCGACGCCTTCAGCAGCAGGGACCGACGCAGGATCAGCAGAATGCGCAGGTGATGATTCTGCTGAATCAGCTGCAGCAGCTGCAGCATTCGAATCATCTCGCCATCGCCGGACTCGGCTTGAACTCCGCCCAGCAGGGTATGTGACTTTCATCCCATGAGTTCGAGTCTCGACCTCTGCATAATCGTTTGCCAAGATTGTACAATTTTTGCCAACTGCTTAGTACATCCCTCGAAGCTTGGCAAAAGCGGCGGTACAGATTGGGATTAGAACCACATACCTTACGTACCTTGTTAGGATGCACCATAGGATTGATCCTATGGTAGATCCGATCATGGGTTTTTCATTTGCGATCCTCAGCCATCTTCATATTCCTCCTTTCAGCTTCCTTCGCAGAGCAGCAGCAGAGAATGCTGCAACAGCAGCAGCTGGCTTTCGCCCATTGCATGCCAGTGCAGGGACTTCCAGGTTTTTTCTCTATTTTCAGAGAATAAACGTTAAAAGGTAAAAAAGGTAAAGGTATTAGGCATTTTTCCACGCAAGGGCGGGCTATGCCACCCCATCGTATATGTGGGAACTAGGTCCTATCCTGGAAACCAGTAGCGTGTTGCGAGACTTCAAACCGCCCGTGTTGTGTGCACGCGGTTGGGGATTTCCTTATAGTGATTTTTGAGTTAGTTGTGTAAATCCAAGCTGTGAGACTGTATCTATACTAAAACCGTACACATTTTACGCCACTAGGACGGATGAGAACTATGATGTCATGCCGCCATTGATCTACCAAGGAGGCATGACTTCATAGTTCTCACCTGACCTAGTGCCCATTTTACCCTGGTGGCTGTTCAGTGGCCGGCCCTCATCCTCGCCCTATTGGATTGGTTCAACCGGCGGCTGGAGGTGCAGCTACTGCAGCTGCGAACGCTCTTGCAGAGAAGCTGCATCGTCAAAGCACCATCTTCGTAACCGGCATGCCTGATGTGAGTTACGCTCTTCTTCTCTTCTTCTCGCTATTTCCGAAATTCCATCTGTTTCCTTTAAAATGCAATTGCAAAGAACTTCTCTGATGGCGATCTTCGCACGATCTTCGCTTCCTTTTGCACTGTCACTTCCGCCTTCCTATCCATTTACCAGAAGAATAAGGAATCGCCAAGGAAAGTCGGTTAGTGAGGATCGCTGTTTCCCTCTGTGCCATCTCTTTTTTTTGCGAAAGCATAGCTCAATGAACGATTGTTGAAACGCGCCCGTTTTGATTTTCTGGTTCTAAAGATGGCGATTTTTCCCGATTCTATCGTGAGAGGTGTGATATGGGATAAAAGAAAATCATAAATGCAGGTTCTATCTCTTTCGATAACCCGATATCGGCTGGTGCTGCTGCAAGGCAGATGAATGGATTAATGATCGGGGACAACAAACTTGAGGTTGTTTTTTTATTTATCCTTAACGTAGGCTTGCCGTAATCGCTATCCTACTATACTTTTTTGTATTCTTACCCTTGTAATACTCCTACCATAATATCTACCGTACTCTACAGGTGAAATTAATGGAGGAGTGCGCGGACATTCTTCCTTATCTCCGTCCCGCGTAAAGAGTACGGTAGTTGAATCGATTATTGATTGTTTTGTTGCTGGATACTGTTGTTGATTATTTTGTTCTGTTTTGTTAAACTTGATATCGTTTTTCATAACTCTTACTCGTCTATTTGGTTCTATGCATCTAATTGTTTCAAGTAAAAAATATTCGAATATTCCCTCACTACAACCCTATCGCTGATTTAAGTTGAATTTCACGATAAAGTATTGAGTAATTTATTTTGTTAACCCGATTGTTCGTTTCCGGTATAATTCCAAACGGAAGATATCTGATCAATGATATTTTAGACTAGCCGCCTAAAGGCGGCTAGGAGGTGGCATTTGTATTTATCTCTCGGGAATAGTTGGAAGAATGAAGTTTTCCCCCACCCTCGAATTTCACATCTCTATGACTGACCATATTTACCTTATTTATAGTATCTCTAGGACCGTCTTCTCTCCCCTCTCATGCATCTATGACCATATCCTCTCTCCTCTCCTATCTCTAGGAACCTCTCCTGCCCCTCTCCTATCTCTAGGACCCTCTCCCCCCCCCCTCTCCTATCTCCATGACCCTTTCCTCCCCCTCTCCTATCTCTAGGACCCTCTCCCCTCTCATATCTCTAGGAACCTCTCCTGCCCCTCTCCTATCTCTAGGACCCTCTCCCCCCCTCTCCAATCGCTAGGACCCCCCCCCCCCTCTCCTATCTCCATGACCCTTTCCTCCCCCTCTCCTATCTCTAGGACCCTCTCCCCCTCTCATATCTCTAGGAACCTCTCCTGCCCCTCTCCTATCTCTAGGACCCTCTCCCCCCCTCTCCAATCGCTAGGACCCCCCCCCCTCTCCTATCTCCATGACCCTTTCCTCCCCCTCTCCTATCTCTAGGACCCTCTCCCCCTCTCCTATCTCTAGGAACCTCTCCTCCCCCCTCTCCTATCTCTAGGATCCTCTCCCCTCTCCTATCTCTAGGAACCTCTCCTCCCCTCTCCTATTTCTATGACCCTCTCCTATCTCCATGACCCTTTCCTCCCCCTCTCCTATCTCTAGGACCCTCTCCCCCTCTCCTATCTCTAGGAACCTCTCCTCCCCTCTCCTATCTCCATGACCCTTTCCTCCCCCTCTCCTATCTCTAGGACCCTCTCCCCCTCTCCTATCTCTAGGAACCTCTCCTCCCCCCTCTCCTATCTCTAGGATCCTCTCCCCTCTCCTATCTCTAGGAACCTCTCCTCCCCTCTCATATCTCCATGACCCTTTCCTCCCCCTCTCCTATCTCTAGGACCCTCTCCCACTCTCCTATCTCTAGGAACCTCTCCTCCCCCCCCTCTCCTATCTCTAGGATCCTCTCCCCTCTCCTATCTCTAGGAACCTCTCCTCCCCTCTCATATCTCCATGACCCTTTCCTCCCCCTCTCCTATCTCTAGGACCCTCTCCCCCTCTCCTATCTCTAGGAACCTCTCCTCCCCCCTCTCCTATCTCTAGGATCCTCTCCCCTCTCCTATCTCTAGGAACTTCTCCTCCCCTCTCCAATCTCTATGACCCTCTCCTATCTCAAGGACCGTCTCCTCCCCTCTCCTATCTCTATGACCCTCTCCTATCTCCATGACCCTTTCCTCCCCCTCTCCTATCTCTAGGACCCTCTCCCCCTCTCCTATCTCTAGGAACCTCTCCTATCTCAAGGACCGTCTCCTCCCCCTCTCCTATCTCTAGGAACCTCTCCTCCCCCCTCTCCTATCTCTAGGACCCTCTCCCCCTCTCCTATCTCTAGGAACCTCTCCTCCCCTCTCCTATCTCTATGACCCTCTCCTATCTCCATGACCCTTTCCTCCCCCTCTCCTATCTCTAGGACCCTCTCCCCCTCTCCTATCTCTAGGAACCTCTCCTCCCCCCTCTCCTATCTCTAGGATCCTCTCCCCTCTCCTATCTCTAGGAACCTCTCCTCCCCTCTCATATCTCCATGACCCTTTCCTCCCCCTCTCCTATCTCTAGGACCCTCTCCCCCTCTCCTATCTCTAGGAACCTCTCCTATCTCAAGGACCGTCTCCTCCCCCTCTCCTATCTCTAGGACCCTCTCCCCTCTCATATCTCTAGGACCCTCTCCCCTCCTCTCTCTGGGACTCTCTCTTCCTTCTATCCTATCTCTAGGACCCTCTCCCCCCCCTCTCCAATCGCTAGGACCCTAACCCCCCTCTCCTATCTCCATGACCCTTTACTCCCCCTCTCCTATCTCTAGGACCCTCCCCCCCTCTCCAATCGCTAGGACCCCCCCTCTCCTATCTCCATGACCCTTTCCTCCCCCTCTCCTATCTCTAGGACCCTCTCCCCCTCTCCTATCTCTAGGACCCTCTCCTATCTCAAGGACCGTCTCCTCCCCCTCTCCTATCTCTAGGACCCTCTCCCCTCTCATATCTCTAGGACCCTCTCCCCCCCCCCTCTCCAATCGCTAGGACCCTCTCCTATCTCAAGGACCGTCTCCTCCCCCTCTCCTATCTCTAGGACCCTCTCCCCTCTCATATCTCTAGGACCCTCTCCCCCCCCCCCCCTCTCCAATCGCTAGGACCCTCTCCTATCTCAAGGACCGTCTCCTCCCCTCTCCTATCTCTATGACCCTCTCCTATCTCCATGACCCTTTCCTCCCCCTCTCCTATCTCTAGGACCCTCTCCCCCTCTCCTATCTCTAGGACCCTCTCCCCTCTCCTATCTCTAGGAACCTCTCCTGCCCCTGTCCTATCTCTAGGACCCTCTCCCCCCCTCTCCGATCTCTATGACCCTCTCCTATCTCAAGGACCGTCTCCTCCCCCTCTCCTATCTCTAGGACCCTCTCCCCTCTCATATCTCTAGGACCCTCTCCCCCCCCCTCTCCAATCGCTAGGACCCTCTCCTATCTCAAGGACCGTCTCCTCCCCTCTCCTATCTCTATGACCCTCTCCCCTCTCATATCTCTAGGACCCTCTCCCCCCCCCTCTCCAATCGCTAGGACCCTCTCCTATCTCAAGGACCGTCTCCTCCCCTCTCCTATCTCTATGACCCTCTCCTATCTCCATGACCCTTTCCTCCCCCTCTCCTATCTCTAGGACCCTCTCCCCCCCTCTCCGATCGCTAGGACCCCCCCCCTCCTATCTCCATGACCCTTTCCTCCCCCTCTCCTATCTCTAGGACCCTCTCCCCCTCTCCTATCTCTCGGACCCTCTCCCCCTCTCCTATCTCTAGGAACCTCTCCTCCCCCCTCTCCTATCTCTAGGATCCTCTCCCTCTCCTATCTCTAGGAACCTCTCCTCCCCTCTCCTATCTCTATGACCCTCTCCTATCTCCATGACCCTTTCCTCCCCCTCTCCTATCTCTAGGACCCTCTCCCCCTCTCCTATCTCTAGGAACCTCTCCTCCCCTCTCCTATCTCTATGACCCTCTCCTATCTCCATGACCCTTTCCTCCCCCTCTCCTATCTCTAGGACCCTCTCCCCTCTCATATCTCTAGGACCCTCTCCCCCCCCCCTCTCCAATCGCTAGGACCCTCTCCTATCTCAAGGACCGTCTCCTCCCCCTCTCCTATCTCTAGGACCCTCTCCCCTCTCATATCTCTAGGACCCTCTCCCCCCCCCCCCCTCTCCAATCGCTAGGACCCTCTCCTATCTCAAGGACCGTCTCCTCCCCTCTCCTATCTCTATGACCCTCTCCTATCTCCATGACCCTTTCCTCCCCCTCTCCTATCTCTAGGACCCTCTCCCCCTCTCCTATCTCTAGGACCCTCTCCCCTCTCCTATCTCTAGGAACCTCTCCTGCCCCTGTCCTATCTCTAGGACCCTCTCCCCCCCTCTCCGATCTCTATGACCCTCTCCTATCTCAAGGACCGTCTCCTCCCCCTCTCCTATCTCTAGGACCCTCTCCCCTCTCATATCTCTAGGACCCTCTCCCCCCCCCTCTCCAATCGCTAGGACCCTCTCCTATCTCAAGGACCGTCTCCTCCCCTCTCCTATCTCTATGACCCTCTCCCCTCTCATATCTCTAGGACCCTCTCCCCCCCCCTCTCCAATCGCTAGGACCCTCTCCTATCTCAAGGACCGTCTCCTCCCCTCTCCTATCTCTATGACCCTCTCCTATCTCCATGACCCTTTCCTCCCCCTCTCCTATCTCTAGGACCCTCTCCCCCCCTCTCCGATCGCTAGGACCCCCCCCCTCCTATCTCCATGACCCTTTCCTCCCCCTCTCCTATCTCTAGGACCCTCTCCCCCTCTCCTATCTCTCGGACCCTCTCCCCCTCTCCTATCTCTAGGAACCTCTCCTCCCCCCTCTCCTATCTCTAGGATCCTCTCCCTCTCCTATCTCTAGGAACCTCTCCTCCCCTCTCCTATCTCTATGACCCTCTCCTATCTCCATGACCCTTTCCTCCCCCTCTCCTATCTCTAGGACCCTCTCCCCCTCTCCTATCTCTAGGAACCTCTCCTCCCCTCTCCTATCTCTATGACCCTCTCCTATCTCCATGACCCTTTCCTCCCCCTCTCCTATCTCTAGGACCCTCTCCCCCTCTCCTATCTCTAGGAACCTCTCCTCCCCTCTCCTATCTCTATGACCCTCTCCTATCTCCATGACCCTTTCCTCCCCCTCTCCTATCTCTAGGACCCTCTCCCCCTCTCCTATCTCTAGGAACCTCTCCTATCTCAAGGACCGTCTCCTCCCCCCTCTCCTATCTCTAGGACCCTCTCCCCCTCTCCTATCTCTAGGAACCTCTCCTCCCCCCTCTCCTATCTCTAGGATCCTCTCCCCTCTCCTATCTCTAGGAACTTCTCCTCCCCTCTCCAATCTCTATGACCCTCTCCTATCTCAAGGACCGTCTCCTCCCCTCTCCTATCTCTATGACCCTCTCCTATCTCCATGACCCTTTCCTCCCCCTCTCCTATCTCTAGGACCCTCTCCCCCTCTCCTATCTCTAGGAACCTCTCCTATCTCAAGGACCGTCTCCTCCCCCTCTCCTATCTCTAGGAACCTCTCCTCCCCCCTCTCCTATCTCTAGGACCCTCTCCCCCTCTCCTATCTCTAGGAACCTCTCCTCCCCTCTCCTATCTCTATGACCCTCTCCTATCTCCATGACCCTTTCCTCCCCCTCTCCTATCTCTAGGACCCTCTCCCCCTCTCCTATCTCTAGGAACCTCTCCTCCCCCCTCTCCTATCTCTAGGATCCTCTCCCCTCTCCTATCTCTAGGAACCTCTCCTCCCCTCTCATATCTCCATGACCCTTTCCTCCCCCTCTCCTATCTCTAGGACCCTCTCCCCCTCTCCTATCTCTAGGAACCTCTCCTATCTCAAGGACCGTCTCCTCCCCCTCTCCTATCTCTAGGACCCTCTCCCCTCTCATATCTCTAGGACCCTCTCCCCTCCTCTCTCTGGGACTCTCTCTTCCTTCTATCCTATCTCTAGGACCCTCTCCCCCCCCTCTCCAATCGCTAGGACCCTAACCCCCCTCTCCTATCTCCATGACCCTTTACTCCCCCTCTCCTATCTCTAGGACCCTCCCCCCCTCTCCAATCGCTAGGACCCCCCCTCTCCTATCTCCATGACCCTTTCCTCCCCCTCTCCTATCTCTAGGACCCTCTCCCCCTCTCCTATCTCTAGGACCCTCTCCTATCTCAAGGACCGTCTCCTCCCCCTCTCCTATCTCTAGGACCCTCTCCCCTCTCATATCTCTAGGACCCTCTCCCCCCCCCCTCTCCAATCGCTAGGACCCTCTCCTATCTCAAGGACCGTCTCCTCCCCCTCTCCTATCTCTAGGACCCTCTCCCCTCTCATATCTCTAGGACCCTCTCCCCCCCCCCTCTCCAATCGCTAGGACCCTCTCCTATCTCAAGGACCGTCTCCTCCCCTCTCCTATCTCTATGACCCTCTCCTATCTCCATGACCCTTTCCTCCCCCTCTCCTATCTCTAGGACCCTCTCCCCCTCTCCTATCTCTAGGACCCTCTCCCCTCTCCTATCTCTAGGAACCTCTCCTGCCCCTGTCCTATCTCTAGGACCCTCTCCCCCCCTCTCCGATCTCTATGACCCTCTCCTATCTCAAGGACCGTCTCCTCCCCCTCTCCTATCTCTAGGACCCTCTCCCCTCTCATATCTCTAGGACCCTCTCCCCCCCCCTCTCCAATCGCTAGGACCCTCTCCTATCTCAAGGACCGTCTCCTCCCCTCTCCTATCTCTATGACCCTCTCCCCTCTCATATCTCTAGGACCCTCTCCCCCCCCCTCTCCAATCGCTAGGACCCTCTCCTATCTCAAGGACCGTCTCCTCCCCTCTCCTATCTCTATGACCCTCTCCTATCTCCATGACCCTTTCCTCCCCCTCTCCTATCTCTAGGACCCTCTCCCCCCCTCTCCGATCGCTAGGACCCCCCCCCTCCTATCTCCATGACCCTTTCCTCCCCCTCTCCTATCTCTAGGACCCTCTCCCCCTCTCCTATCTCTCGGACCCTCTCCCCCTCTCCTATCTCTAGGAACCTCTCCTCCCCCCTCTCCTATCTCTAGGATCCTCTCCCTCTCCTATCTCTAGGAACCTCTCCTCCCCTCTCCTATCTCTATGACCCTCTCCTATCTCCATGACCCTTTCCTCCCCCTCTCCTATCTCTAGGACCCTCTCCCCCTCTCCTATCTCTAGGAACCTCTCCTATCTCAAGGACCGTCTCCTCCCCCTCTCCTATCTCTAGGACCCTCTCCTATCTCCATGACCCTTTCCTCCCCCTCTCCTATCTCTAGGACCCTCTCCCCCTCTCCTATCTCTAGGAACCTCTCCTCCCCTCTCCTATCTCTATGACCCTCTCCTATCTCCATGACCCTTTCCTCCCCCTCTCCTATCTCTAGGACCCTCTCCCCCTCTCCTATCTCAAGGACCGTCTCCTCCCCCTCTCCTATCTCTAGGACCCTCTCCTATCTCCATGACCCTTTCCTCCCCCTCTCCTATCTCTAGGACCCTCTCCCCCTCTCCTATCTCTAGGAACCTCTCCTCCCCTCTCCTATCTCTATGACCCTCTCCTATCTCCATGACCCTTTCCTCCCCCTCTCCTATCTCTAGGAACCTCTCCTGCCCCTCTCCTATCTCTAGGACCCTGTCCCCCTCTCCTATCTCTAGGAACCTCTCCCCCTCTCCTATCTCTAGGAACCTCTCCTCCCCCCTCTCCTATCTCTAGGACCCTCTCCCCCTCTCCTATCTCTGGGAACCTCTCCTATCTCCATGACCCTTTCCTCCCCCTCTCCTATCTCTAGGACCCTCTCCCCCTCTCCTATCTCTAGGACCCTGTCCCCCTCTCCTATCTCTAGGACCCTCTCCCCCTCTCCTATCTCTAGGAACCTCTCCTCCCCCCTCTCCTATCTCTAGGACCCTCTCCCCCTCTCCTATCTCTAGGAACCACTCCTATCTCCATGACCCTTTCCTCCCCCTCTCCTATCTCTAGGAACCTCTCCTCCCCTCTCCTATCTCTATGACCCTCTCCTATCTCCATGACCCTTTCCTCCCCCTCTCCTATCTCTAGGGACCTCTCCTCCCCTCTCCTATCTCTATGACCCTCTCCTATCTCCATGACCCTTTCCTCCCCCTCTCCTATCTCTAGGACCCTCTCCCCTCCTCTCTCTGGGACTCTCTCTTCCTTCTATCCTATCTCTAGGACCCTCTCCTCCCCCTCTCCTATCTCTATGACCCTCTCCTATCTCCATGACCCTTTCCTCCCCCTCTCCTATCTCTAGGAACCTCTCCTCCCCCCTCTCCTATCTCTAGGATCCTCTCCCTCTCCTATCTCTAGGAACCTCTCCTCCCCTCTCCTATCTCTATGACCCTCTCCTATCTCCATGACCCTTTCCTCCCCCTCTCCTATCTCTAGGACCCTCTCCCCCCTCTCCGATCGCTAGGACCCCCCCTCTCCTATCTCCATGACCCTTTCCTCCCCCTCTCCTATCTCCATGACCCTTTCCTCCCCCTCTCCTATCTCTAGGACCCTCTCCCCCTCTCCTATCTCTAGGAACCTCTCCTCCCCTCTCCTATCTCTATGACCCTCTCCTATCTCCATGACCCTTTCCTCCCCCTCTCCTATCTCTAGGACCCTCTCCCCTCCTCTCTCTGGGACTCTCTCTTCCTTCTATCCTATCTCTAGGACCCTCTCCTCCCCCTCTCCTATCTCTATGACCCTCTCCTATCTCCATGACCCTTTCCTCCCCCTCTCCTATCTCTAGGAACCTCTCCTCCCCCCTCTCCTATCTCTAGGATCCTCTCCCTCTCCTATCTCTAGGAACCTCTCCTCCCCTCTCCTATCTCTATGACCCTCTCCTATCTCCATGACCCTTTCCTCCCCCTCTCCTATCTCTAGGACCCTCTCCCCCCCTCTCCGATCGCTAGGACCCCCCCCCCCTCTCCTATCTCCATGACCCTTTCCTCCCCCTCTCCTATCTCTAGGACCCTCTCCCCCTCTCCTATCTCTAGGAACCTCTCCTATCTCCATGACCCTTTCCTCCCCCTCTCCTATCTCTAGGACCCTCTCCCCCTCTCCTATCTCAAGGAACCTCTCCTATCTCAAGGACCGTCTCCTCCCCCTCTCCTATCTCTAGGACCCTCTCCCCCCCTCTCCGATCGCTAGGACCCCCCCCCCTCTCCTATCTCCATGACCCTTTCCTCCCCCTCTCCTATCTCTAGGACCCTCTCCTATCTCTATGACCCTCTCCTATCTCCATGACCCTTTCCTCCCCCTCTCCTATCTCTAGGACCCTCTCCCCTCTCATATCTCTAGGACCCTCTCCCCCCCCCCCCTCTCCAATCGCTAGGACCCTCTCCTATCTCAAGGACCGTCTCCTCCCCTCTCCTATCTCTATGACCCTCTCCTATCTCCATGACCCTTTCCTCCCCCTCTCCTATCTCTAGGACCCTCTCCCCCTCTCCTATCTCTAGGACCCTCTCCCCTCTCCTATCTCTAGGAACCTCTCCTGCCCCTGTCCTATCTCTAGGACCCTCTCCCCCCCTCTCCGATCTCTATGACCCTCTCCTATCTCAAGGACCGTCTCCTCCCCCTCTCCTATCTCTAGGACCCTCTCCCCTCTCATATCTCTAGGACCCTCTCCCCCCCCCTCTCCAATCGCTAGGACCCTCTCCTATCTCAAGGACCGTCTCCTCCCCTCTCCTATCTCTATGACCCTCTCCCCTCTCATATCTCTAGGACCCTCTCCCCCCCCCTCTCCAATCGCTAGGACCCTCTCCTATCTCAAGGACCGTCTCCTCCCCTCTCCTATCTCTATGACCCTCTCCTATCTCCATGACCCTTTCCTCCCCCTCTCCTATCTCTAGGACCCTCTCCCCCCCTCTCCGATCGCTAGGACCCCCCCCCTCCTATCTCCATGACCCTTTCCTCCCCCTCTCCTATCTCTAGGACCCTCTCCCCCTCTCCTATCTCTCGGACCCTCTCCCCCTCTCCTATCTCTAGGAACCTCTCCTCCCCCCTCTCCTATCTCTAGGATCCTCTCCCTCTCCTATCTCTAGGAACCTCTCCTCCCCTCTCCTATCTCTATGACCCTCTCCTATCTCCATGACCCTTTCCTCCCCCTCTCCTATCTCTAGGACCCTCTCCCCCTCTCCTATCTCTAGGAACCTCTCCTCCCCTCTCCTATCTCTATGACCCTCTCCTATCTCCATGACCCTTTCCTCCCCCTCTCCTATCTCTAGGACCCTCTCCCCCTCTCCTATCTCTAGGAACCTCTCCTATCTCAAGGACCGTCTCCTCCCCCCTCTCCTATCTCTAGGACCCTCTCCCCCTCTCCTATCTCTAGGAACCTCTCCTATCTCAAGGACCGTCTCCTCCCCCTCTCCTATCTCTAGGACCCTCTCCTATCTCCATGACCCTTTCCTCCCCCTCTCCTATCTCTAGGACCCTCTCCCCCTCTCCTATCTCTAGGAACCTCTCCTCCCCTCTCCTATCTCTATGACCCTCTCCTATCTCCATGACCCTTTCCTCCCCCTCTCCTATCTCTAGGACCCTCTCCCCCTCTCCTATCTCAAGGACCGTCTCCTCCCCCTCTCCTATCTCTAGGACCCTCTCCTATCTCCATGACCCTTTCCTCCCCCTCTCCTATCTCTAGGACCCTCTCCCCCTCTCCTATCTCTAGGAACCTCTCCTCCCCTCTCCTATCTCTATGACCCTCTCCTATCTCTATGACCCTCTCCTATCTCCATGACCCTTTCCTCCCCCTCTCCTATCTCTAGGAACCTCTCCTGCCCCTCTCCTATCTCTAGGACCCTGTCCCCCTCTCCTATCTCTAGGAACCTCTCCCCCTCTCCTATCTCTAGGAACCTCTCCTCCCCCCTCTCCTATCTCTAGGACCCTCTCCCCCTCTCCTATCTCTGGGAACCTCTCCTATCTCCATGACCCTTTCCTCCCCCTCTCCTATCTCTAGGACCCTCTCCCCCTCTCCTATCTCTAGGACCCTGTCCCCCTCTCCTATCTCTAGGACCCTCTCCCCCTCTCCTATCTCTAGGAACCTCTCCTCCCCCCTCTCCTATCTCTAGGACCCTCTCCCCCTCTCCTATCTCTAGGAACCACTCCTATCTCCATGACCCTTTCCTCCCCCTCTCCTATCTCTAGGAACCTCTCCTCCCCTCTCCTATCTCTATGACCCTCTCCTATCTCCATGACCCTTTCCTCCCCCTCTCCTATCTCTAGGGACCTCTCCTCCCCTCTCCTATCTCTATGACCCTCTCCTATCTCCATGACCCTTTCCTCCCCCTCTCCTATCTCTAGGACCCTCTCCCCTCCTCTCTCTGGGACTCTCTCTTCCTTCTATCCTATCTCTAGGACCCTCTCCTCCCCCTCTCCTATCTCTATGACCCTCTCCTATCTCCATGACCCTTTCCTCCCCCTCTCCTATCTCTAGGAACCTCTCCTCCCCCCTCTCCTATCTCTAGGATCCTCTCCCTCTCCTATCTCTAGGAACCTCTCCTCCCCTCTCCTATCTCTATGACCCTCTCCTATCTCCATGACCCTTTCCTCCCCCTCTCCTATCTCTAGGACCCTCTCCCCCCTCTCCGATCGCTAGGACCCCCCCTCTCCTATCTCCATGACCCTTTCCTCCCCCTCTCCTATCTCCATGACCCTTTCCTCCCCCTCTCCTATCTCTAGGACCCTCTCCCCCTCTCCTATCTCTAGGAACCTCTCCTCCCCTCTCCTATCTCTATGACCCTCTCCTATCTCCATGACCCTTTCCTCCCCCTCTCCTATCTCTAGGACCCTCTCCCCTCCTCTCTCTGGGACTCTCTCTTCCTTCTATCCTATCTCTAGGACCCTCTCCTCCCCCTCTCCTATCTCTATGACCCTCTCCTATCTCCATGACCCTTTCCTCCCCCTCTCCTATCTCTAGGAACCTCTCCTCCCCCCTCTCCTATCTCTAGGATCCTCTCCCTCTCCTATCTCTAGGAACCTCTCCTCCCCTCTCCTATCTCTATGACCCTCTCCTATCTCCATGACCCTTTCCTCCCCCTCTCCTATCTCTAGGACCCTCTCCCCCCCTCTCCGATCGCTAGGACCCCCCCCCCCCTCTCCTATCTCCATGACCCTTTCCTCCCCCTCTCCTATCTCTAGGACCCTCTCCCCCTCTCCTATCTCTAGGAACCTCTCCTATCTCCATGACCCTTTCCTCCCCCTCTCCTATCTCTAGGACCCTCTCCCCCTCTCCTATCTCAAGGAACCTCTCCTATCTCAAGGACCGTCTCCTCCCCCTCTCCTATCTCTAGGACCCTCTCCCCCCCTCTCCGATCGCTAGGACCCCCCCCCCTCTCCTATCTCCATGACCCTTTCCTCCCCCTCTCCTATCTCTAGGACCCTCTCCTATCTCTATGACCCTCTCCTATCTCCATGACCCTTTCCTCCCCCTCTCCTATCTCTAGGACCCTCTCCCCCCTCTCCGATCGCTAGGACCCCCCCCCTCTCCTATCTCCATGACCCTTTCCTCCCCCTCTCCTATCTCCATGACCCTTTCCTCCCCCTCTCCTATCTCTAGGACCCTCTCCCCCTCTCCTATCTCTAGGAACCTCTCCTCCCCTCTCCTATCTCTATGACCCTCTCCTATCTCCATGACCCTTTCCTCCCCCTCTCCTATCTCTAGGACCCTCTCCCCTCCTCTCTCTGGGACTCTCTCTTCCTTCTATCCTATCTCTAGGACCCTCTCCTCCCCCTCTCCTATCTCTATGACCCTCTCCTATCTCCATGACCCTCTCCTCCCCCTCTCCTATCTCTATGACCCTCTCCTATCTCCATGACCCTTTCCTCCCCCTCTCCTATCTCTAGGATCCTCTCCCTCTCCTATCTCTAGGAACCTCTCCTCCCCTCTCCTATCTCTATGACCCTCTCCTATCTCCATGACCCTTTCCTCCCCCTCTCCTATCTCTAGGACCCTCTCCCCCCCTCTCCGATCGCTAGGACCCCCCCCCCTCTCCTATCTCCATGACCCTTTCCTCCCCCTCTCCTATCTCTAGGACCCTCTCCCCCTCTCCTATCTCTAGGAACCTCTCCTATCTCCATGACCCTTTCCTCCCCCTCTCCTATCTCTAGGACCCTCTCCCCCTCTCCTATCTCAAGGACCGTCTCCTTCCCCTCTCCTATCTCTAGGACCCTCTCCCCCCCTCTCCGATCGCTAGGACCCCCCCCCCTCTCCTATCTCCATGACCCTTTCCTCCCCCTCTCCTATCTCTAGGACCCTCTCCCCCTCTCCTATCTCTAGGACCCTCTCCTATCTCTATGACCCTCTCCTATCTCCATGACCCTTTCCTCCCCCTCTCCTATCTCCATGACCCTTTCCTCCCCCTCTCCTATCTCTAGGACCCTCTCCCCCTCTCCTATCTCTAGGAACCTCTCCTCCCCTCTCCTATCTCTATGACCCTCTCCTATCTCCATGACCCTTTCCTCCCCCTCTCCTATCTCTAGGACCCTCTCCCCTCCTCTCTCTGGGACTCTCTCTTCCTTCTATCCTATCTCTAGGACCCTCTCCTCCCCCTCTCCTATCTCTATGACCCTCTCCTATCTCCATGACCCTTTCCTCCCCCTCTCCTATCTCTAGGAACCTCTCCTCCCCCCTCTCCTATCTCTAGGATCCTCTCCCTCTCCTATCTCTAGGAACCTCTCCTCCCCTCTCCTATCTCTATGACCCTCTCCTATCTCCATGACCCTTTCCTCCCCCTCTCCTATCTCTAGGACCCTCTCCCCCCCTCTCCGATCGCTAGGACCCCCCCCCCTCTCCTATCTCCATGACCCTTTCCTCCCCCTCTCCTATCTCTAGGACCCTCTCCCCCTCTCCTATCTCTAGGAACCTCTCCTATCTCCATGACCCTTTCCTCCCCCTCTCCTATCTCTAGGACCCTCTCCCCCTCTCCTATCTCAAGGAACCTCTCCTATCTCAAGGACCGTCTCCTCCCCCTCTCCTATCTCTAGGACCCTCTCCCCCCTCTCCGATCGCTAGGATCCTCTCCCTCTCCTATCTCTAGGAACCTCTCCTCCCCTCTCCTATCTCTATGACCCTCTCCTATCTCCATGACCCTTTCCTCCCCCTCTCCTATCTCTAGGACCCTCTCCCCCTCTCCTATCTCTAGGAACCTCTCCTCCCCTCTCCTATCTCTATGACCCTCTCCTATCTCCATGACCCTTTCCTCCCCCTCTCCTATCTCTAGGACCCTCTCCCCCTCTCCTATCTCTAGGAACCTCTCCTCCCCCCTCTCCTATCTCTAGGACCCTCTCCCCCTCTCCTATCTCTAGGAACCTCTCCTATCTCAAGGACCGTCTCCTCCCCCTCTCCTATCTCCATGACCCTTTCCTCCCCCTCTCCTATCTCTAGGACCCTCTCCCCCTCTCCTATCTCAAGGAACCTCTCCTATCTCAAGGACCGTCTCCTTCCCCTCTCCTATCTCTAGGACCCTCTCCCCCCCTCTCCGATCGCTAGGACCCCCCCCCCCTCTCCTATCTCCATGACCCTTTCCTCCCCCTCTCCTATCTCTAGGACCCTCTCCCCCTCTCCTATCTCTAGGACCCTCTCCTATCTCTATGACCCTCTCCTATCTCCATGACCCTTTCCTCCCCCTCTCCTATCTCTAGGAACCTCTCCTCCCCCCTCTCCTATCTCTAGGATCCTCTCCCTCTCCTATCTCTAGGAACCTCTCCTCCCCTCTCCTATCTCTATGACCCTCTCCTATCTCCATGACCCTTTCCTCCCCCTCTCCTATCTCTAGGACCCTCTCCCCCCCTCTCCGATCGCTAGGACCCCCCCCCCTCTCCTATCTCCATGACCCTTTCCTCCCCCTCTCCTATCTCTAGGACCCTCTCCCCCTCTCCTATCTCTAGGAACCTCTCCTATCTCCATGACCCTTTCCTCCCCCTCTCCTATCTCTAGGACCCTCTCCCCCTCTCCTATCTCAAGGAACCTCTCCTATCTCAAGGACCGTCTCCTCCCCCTCTCCTATCTCTAGGACCCTCTCCCCCCTCTCCGATCGCTAGGATCCTCTCCCTCTCCTATCTCTAGGAACCTCTCCTCCCCTCTCCTATCTCTATGACCCTCTCCTATCTCCATGACCCTTTCCTCCCCCTCTCCTATCTCTAGGACCCTCTCCCCCTCTCCTATCTCTAGGAACCTCTCCTCCCCTCTCCTATCTCTATGACCCTCTCCTATCTCCATGACCCTTTCCTCCCCCTCTCCTATCTCTAGGACCCTCTCCCCCTCTCCTATCTCTAGGAACCTCTCCTCCCCCCTCTCCTATCTCTAGGACCCTCTCCCCCTCTCCTATCTCTAGGAACCTCTCCTATCTCAAGGACCGTCTCCTCCCCCTCTCCTATCTCTAGGACCCTCTCCTATCTCCATGACCCTTTCCTCCCCCTCTCCTATCTCTAGGACCCTCTCCCCCTCTCCTATCTCAAGGAACCTCTCCTATCTCAAGGACCGTCTCCTTCCCCTCTCCTATCTCTAGGACCCTCTCCCCCCCTCTCCGATCGCTAGGACCCCCCCCCCCTCTCCTATCTCCATGACCCTTTCCTCCCCCTCTCCTATCTCTAGGACCCTCTCCCCCTCTCCTATCTCTAGGACCCTCTCCTATCTCTATGACCCTCTCCTATCTCCATGACCCTTTCCTCCCCCTCTCCTATCTCTAGGACCCTCTCCCCCTCTCCTATCTCTAGGAACCTCTCCTCCCCTCTCCTATCTCTATGACCCTCTCCTATCTCCATGACCCTTTCCTCCCCCTCTCCTATCTCTAGGACCCTCTCCCCTCCTCTCTCTGGGACTCTCTCTTCCTTCTATCCTATCTCTAGGACCCTCTCCTCCCCCTCTCCTATCTCTATGACCCTCTCCTATCTCCATGACCCTTTCCTCCCCCTCTCCTATCTCTAGGAACCTCTCCTCCCCCCTCTCCTATCTCTAGGATCCTCTCCCTCTCCTATCTCTAGGAACCTCTCCTCCCCTCTCCTATCTCTATGACCCTCTCCTATCTCCATGACCCTTTCCTCCCCCTCTCCTATCTCTAGGACCCTCTCCCCCCCTCTCCGATCGCTAGGACCCCCCCCCTCTCCTATCTCCATGACCCTTTCCTCCCCCTCTCCTATCTCTAGGACCCTCTCCCCCTCTCCTATCTCTAGGAACCTCTCCTATCTCCATGACCCTTTCCTCCCCCTCTCCTATCTCTAGGACCCTCTCCCCCTCTCCTATCTCAAGGACCGTCTCCTCCCCCTCTCCTATCTCTAGGACCCTCTCCCCCCCTCTCCGATCGCTAGGATCCTCTCCCTCTCCTATCTCTAGGAACCTCTCCTCCCCTCTCCTATCTCTATGACCCTCTCCTATCTCCATGACCCTTTCCTCCCCCTCTCCTATCTCTAGGACCCTCTCCCCCTCTCCTATCTCTAGGAACCTCTCCTCCCCTCTCCTATCTCTATGACCCTCTCCTATCTCCATGACCCTTTCCTCCCCCTCTCCTATCTCTAGGACCCTCTCCCCCTCTCCTATCTCTAGGAACCTCTCCTCCCCCCTCTCCTATCTCTAGGACCCTCTCCCCCTCTCCTATCTCTAGGAACCTCTCCTATCTCAAGGACCGTCTCCTCCCCCTCTCCTATCTCTAGGACCCTCTCCTATCTCCATGACCCTTTCCTCCCCCTCTCCTATCTCTAGGACCCTCTCCCCCTCTCCTATCTCTAGGAACCTCTCCTCCCCTCTCCTATCTCTATGACCCTCTCCTATCTCCATGACCCTTTCCTCCCCCTCTCCTATCTCTAGGACCCTCTCCCCCTCTCCTATCTCTAGGAACCTCTCCTATCTCAAGGACCGTCTCCTCCCCCTCTCCTATCTCTAGGACCCTCTCCTATCTCCATGACCCTTTCCTCCCCCTCTCCTATCTCTAGGACCCTCTCCCCCTCTCCTATCTCTAGGAACCTCTCCTCCCCTCTCCTATCTCTATGACCCTCTCCTATCTCTATGACCCTCTCCTATCTCCATGACCCTTTCCTCCCCCTCTCCTATCTCTAGGAACCTCTCCTGCCCCTCTCCTATCTCTAGGACCCTGTCCCCCTCTCCTATCTCTAGGACCCTCTCCCCCTCTCCTATCTCTAGGAACCTCTCCTCCCCCCTCTCCTATCTCTAGGACCCTCTCCCCCTCTCCTATCTCTGGGAACCTCTCCTATCTCCATGACCCTTTCCTCCCCCTCTCCTATCTCTAGGACCCTCTCCCCCTCTCCTATCTCTAGGACCCTGTCCCCCTCTCCTATCTCCATGACCCTTTCCTCCCCCTCTCCTATCTCTAGGACCCTCTCCCCCCTCTCCGATCGCTAGGACCCCCCCCCCCTCTCCTATCTCCATGACCCTTTCCTCCCCCTCTCCTATCTCCATGACCCTTTCCTCCCCCTCTCCTATCTCTAGGACCCTCTCCCCCTCTCCTATCTCTAGGAACCTCTCCTCCCCTCTCCTATCTCTATGACCCTCTCCTATCTCCATGACCCTTTCCTCCCCCTCTCCTATCTCTAGGACCCTCTCCCCTCCTCTCTCTGGGACTCTCTCTTCCTTCTATCCTATCTCTAGGACCCTCTCCTCCCCCTCTCCTATCTCTATGACCCTCTCCTATCTCCATGACCCTTTCCTCCCCCTCTCCTATCTCTAGGAACCTCTCCTCCCCCCTCTCCTATCTCTAGGATCCTCTCCCTCTCCTTTCTCTAGGAACCTCTCCTCCCCTCTCCTATCTCTATGACCCTCTCCTATCTCCATGACCCTTTCCTCCCCCTCTCCTATCTCCATGACCCTTTCCTCCCCCTCTCCTATCTCTAGGACCCTCTCCCCCTCTCCTATCTCTAGGAACCTCTCCTCCCCTCTCCTATCTCTATGACCCTCTCCTATCTCCATGACCCTTTCCTCCCCCTCTCCTATCTCTAGGACCCTCTCCTCCCCCTCTCCTATCTCTATGACCCTCTCCTATCTCCATGACCCTTTCCTCCCCCTCTCCTATCTCTAGGAACCTCTCCTCCCCCCTCTCCTATCTCTAGGATCCTCTCCCTCTCCTATCTCTAGGAACCTCTCCTCCCCTCTCCTATCTCTATGACCCTCTCCTATCTCCATGACCCTTTCCTCCCCCTCTCCTATCTCTAGGACCCTCTCCCCCCCTCTCCGATCGCTAGGACCCCCCCCCTCTCCTATCTCCATGACCCTTTCCTCCCCCTCTCCTATCTCTAGGACCCTCTCCCCCTCTCCTATCTCTAGGAACCTCTCCTATCTCCATGACCCTTTCCTCCCCCTCTCCTATCTCTAGGACCCTCTCCCCCTCTCCTATCTCAAGGAACCTCTCCTATCTCAAGGACCGTCTCCTCCCCCTCTCCTATCTCTAGGACCCTCTCCCCCCCTCTCCGATCGCTAGGACCCCCCCCCCTCTCCTATCTCCATGACCCTTTCCTCCCCCTCTCCTATCTCTAGGACCCTCTCCCCCTCTCCTATCTCAAGGACCGTCTCCTCCCCCTCTCCTATCTCTAGGACCCTCTCCCCCCCTCTCCGATCGCTAGGACCCCCCCCCCTCTCCTATCTCCATGACCCTTTCCTCCCCCTCTCCTATCTCTAGGACCCTCTCCCCCTCTCCTATCTCTAGGAACCTCTCCTATCTCCATGACCCTTTCCTCCCCCTCTCCTATCTCTAGGACCCTCTCCCCCTCTCCTATCTCAAGGACCCTCTCCCCCTCTCCTATCTCCATGACCCTTTCCTCCCCCTCTCCTATCTCTAGGACCCTCTCCCCCTCTCCTATCTCTAGGAACCTCTCCTCCCCTCTCCTATCTCTATGACCCTCTCCTATCTCCATGACCCTTTCCTCCCCCTCTCCTATCTCTAGGACCCTCTCCTCCCCCTCTCCTATCTCTATGACCCTCTCCTATCTCCATGACCCTTTCCTCCCCCTCTCCTATCTCTAGGAACCTCTCCTCCCCCCTCTCCTATCTCTAGGATCCTCTCCCTCTCCTATCTCTAGGAACCTCTCCTCCCCTCTCCTATCTCTATGACCCTCTCCTATCTCCATGACCCTTTCCTCCCCCTCTCCTATCTCTAGGACCCTCTCCCCCCCTCTCCGATCGCTAGGACCCCCCCCCCTCTCCTATCTCCATGACCCTTTCCTCCCCCTCTCCTATCTCTAGGACCCTCTCCCCCTCTCCTATCTCTAGGAACCTCTCCTATCTCCATGACCCTTTCCTCCCCCTCTCCTATCTCTAGGACCCTCTCCCCCTCTCCTATCTCAAGGAACCTCTCCTATCTCAAGGACCGTCTCCTCCCCCTCTCCTATCTCTAGGACCCTCTCCCCCCCTCTCCGATCGCTAGGACCCCCCCCCCCTCTCCTATCTCCATGACCCTTTCCTCCCCCTCTCCTATCTCTAGGACCCTCTCCCCCTCTCCTATCTCAAGGACCGTCTCCTCCCCCTCTCCTATCTCTAGGACCCTCTCCCCCCCTCTCCGATCGCTAGGACCCCCCCCCCTCTCCTATCTCCATGACCCTTTCCTCCCCCTCTCCTATCTCTAGGACCCTCTCCCCCTCTCCTATCTCTAGGAACCTCTCCTATCTCCATGACCCTTTCCTCCCCCTCTCCTATCTCTAGGACCCTCTCCCCCTCTCCTATCTCAAGGACCGTCTCCTCCCCCTCTCCTATCTCTAGGACCCTCTCCCCCCCTCTCCGATCGCTAGGATCCTCTCCCTCTCCTATCTCTAGGAACCTCTCCTCCCCTCTCCTATCTCTATGACCCTCTCCTATCTCCATGACCCTTTCCTCCCCCTCTCCTATCTCTAGGACCCTCTCCCCCTCTCCTATCTCTAGGAACCTCAC